>OY856413.1:972596496-973196496 GCA_963693085.1 Alisma plantago-aquatica | reverse complement strand
CCATACGGTCTTGAGACCATGAGGCTTCACACGGTCTTGAGACCGTATGGAAGGGGAAAAATGTAAAGGAAGAATGATAGGAGGGGGACCGAGTGGGGAGGTGAACGAGGGGCGTTGATCCGGGATCATGTGGTGAGGAGAAAGCCCAAAATTGAATGAGGTGAAACTGAATGGATCAAGATCGAATGGCCAAGACCGTTTATTCAAGACCATTTGGTTAAGACCAAGGACGAGAGGATCTTGGGTGAAGGTAGATCTAGGGTTGAGAAAGGTGGGCTCCATTTATTAGGGTTTGATTTAGATGATGGTTGATGGTGATAAAGGTGGATTAGGGTTAAACGGAGGTGGGTGCCAACTGATTGTTCAACCTCATCATGATCTGCATAAAATCAATATAAACTTAGTTAATCATCTTTATAATTGAACCAATTAAGAAATTTTGCATATTGTGATATTTAGTAGATGAAATCGGATGTATTGAGTCCAATTGAGCCCAAGATGGCGATTGAATTTCATGATGAATATTCATTCATCAACATTCATCTAGGATTTCATCCTCTTTATAGAGATGTTGAGAAAACAATAGTAACATCAAATGAAATTCAAGATATATTTGACAAATATGTACTATGCATTCAGATAAAACAATCATTCATAAACAAGGAGATTCAAATGGGCAAAATTCTTTATTCAATCATATAACAATTTCAAACATAACTGAAAACCCTAGATTTTAGTATACTCTTATAACTTTTGTAATAACTTCATTAATTCTATTCTAATGAAAACAATTCATTTCTAGATCATCCTTTACAACCTTAAATTGAAAGGCAGATTTAAGCTTTGTAGTTGTGCACAAAGGAATTGAAAATTATTGAGGCATTAATATAATTTTTTGCAATCTAATATGTAAAGGAAGTACCCACTCACCTACAGTGAAAACATCTTAAAAACTATGGTCCATGAACTAAAATTCTAGAATCCATCTCAAACTCCAAGCAATCCTGCACTTTCTTCTTCCTTCCAACTCAAAAACTCTAGGAATGAAGAATTATGGAGAAAGCGTGAGAAAAGGGAGAGATTTGATATAATTTTGAATCAAATTAGAGCAGGGAAGGAATCTTGACATAATAGATAAGAATCACCAAGAAAATATCTATAGAGATGACAAACTTTCATTAACTCTAGGAAGAAAAAATTCTAGATTGCCATCTTCACCACTTTCCATCCAAACCCTAACTCTACCTATTTATTTAGGAATTCATTTCTCTAGAATGAATCACAAAATATTAGAGATCCTAGTGTGTTAGGTTTATCGTATAGAGCCATTGAGATGCTTGGGTCAATTGCACTTTGACCCTACTTACACTTTCTTCTATTTCACCAGAATTTTATATCATAAAAATTTTATTGTAAATCATTTAGTGAATAGGTCTAAAATCCTCCATAATCATGAAAATTTAGAATTTTATTTGTTACAAAATTTCATATCTCTAGTAAAAAAATCTGATCAATCTAAATTGCCAATAAATAAACAAAAATCAAACAGTGTATTGCTATCCTGTAGTCTGTAAAAAAGTTATCTAAGAGCAAAATGTCCTAGCTACCCCCAGAATGGTTGTGCAAGATACCACAGACGTGATACCTAGAATATACTTACATCCTATCATGACTGCGGTGCCTTGGTTCTAGTAGATTTGAGTATAAAGACGGTCAATACTACTACTTCTCCAAAATGGCCATGTGGCTTGGAATGTCCATTCCACCATCAACCCTACATGACCGTGCTACCCATCACATCCATTCTAACCAAGACTACAACTCCCATTTTCACGGACCCTTTGATCACCTCACCCATTCTACCCAAGCACAAGTGTGTTGAGAGAAAATCCTAATTTCATCCAACTAGAGTTTATACTTCTCAAACCCTAATTATTCAAAATGGAGGCTACACTTGGTGTTCTCATTAAATTTAACACAACATAATTGAGATACCATCCTTAATGAGTTTTAAGAAATCATCAATCTAATTAAAAAAGTAATTGTTTAGGTAAACCCTAGTTTACCAATTAAGCACATATGCAGTCATACCAATTCTCCTCCCTTAACAGATTTCATCCTCAAAACAAAAAAGTACAAGAAAAGTACATTCAAAGTTTCCTTTAAAAATCTGAAATCTTATATATCACTATTTGTATAGTTCTTTTTGAACATTTTTTTCAAAAATGAGTAATGTGTTTCTCTTCTAATCACAATAATTTTTAAATAAGGCCTCTCAATGACAGCAAAAAAAATTCTATGTCACAATCAATAATAGGAAATAGAAACAGAAACAAATATTTTTTATCCAGTAATACTCTTTTGAGGTGTTTCCTTAATACTAAAAGTCCAATCCAACCATTTCAACTTATTTGGCTCAATCTTTACTATTGTTTTGTATCACACCTAAGTTACTAAATAGAATTCACTTTGCTATCTTGAAGTTTACTATTGTGGTACTCCAATAGCAAAGCACTCATAAGATGCAAGACTAGATTTAATGATGATTGTACAATACTGATCTGGACTACTAGTACAAATGACTAAAACCATAACATCCCTTTCAATTATATATATTTCTTGCACATGTACAAGTGAAAATATATATAAAACAAATTTACATCCCTTGATATAACTTCAACAAATTATAATTCTAAAAACAAATTCATGTAACACTTACAACCATTTATGTTCTCTAATTTCTCTTCTTATTCAGTATAATCTTCTTTTAACTTATCCTTGTTATTTTGATCATATAGATTAGACATCTTTAATCATTAAAATATTCAAGGTAAGAACAGATTATTCATCATTTTTGCTATCACCGCAAGAATTTATTTCAGATTACACTTTGTCATGTTTCATTCCCCTTTTATTCAAATCAAACTTCTTATATCTCAAATATCTTTCTTATCCTTCCTTCTTGGTCATTTCCATGTTGTTTATCTACCTTTATCATTTACAACCTTCAAACCCTAGATTACTAACACATCTAGTTTTTTCTCATACTAATGATCTCAAGATTTTAATTTATAGAGAAGATAATATTCAAGGTCAAATCACTAGTGACTCTCTTGAACTCATTAGAACCATAAATATTCTAGGGTTTGATCCTTATCAATATCATGATGGTATTGTGACATGATATTATTACTTTATTTTGATATTTGCACTTTAGCTCTCTTCAAGTTTACTAAAGTTTCCTTATCTTTACCACTTGAATTTCCTTTTCTCTTACTTGATATTTATAATAGGTTACTTTCTTTATTTATCCTTCTAGGATTTCATCATCATATTATGTGTAAATAATACATTTATCATATGTGTCTACCATGGAGGTTATGCATAATTTAAAATTCATTTCCTTATCAATTCATCGCCATGTTACTCTCATTAAGGAGGATACAAAAGAGAAGACAATTTTGAGCTTTAGAATTCTTATCTTCAATCATTCACTTAACACATTTCTTGTATCTAGGTTCAATCACTCATCATCAAGGAAACTTTACTATTTATCATTTTATCACATCTCATAATCTCTCTTATATAATCTAAATTACTCCATCATGTTTCAAACCCTTCTTTAATTTCCATCGTTCTCTTACTGTATGCTACTCTTCGACCTATCATCTTTATCTTCTACTTATCTGTTATGATCATGTTGCCCATTCATGTTTATGATTATTTATTCCATGACACATATATTTCTTGTTATGCTTTTACTAATGTGAAGTTGAAATTCTACATCAATATTATCCCTACTAGTTTCATCTCGTGCTTAATATATTATATGTCCTTTGTTTCAAACTAAACGGCTAATGCAGGAATAAAACATAGTTTCTTTTTCAATAAGTTTTTTTGTTCTAAATATAATGTACCTTAATATGACCTATTCATTTATTTATCTTCACCTTTGTTATTCTTTTCAGAACTAGTTCCATTTAATCACTAGGAACATATTGAATACATTTGATGGAAGATAGGATGTTACTTTATAGAGACTTTGAATCAAAAGGTAATAAGGATGAATGCATTAGCCTTCATAATATAAGTACACATTACATGCTCTCAATTATATCATGTAACCCTCCTTCCTTAATCAAACTCATTATTTCCATTACTTCCCTTTTGTCTCATTTAAGTTTCTTATTCTAGTCTTATAATATACATGTTCATCTATCTCTCTTTACTTTAATTCTTTCAAGACTCTTCACTTCTATGTAATTATTGTATACTGATTTTTTTTCTCCTATTTTCCCTTTTCTTTATAGTGCATAAATGCATTTTAATTGATTATAAGATCCATTCATCTTAATTGATTCTTTGCATCTTGCCTTCCTATGTAGTTTTCTCTTATCTTTCCTTGGTTCCAAATTATTTAATGTGCCTCAATTAGTTATATGATTCAGTTCTCTTTAACCATACTTTATTTTTAATTTTTTACATTACATACTAATTTGTGTCTTGTATCTATATATCCATTTTCCTTCACTCACACCTGGCCAGGGCTTGCAAAGAAGAATATACAAAGTAGCTTGATACTGGTCAACCTAAGTATCCAGATACAGGGCCAAGGTATCAAAATACTCAGACCTCCCAGATCTATAGACACATCACATCCTAACTGTCATACTTATAAATATTACTTTCTATCCTAATGGTTCCTAACAACTCAGCCTAAGATTTGATACCAAGTTGTGACATCCACATCCCACAATTACCACTAATCATGAGATTAAGAATAAGTTGAGAAGTAAACATAATACAAAGAGAACCCTTAACTTTTTTTTCAAACTCTTTGTTTTCTCTCATTCAATCATTAGAACTAACAATACAAGGGGATTTAAAACTTGATTTCTATAATCTATTTCCAACAATAAAGATACATATATAAACATTCATGTAGTTTCTCATACTTTTATGAATACTCTATAAGGACCTAGAGTGACAAGGACCGTCTAAACTCGACTAATATGATACTTAGCTCTTGTGGTAGATATACTATGGCATTGAATTTCTTCAAAGCCCCATGGTTTACCTAAAAAAATTGTGGGTAGAGGGGTGACCCTACTCACTTAATGAATGAGTACTTCAAAGAAACAATTTAAAGAACATAGAGAACCAAAGATACATTATTGAGCAAGTAAAATTAAAGTAGAATAGTAAAGGAACTAGTCATACACAAACATATCTATGATAGGTTATTCTAGATGACTACAAAGAGTAAATCAATCACTAAACATTCTTAGTCAGTCACAATGGAAACTAGTAATTCACAAACATACAAATAGCAAGTTACACTAGAAAATTTCAAGGAATAAATCAATAGTTGCATGCACCTGATTAATTTCACATTCATTTTGTTATGCCCTAGACCGACATGAAGTGTAACATGACATGAGAAAGCATCGTAGAAAGCCACAAACGCATTGTTCAAGACTTAGAAGCAAGCTTGAGTTTCTAAGTCTGACTCTCGAGTAAGACTCATCTGCAGCGGGCCTTGCCCCATCTGGATCTTGGTGTCCAAAGGGAGCAGTTGGACATATCAAATCCTCCTCTTAACTTGGGTACTCAGGCATAAAGTTAAAACCCTCAGGCTTATTGTACGCTAGTGAACCTACCGAAGATGTCCATTTATCAACACACCTCTACATCAGTTCACCTACAGAAGATATCCACTTACTGGACAACTTAGGTACCATTAGCATCCCTGATTGGTGTTGGATACCAATCATTTAAGGAGTCAGGCATCAGTGGCCTAGACCCCCGCACCCCACAGGTGCACTCTGGCTTAGATTAATCTGAACAAAGTACCTCTAGTCCAGAAGCACATTTCCTCCCCATAGTTAATGCCTCCTGTGAAGGATTCTAAGTTGTTCATGGCATCTACATGTCTAATTCACTCTTTAAATTCACAGTTCTATCATCATAGTTCATTTCATAGAGCATCTATAATATGTATTGCAAATAGAACTATTGAGCATCACCACATCTCATATTGAGAAACATTGATATGAAAATACTTGATTCACTAAATGTCCTATCCTTAGGGTTTCATCTACCTCATTCACATATCAATGACTTACATAAGGATTTAATGTGTCATAAACTTTTGCCAAATAAAATTGCTTTCAATAGTTCACATATAACCGAACATATATATGAAACCCTAAAATGAACCGAACTAAGGTTTCCATGCCATTCACTAAAATATCATGCATTAAAAATAACCTTGAATAAATGAATTTCTAACAATAAAAGAATCATATTAGTTGAATTTCATGATGTTTATTCACAAACTTCAAAAGATCCATTCATATAGGGTTTCACCCTCTTTATAGAGAAATCAAGCAAACACTGGTAACATCACATGAAATCCAAGATAGTGTCTGACATATATGTACTATGCATTCAGATAAAACAATGATTCGTAAACATGTAGATTCAAATAGGCAAATTTTTTATTCAATTATACAGTAATTTTAGACATAATTGAAAAGCCTAGATTTAACTTTATTCTTATAGGTTTTGCAATTACATTAGTAATTTTATTTTTTATGATGTGTATCAATTTATAATATGATTTTTATCATCTAAAATTCACCACAACAGGAAAAACAATCCATTTCTAGATCATATTTCATAAACTTAACCCCAAAGGCAGATTTAGATTTTGTAGTCCAGTAAAAAGGAATTGAATATTATTAAGGATTTAAGAAAATTTTGAGAAATATACTATCTAAAATATTAACCACTAACCTAAGGTGTGACAACACCTTAAAATCATAGCAAAAATTCTAGAATCCATCTCAAAATCCTAGAAATCCTTCACTTTCTTCTTCCTTCCAACTCAAAAATCTTGGGCATGAATAATTATGCAAAAAGAGTGAGAAAAGGGTGGTATTTTATATCACTTTGAATCAAATCTAGGGAGGGTCGGAATCTTGACAAATGACAGAAGAATCACAAAGAAAATCTATATAGAGATGAACAACTTACTTGATTTCATAAACTCTATGAAGAGAAAACCCTAGATCACCATCTTTGCCACTTTCTCCATCCAAACCCTAATTCCTCCACTATCCCTACGATTTCATTTCTATGGAATGAATCAAGAAATAAAAGAGCTCATAGTGCATTAGTTTGATCATATAGATCCATTGAGGTGTTTGGGTCAATTTCATATTGACCCTACTCACCCTTTCTTTTGTTTCAACAGAATTGTCTGTCACAAAAATGTTAATGTAAATCATTTTCTAAATAGGTCTAAACTCCAAAAATTTTGAAGACTTAGAATTTTTTTTTATAGAATTTATGTGTTCTGGTAAAAAAGTCAGATCAATCCTAGTTCCCACTAATGATATAAAAAAATCAAACTATCCAGTACTATCCTACAGTTCATAGAAAAATCATTTAAGAGAAAAACGTCTTGGATACCCCCAGAACGACCATGCAAGATAGCACGAATATGCCATCTAGCATGTCCATGATAGCTAGAATTTTCATGGTTTCTTGGTTCCAGCGGATTTGAGTTTAAATATGGTCGACACTATTATTTCTCCAAAATGATCGTGTGGCCTAAAATGCTCATTCCACCATCACCCCTACACAACCATGCTACCCACCATGACCATTCTATCAAAGACTCCAAATCCCATTTTCATGGTCCCTTGGATCGCCTTGCCCATTCCACCCAAGCAATGGCGTGTTGGGTAAAAACCCTAATTTCAGCAAATTAGGATTTATACTTCTCAAATCGTAATTATTTTAAATGAAGGCACACACAAAATTCTCATAAGTTTTAACACATCATAATTGATCTACAATTCATAATAAAGTTGAAGCAATGATCAATATAATTAAGCATGTAATCATGTAGGTAAACCCTAGTTTACCAACTAAGCACATATGTGGTAATAACATAAAAGGAGACATGTTTGATTGAAATCAAATAAGTTAGTCAAGTTTTATCCTAATTCAGATATCCACTCAATTGAATGTGCGAACTGGTTGATTGGGTGATCCAAACTGGTGGAATGGATGACCAACCAGTTTAGGAAGTTTGTCTGGTTTTCCTTAGTTTGATTTCTTTTGAGTTGTTATTTGGAATAGAATTGGATTTTCATAAAAATAAGTTGATAATTGTCCTAAATAAAAAGAAGGATGCCAAATGGAGCCACAAGTTGTCTAAGAGTTATTCTTAGAGATAAGAAAACTCATCCCAATGATGACAATTCATAATAGGAGGAGAGGGAGACTGAGTGACACGAGCACAAAGATGACTTCTAGTTTTTCTTCCTTTTGAAAACCAATTCAGTGAACCAAGAGCCCCCCCCATCAACTTTAACAATATAGAATATGAGGCCCTTGTACGGAGGTTTGTGGAAGAACAACTTCTCCTAGGAGAATCAAGTTGTTGACATGAGGATAAGGTGGCAAAAACAACATAAACATGATTGTATCTAGAACTCAAAGTGTGACTTCTACACCATATATGCAGTTTCTAGTGGTTGGAGAACTATTTTCCCCCAATGTATATTACATATCCCATCTATTTCATTCATATCTCAACTATTATGGATAAGATTGATACATCCCCAAAGAGTTTTTTGAGGAAAAGATTTATTTCCATTGTGCCCCTTCCCTTAAAACCCTACATATTTAGCATCTATGACTGAAAAATGAAAAGGTTCAGATTGGGAGAAAAAAATACCCACACACAACCCTAAGGGCCCAAAGATGAGAAAGGAAACTATTATACTTCCTTCTTGAATTAAATCTTAGTATTTCAAGTGATGTTTATTATGGAAAACCCCTTTATAAGTGTTTATGGGCTCTGCCTCATCCACCAACACATATTTATCTATCTATACTATCTCTTGTCCTTCATATGTCACCAACCCCTACATTTTTAGAAAAGGTTTTCCAGAGCTTTCTCAATGGTCACTCTCCCCATACAATACAGGGGTATCCTGTCTGGTGTTGATCCCAGCTAGGTCAGGGTAAATTGTTGTAACTAAAATGATACTCTCATCCCTATCATGATATGGAGGGAACTGATGAGGGATATAAGAACCATCTCAGGTCAAGAAGTCAACATGTGACCTAGCGGTGGCAATGAGATAACTCTACCCATCCTAGAAAAGAATAGAAAGAACCTCCCTCCACCATCTATCTTCATTGGTGATGATCCTAATGTGGTGCATTTGTCCTACTTCATTGTCAGTGGTTGTGACAGAACCTTTGAAGTGTAACCATTTGATAATGGAAATGTTCATATACTCTCTCTCCTAAAACTAAGTAAAACCAATGATGAGACATCACTCAGTCCAAGTTAAATCTCTTAGCTTCTATAAAGAATTCCACTTCTTTGTTTTTTGAAATTCCATTGGCATTTTTCACCTATTCTCATTGCTCCTCCAATGATTCTAATTTGATTGTAGATAAACAACATGCTTATTTCATCCTAGATCATCATCAAATATATTAATGTTATATAAGAGAAAATCCATGACAAAGTGGGAGTGCCAAGACATAGCCCATTTGTGACGTCCCTGGATTTTCTAAAACTTAATCTGATGTGTGACGTACAAATTGAAACCCTCACCTCAACGAGAATTCCAATTTATACACATCATCGTAGGCTAAGAAGAAGAAAATCAGAGGAGGTCATAAGGAAACAATCAGTAGAACATGCACATGAACAATAATAAAACCATACAACACATGTTCACCATTCAACATATAATTACAACATGAATTATTACAACATTTGATATTACATATTGAATAGAAAACATATACATATACATGTACTACCACTAAACTAAAGGATCTTAAGACAACAGGTCCACCTGAACATCAGCTCGCCACACAACTCACAACTATCCTGAATCTTCAAGAGCATAACCATAACCTATACAAAAGATTACATGCGATACACATCAGCACAATATTCAAGAATATTGTACTGAGTACGCCTACATGTCTTTTATATACCTCTCATCATATCTTGGCAATAAGATAAAACTAATACTTGGCAGTTACAGAACAATATAACAAAAAGAATATACTTGAACGTGAATGTTTATTAACAAAAGAGAACACATATTTTAAACTTATTTCCATCATATATCTCGTCCATCTGCCCCTAGGGCTTTGATGCTTTTAGGCCTTGTCATATAAATAGTACATCTGCCCCTAGGGCTTTGATGTTACATCTGCCACCAAGGGCTTTGATGTTTTGTCAATGCACTGTACTACCAAAGAGTTTAGTGCTATCATATGATGGATCAGAATATTTTATGTTTCATGTGATCATAACCATAAGTATGGATAATCCAGCAAGATATCATAGAAGAACAATCATATCATCCAATATCATATGTCAAATATTTTACTACACATATAACACAAGCATATTGTATAATAAGCCAAGTAAGAGGTAATGGCATACCTTCCAAAGAGATAATCTAATCACCACATATTCCTGATGTCAACTATGTATCCCAGGTCAAACCCTGATAAAGATAAGATCACATACGATCATCAGGTTCTCATCATCTTACATTGTGGGAAGTTGTCTAATTAAACCCCATTTGGAAACCAATCAACTATTCGGCCAACTTAACAACTATTGGAAAGGATAAAGAAAGTGATCGAAAAAGGTGCAACCACAAAAGATAGAATATAAAAAGTGGCTTTGGCCTAAAATTTTGTAGCTTTAGTCACTATTATTTGTGACTATGGATTTCTTAACCTATGACGCCCATCATCACACCAAACTGAGATAACTCAAAACAAACACAAAACTAACACTAAACATCCAAGACTACCATGAAATAGGGTAAATTAAAATTGATTCCATAATACCATATAAGCAGAAACATAATACATCTGGATCCACATGAGCCACATGTATTACATATCATGCCACAAGATTATACATGTCATTTTTTACTTGGCCAACTTTCCAGAGCCCATTATGTATGATCATGTTCATATATAGACAAATCATATTTGTAAAACCATGGCCTACTGCCAAAATTGGTGTCTATATGCAATGTCTGCAAAACACCCCCAAGGAACTAAGAGTATAGGGACAACACATAGGACTCTCCTAAAAATACTAGTAGTATATCCAACCTTTAACAACTACTGCTCTTCCTACTACTCAACCTCAATAGCACGATCTCCACCTCGATGTACATGACCACCTAAAAGATGTGGAAACCCACAGGGAGAGACCAACATCCCAACAAGAGATATAACTCTACTCCACAACTATTATTAACACAGAAAAGTTAAAGAAGAAAAGTAACATTATTATTAGGTTGAGCAGATTCAGCTAAACATTATGAATAAGGAAATTATCATTGTTTAAACATATTAGGCATCTACAACTGAGTAGTATAACATATTATACTTTAAAAAGAAATATGAAGAACATGTATAATAGTTGATTTCTCTTACCACATTATAAATCAACTAATCAGTACAAGAGATAAGGAAACGTGTCATCCAATGTGAGTCTATTTAATCATAAGCAATACACTAAACGACTGTGTTACGTCTTTTATTATGCACTGAAGAGATGAGATATACCACTCATGCTCCAACTGATCATTGGTAAGTTGAAATCAGTGCCATAAAAGATTTGAGAGTATCAGACTCCTATGATCTCCCACACCCTCAGTTAGTCTGAGTCTGCCACAGTGACATATAAAGTCCAACAACAACATCCTATTCTGCAATGGTATATATGCACAACACTAGTGAAAACTGAGTTAGGACCGTAGACGCACTCCTACTAAGGTACGACCATATCCATACTAAAAACATAATATACACATATGTTGAATCATATCACTTGAGATACAACCTCAATTGTTTTCCTATTAGGGTATCGTCGCAACCAATCCTATAAAATGCATATACTCAACACTATACGACTCTGAGCTTCCACTGAGGCAAAACCCATTTCACCATCCAGCAAATATTGACATTGTAGATGGATCTATGGCACCAGGAACCTATATAATTACAGTTTCACTTGATTACTTGAGCCAATTCGATATCTTTTATCAGTAATCCATGTATAAAGCCTAAACAAACTCTACAAAGATAAGTGTGTGTTACAACTTTAGAAGATATAAAATATATGAAGTATTGACTTATCACATCATCAGTTGTTACCACTACCTTAAAAGGCCATCCACATCATCAGATCACTAGGGGATATCAATCCCTCATCACATCACTGGAGGATACCATGTCAAACTAGGCACAAAGCCTTTGCCAAGTCATAAAACCCAAACCACATAATATTGCACATCATCATTATCTCATCATGCCTAATAAAGTCTCATAACCATCACTTTGTGTCATATACAATAGCAATCACTAGATATGATATTCATTCACCTACATGGTTAGGGTTATACAAGTAGGAGAAAGAAAACATCATTACATGCTAGTCCTTCAGGCATACTTAACAAGTATAACATACCCTTTGAACTAGGGTTAGGGTTTCACAAAACTGGTTGATTAGGGTTTTCATAACCACATATAACATTCATCTCTCATATCATTACTTCCCACATTATTGGAACATGTAGGTCAACTATTATCATTGTTACTCCACAACACAAAGGAACGAAAATCTCAAGAGATACCATCGACTGAGAAAGGCATATGGTTACAAGATATGTGGTTGAGGAACATACACCATCATGGTTAAAGACCATGATCAAAACAATGATCAAAGGCCCAAACATCCCATCAGTCGAAAAGATAATCACCTCCACCAACGATGAAAGAAACCCGACAACTTCAGTGATCAAAGAGAACACAAAACACCATGGTCTAACAACATCAACCAACAACTGAAGAGAGCACATGCATACCTTCAACCAAAGAGAAGACCTAGGTCAAAGAAGACTAGGTCGAATACATCTTCAGAGACCAAAACAACAAACATGTTCAGAGACCCAAGCAAACAAATAAGGCTCAGCAAACAAGGCAGTCTCATCGACTAAGAAACATCACCAAGCTTTCAAATACTTGATATAACATGATCAAAATAAGTGGTTAACACTACGAATGCACGTTCACCAAAACAACTACATAACCTCAAGAATTTTAGACGTCACAAAGGTGAAACATCATGGAAACAATGGTCATCAAAATGATAAACAAGTGTATCATATGGTTAACATGATAATCATGGCAAGATAGATGTAAACTCAAGATTAAGCACATGTAAACGGAACCAAAACTCCTCCTGAAGAAAGATACCCCAAACCAAAACCCAGATAACAAAACCAAGTTCGAGATGCATTTAAACCATTACCATCACCACCACTTGATTTTGGGTCTTGTGAACTAGGGTTTAGGAGAAGGAGCAATCTAAGCAGAACTACTTCAAAATCTTAAACCCTATAACAAGATAGTAACATCTAGTATATATAATAAAGATTTAGGGATGAAAATAGCAACATGCAAGCATGAAAATAGTGTAATAATAGAAGAAGGAAGAGTTATACAACCTGCCTTAGATGATGGTTCAACCACCTCCAAGCAAGAAGCTCCAAAAGAAAGAGAGAAACCTCACTTTGATCTCCTCCATGAACAAGCTAGTCACCACCTCAAAAGAGACGAGAGCCCTAGGTTAAAGTTCAAGGAAAAGAGAGATCCAAAACCCTAGGTCGATAAAGAAAGGAATAAGGAGAAGATCTTCATCTCACTCAGGTACTACCATGGAAAGCCATGTATTTGACCTCTATGGAGAGAAGTTTCCCAAAAGACCACCATTTAGAACCACAGTTCGGCCAAGTGAAGAGAAAGAGGTAGGGTTTCAAAGAAAATGAGATGAATAAGGTAGATCACTTACCAAGGATCAAAGATCACCAACAAAGCATCAAGAGATTATGCTCCAACTCAAGATCACCACATGCAAGATGATCGGCCACCAAAGCTCCAAGGATCAGCTCCTCTTCACCAACAAGCTCCAAGCCAATCTACAAAGATGAGAGAGGGAAATAGGGAGCAAAAGGATCATTTGTTTGAAAAAGATAGGGTACATATACCCAAAGGTACAAAGAGGTGAAAGGGGTTAGGTGTCATGCACATAGGTGCCACTTGTCCACCAAAGAACCACCATGCAACCACTAAAACCATGCACGCAAGATAGGTCCTAAAAAACAAGAAGAACCAGCGACCTCACTTAGTCCTAAATGACATCAGTCGAAGAAAAACTTGCCCATAAAAGCTCATGGTCAAAGACACTCAAGCGACCAACCAAAACCCTAGATCATCAGCGACCCAAGAGGGAGTTCTAACCTTCTTTGACTGAAGGGAACTCCACCACACACTCCAACCACCTTATACCATAGAGAACACACTAAGAAACATCAAGGATGGTCACTGAAAGACCAACATCCTCTTCAGTCAACACAAGGTCAACACCAACCAAGGGCATGCAAGCAAAACCCTAAAACAACACTGAAGATGTCACCTTTTGTCTCCTCCTCTAACCAAGGCACAACAAGGTTCCTCAAAGCATCATCTTGTCTCTCATGATGCCAAGGAACAAATTTTACAACTTACATGTGACAAATTGCAAGATAACCCCTCAACTTGGGTAAATTGCAACTTTGCCCAAAATAAGCATAACTAGCTCAAAGATCAACTAAACATGACCAGACTGAAAGCATAAGCTTATCACATGTTATTAAGGCATGTCAAGTGATTAGATTAAGGTTTCAACATCTTATTAAACAAAGAAAACACAATCGAGCACTAAGCTAGGTTAGGGCCCTTACATAACCTATATTTTATTACTTTTTGACACTGATACAAAATACATGTATTGGTTCCTTTTGAAGATCACCTTCTTATAGGATGTCAGTGGACTACCCTCTTCAAAGAATATCACAATATCCTTCAAAAACCTTTGGATATAGCCTTCTTTCAAGAAGTGTCTAAATAACTTAACAATGCCTTCTTGCAAGAAGTAGTACAAAGCGACAAACCAATATAGGGAACAAGAAGGAGGAAGAAAATTACAACTCACTCTCACAAAATTTAAATTTTTAGCTCTATTGAATAAATGGAAGTAAACTCTACATCATTATAGACTTGTTTGGGAGGAGATAAATGTCACAAACTAGGATTCTAAGCTTGAGAATGATAGCATGTAAAGGCAATGCTCAAGTATATTGTAGGTGTCCATAAGGAACTATTAATATGTACATAACAAACACTTAAACTTAATGAAGATAGATTTTGGGAGTTTTTAGGATGAGTTAAGTTAGAATATGATTATTATAAGTAAGATTAGTGGGTAATAAACAACCAAATGCATACTGACAAATATCTATAAACATTTTCATTGATAGCAATGTAATTCGACTCAGATGTCTCTTGGCCGAATAATAATTTGACAAGGACACAACCTATGTAATGACCCTGCCTCCCAGTAACCCCCAATCAAAGGAGAGCAAGAGGTCAGATACATTATCCCAAATACAGGATCAATGGTTTAACAATTAATCAGAAATAATTATCAAATTCTACGAAAACTAAACTTGAAAGTTGGAATAAAATTAAATTTTACATACCTTGCAAAAATAGGTGATAAAAGTTCTATTGACAGTGGAAAACTAACTAGATAATCCTCCTTTGAATAATTAGCATTATCTTCACAAATTTCATTTTACTATTTGTCCAATTTCAGATAATTCCTAAAACGCCGACAAACAAAACGTCGGTCAACATATATGAATATGTCGGTATGTGGGGACAAACAAAATCTTCACATATAGTTTCTAACAAACTAATTATCACAAATAAGTTATTAACAATCCAAATTATGTTTTCAATGTTACATTCTCTACCACTTTTTCCCTAAGCCCTGGATTACCCTCTCTTAGGGTTTTGTCCTTGCAAAGGACATAAGGCCACCTTCTCCATCCTGAGCTTGGTGCCTGGGGTCACCTCTCGAGGTGCCCAATGGTCTTCCCTTTGGGGCTTGACTGAATAGACCTTACCTCCGGGGCTTGGTCATGCAACGTACATCAGGGTGGCATGTAGGTTCGAGAATACACATATATACTTCATTGTGATAATCATAGGGACTTTATAGGATTGCAAAATTGAACATACAAAAGTTTAGGTTGCAATCAATCGAGAAACATTTGGGAAATGTCGTGAAACTAAAGGTGATTATTCATAAAGTAACGACATACCTGATCCAGAGAAACTTGAGGTCCAAGCAAGAATAATCAAGAACAATCAATCAATCAATCAACAATATCCTAAAATTAATGCATAACATCCATGCGTCATTATTTTATCCAAAACATTTTCAAGATTGACTTGAATTCCACCTTAGGATTTCTAGGCCAACCTTAGGATTTTAATAGTATTTTAGCCTCCATGATGCATTTATCACTTTGAATGATCTTTTGATCCACAAACCCTAATTTCAACATCATAGGAATGATTGAATTCCCATTAGGTCAAATATATCCTTTTTACACTCCTCCATGTTTATCCTTTTAGGTCATGTCCAGATCATTAAGGCCAATTATCATCTTCAGGTTCCTTTGGATTACAACTCAACAAAGAATTATAATTTGATTCTCAAAGGAAACGTAATTACTATATTTCACATCTTCTAGATTATCAAACCCTAATTTATCATTAATTCCACTTTTATACACTAGAAAACCCTAATAACCAAATTAAGGGTATTTATCCACAATTAGTCCAATAACACTATTTTCATGCCTTCTAGATTGATTCTCATATTTAGATTCATTAAATCTCATAACTACCTAAATTAGGGGTTTTAACCCTTTAATGCACTATTAAAAACACGAAACCCTAAATACACAAGTTATGAACATATATCTCCAATTAGATCTCTTTCATCATATTTATGCAATTAAGTCAGACTTTGATTACCAGTATCAACTAACTCTAAAAAAACATAAATATTCAAAAGATAGGGTTTTGATCTGGTTAGATAATTTAAAGATACCAACTTTAGATACTTTTCAAACTAGAAGAAAAACTAGGATCTGTTAGTATTTTTATTGAATTCCTTGTATTTTTTTTAGCAAGATTCAAATATAATACTTCTTAATACGAGTTACCAATTATTTCCTAGGAATTAAATGAGATAAAGACTAATTGACCAATAGTCTGCTGCCACATCATCCACTTACTTGGTTTTTTGCTTTTCATTTATTCAGGCTGGCAATACTAGCGAAAGACACCTCTACCCCCCTACATTGGGTTCAAGACTGATCCCCTGAACTTGTTGAAATAGTTTCCTTAACCATTCCTCCATTATCTGGAAAGATAATTACTTTGGAAAGTCCACAACCCAATCCCCCTATTTCCTCAACTGACCAAGGAAGGTGACAACACAGCCACTGTTGGATCTGAATCCAATGACTGTAGTGTCATATGCATATATCAAAATATTCTATTAGGAAACAAAATCGTGACATTGTCCACACTTTAGGGATTTTTGTAAAATCCATATCTCCAAAACCACTCATCCAATTAATCCCAAATTTTAAGGGAAAGTCTATAAAGACTTATTCTACCTATTTTCCAAGTTTGAAGCCGAAACTCAAAAGAAATAACTCATTTTATTCATTTGCAAGTTAATGACTTATAAAGCATGTATTATGTATAAAAACACATATTTCTCTCTCTTAATCTTTTATTTTCTTTATTTTGATCCCTTTTACCATTAGAAACCACGTGGAGTCGAAATATCAATTATAATGATTCCATTATCCATATTTCCACATATTTCTTATATTTTCATCATTATCTCAACTTTCCTTCTTAAAGATGCTTTATTTGATTTTATCTCTTTCTTCTCCTATTATCTTTGCAACTTGGAATCCTTGTAACCCAAGAAATCATAAAGATATGCAATCCCTCTTTGAAGGATAATTCTTAGCCTTCTAGATGCTTCCAAATCTTTCGTTTCTCATTATCTTAGTTATTCCTTTACCAATTGATTTCTTTTCCTTTTTATTTCCTTTTTCATGTTATTGGGCTCAATATCCAACATGGCCCTACAAACACAATCACACAAGTCTATTTAGTAAAGGAATCCAATCAATCACTTAAATCAACCAAATTACATAATTATACATTTATTGGGGAAATTGCAATTCCACCCAAAAGAACCCAAAAATTGGGGTTGTAACATCCTTCCCCTCTTATAGGAATTTTGCCCTCAAAATTCCACCCAACATACAAACCATCAAGATAAGACTTCCTCAGGTCCATCATGGCTTACATGTGGCTTCACCCTCTCCATGGTGCTTCCAAAGAACCTTCTTCATCTTATATTCTTACATCTTAGTTCTCTCCCACCTTGGTATCTCGTACCCTCCTAGGTGACTCAGGACATTTTAGCCTCTCTCAAAGCTTAATAGGTACATAACTCAGCACATGGCTCAAGTACATCACATAGTGCTCTAAATCAGACTCATGGATCACATCATACATCACGTTATCCTGAGGGGTAAGGTTAAACTTAAGAATCTCCACCAATCCATCTCAAATGGATCTATGCATCGGGGACTCAGCTTTATCAGCTATAGCTCAGAGGGGTCATATTTTCATAACACCTATTCTCCCACAGTGAACTGCATGTCAGTCTGCTTTGCATCAACTCACGACTCATGTCTCCCCTGGGCTCTCTCAGCCATCGCACAATTAAAGTGACCTCATCTGCACACACTGTGGTTTCTCTGACCTTCACATGGTCCTTTCACTGACATCATTCGAATGAAGCGGTGGCCGACACGGCCTCCCTTATAGAGCTTCTTACATCCCGATACTGGCCAGGGTGGCTCTCATCACAAGCAAACTCTCTTAGGGTAGAGATTGCTCCCATGTATCACCTGAACGAGCAAACACGCTCTCATCAGACCCTCTAGTCTGGATCATACTATCTTGACTGTCTACCGGTCAGGGGTGATAAGTTGTGCTAAACTTCAATCTTGCATCAAGTTCTTCTTGTACCTACTTCCACCGCATGGAAGTGATATTGAGGTCATGCTCCAGATATTGAACTCGACTACAATGTAGATGAATTATCTCTTCCTCATATATAGTTCAACCAGATCTATCACACTAAAAGTGCACTTTTTCGTAGGCAAGGGATTAGGTCAACTTGGTAAGGCAATCTACCATAACCCATATTACATTATGACCTCTCTTGGTCTAGAGGAGACTCACCACAACGTCCATGGTCATCCACTCCCATTCCCACTCGGGGACTCTTCATTCTCTATTGCAACTTGTTGGGTTACTAGTGTTTGTCCTTCACCCACGGGCATGCATGGTGACAAGCCACATGCAACTCTACATACTTCTTCATCTCAGGCATTTCAAAGTACTACTGCACACTTTTGTTATCGTAGTAGTACCATGATGCAGGGTGTACTTAATATCATGAGCTCCTACATGTCATGATTCCTCAGTGTTGACTTCTCATAAACCCTAAAACACTCTAGTAGTGGGTTACATCACCTTCCTTTCTGAAGAGGTTTATCTGAGGTTCATCAACCATCCATCTATCGCATCAAGCTCTTGGATGGCTAACCAAACAACCACTAACTCGACGAACTGGTCTGGTTGTATCATAGTGTTAGCTCCATATGTCTCACGAACTTAGGGTTCACCTAACAACCTCTTCTAGCCTCTCAATTGGCTAACAAGACATCTGTGTCTCGACAAAGAGCATCCATTATCACCTTACATCCTTATGTGCTAGGCAACGGTGAAGTCATAAACCTTCATATAATCCACTCATCATCCTCATCTTAGATTTAGGTCTAATTGAGTCAAGAAAACTCCAAGCTGATCATCTTGTTTATCAAATCAAACTTATATAACTCATAAATTCCATATTGTCCTTGATAAGAACGTCCTCATGATGACTATCTTAGTTCTTCTCGTGTTGGTAAACCATCCATCAAAAGGTATGATACTTCCTTTATCCTCAAACATCATAGCAATGTTTCAACTCACTTCATCTTTATCCTTAGTGTATGGCATGCATTTCTCCCTATCTCTCACACCCATAATGAGAGGAAATAAGCATTTGGTTGCAGTCCAAATACAAAGTTCATCCCGTTCCAAGAGTATATATGGTGCATCACACATTTACTGTACACTTTCCAAACTAAGTTGAAATGTACATCACATGTCTCCACATCATAACTAACTCTATTATGGGTCTACACCCATGGGAAGACTTTTCCCATCACCTTTTGGATCATAACATATCTCCTTTATGTACACTCCTTAGTCATTACCTCAAGGTCTCTAGGGTGTCAGAACTTTTGGGGTGATCCAACCCTTATGCATCTAAGAAGTGCCTCTCACTTTTACCCCTTATGCCCCATGAACTCGTGAAGGTGGCCAACCTCCTAACCCGTTGTCCTTGGGTAAAAGTAGATATTACCTCTTGAGCCTATGGTCTCGTGCATCCAGGGAACAGACAACTCCTACTTCCATCGGTCTTATCCCTTCATGACCTTAGTTTTGACTTAGGATTCCATTATAGCACATCTCATTCTTGAATCTTTACCCAAATCTCCATCATCTCTCTGGGCACTCATGGTTAAACTTACATCCTTTCATAGGGATCATGGCGACCTACCTAACTTGGTCAAGCCCCATAAGGTTACCTCCATGGCAACATATATTCATGCCCCTTAGAGATGGTCACACAAGGGTCTATAGATTCATGCTCATACCAGGTGCTCCCCACTTAGCTCATCAAGCTCTTATGAGAGACTTCTTTAGATTACCTCAAACCTAAACAAAATATGGTACTCACCCTTAGAAGGGTCCTTCCCCATGATGGGACAAAACTATCTCTTGATAGAAACAAAGGTCACAAACATTCCTACATCTAGGGTTTACAGGCCTAGCCCTAGCATGCTACTTAGGCACGTACCTAGCAAGAAGACAACCCACTAACCCACTCTAGGTTCCTTAGTATGTCATACTTGCTCCTATTCCATCACATTAGACCAACAACATACATGCATATGTCACCAACCTATGTGTGAGGGGTTCATCAAACATATACCTTAGTCCAAGGGGTTTCCTTTTCCTCTAAACATGAGGGGTTCCATGCTCGAATTTGAAAGAACTCAAACATCTTCGTGAGCATCAGGCGTACTAGGTGCTACTACTTCCCCTCTTAGGTCTAGGAACCCTAGGTTCACTCCTTATGCATCAGTTGTCCAACCAGAAACCACACATGCACAAGGTAGCGTATACACTTCCCACCATTCTTCCATGTGCACAACACTGTAGAGTCCTACACAAGGACAACCGACTCGGTGTGCGACCTCATAACTTGTTACTCTACTTTTCCAGGGTCTAAGGAACTCTCCTTTCTACACTTATAAGGTAAGGTAGGCACCTACAACTCCTGTATATCAACTCAAGAAGCCTCTTCCCTTTTCTAAGGTTTTGTTCCTCTAAAGGCACCCCAGATACCTCAAGCCTCCAAGGATCATGCATGAGGCAAAAACAACTATCTACTCAGAGTTGTCCAAAAAGGTCATAACATACCCAACTTCTCATGGTCCTCCACGTCCCAGATTCAAGGTCTCTAACCTTCTTCATTGGGTCTTGCCCTTTCTCTCTAAAGAAAACCATACAAATGGTCCTACCACTTGAGGTTCTCTCTCTAAGAAGGTGGACAAAGCTCTTAAGGATACATGCATACACCTACATGGGGAAAACATATGATCCAAACCTATGTTTGATCAAGATTATCCGAAGCTCTACATGTTCATCTCCTAACCTATCACACATCACCCTTCTGACCTAAGTCTCAACCTACTGCCAACCCTGCTAGTGTTCTCTTACTACACAGATGTATGCTCTTCTATGCTCATATATGCCTATAAGGGTTTCTATACGGTCACCATTATCCTCTTCACTGAAGGATCTATCCTTCACCCTAACAGGCATGACCCTTCCAAGGTTGGGTCACCAAAAGGAACTAGGTCAACCAACCTCACATAGCTCATGCTTCTCACAGATACTCATAACTAATACACATGTCAACCCACGTACATACATGCATGGTCAACTATGATATCCAACTTATCTCGTCATCTCTCATTCTAACAACCAGTTAGGGTTTGGGTTAGCATTATCCTCAGAGGATGCGTCATGTCTCTACCTTTTCCTGGAGGCCTCTGCCTCCAAGGTAATCCTGAGGGCACGACAACACATGCCATGCAACCTTAAGCATGTATTTAATCTTTAGTTTATGCTTAAACTATTAAACTTATGTCCATGACATATTTTTTACATACTTTTCATTGATTTTATGGAGTATTCCTTAATCCTTATCATACTTACCCTGACCTCAAGAGGGTGAGGAAGAGAGAGAAAAATCTTAAACCGTAGAATCTTAATTGAATTAGGGTTGAGAAGGGATGAAGTAGATGAGAGTGTCCTAAAGGTATCTTATTTCAAGTCAGAACCTCATACATTGGCCAGACAGTCACACTGCTTCCGGGAGTCCTCGTGACCGAATAGTGGGGCATAGGAAAATATTGCCATCCCTCAGACTGTGATCCTTTTCTAGACACCTCTGTCTTTGGAAAATCCTCTAATAACTTCCTCGGTTCTACAAAGTTTGTAAAATTTAATAATTACTAAAGATTAAATGAGAAACCATCGCTCTGATCCAAATAAAATGACCCCGCCTCCCGGTAAACCCCAATCAAGGGAGACTAAGAGGTCAGAGATGGTATCCCAAATACATGATCAATAATCTAACAATTAATCAGAAATAATTATCAAATTCTATGAAAACTAAACTTGAAAGTTGGAATAAAATTAAATTTTACATACCTTGCAAAAATAGGTGCTAAAATTTCTATCCACAGTAGAAAACTAACTATCTAATCCTCCTTTGAATAATTAACTTTATCTTCACATATTTCGTTTTACTATTTGTCCAATTTCAGATAATTCCTAAAATGCCGACAAACAAAACATCGGTCAACATAAATGAATATGCCTGTATGTGGGGACAAACAAAATCTTCTCAAATAGTTTTTAACAACCTAATTATCACAAATATGTTATTAATAATCCAAATTACGTTTTCAATGTGACATTCTCAACTGCTTTTGCCCTAAACCCTGGATTACCCTCTCTTAGGGTTTTGTCCTTGCAAGGGACATAAGGCCACCTTCTCCATCCTGAGCTTGGTGCCTGGGGTCACCTCTCGAGGTGCCCAATGGTCTTCCCTCTGGGCTTGATCGAATATACCTTCCCTCTGGGGCTTGGTCATGAAACGTACATCAAGGTGGCAAGTAGGTTCGAGAATACACATATATACTTAATTGCGATAATCATAGGGACTTTATAGGATTGCAGAATTGAACATCCAACAAGTTTAGGTTGCAATCAATCGAGAAACATTCAGGAAACATCGTGAAACTAAAGCCAATTATTCATAAAGTAACCACATACCTGATCCATAGTAACTTGAGGTCCAAGGAAGAATAATCAAGAACAATCAATCAAGCAATCAACAATATCTTGAAATTAATGTATAACACCCATGTGTCATTATTTTATCCAAAACATTTTCAAGATTGGCTTGGATTCCACCTTAGGATTTCTAGGTTAACATTAGGATTTTATTAGGGTTTTAGCCTCCACAATGCATTTATCACTTTTAATGCTCTTTTGATCCACAAACCCTAATTTCAACATCATAGGCATGATTGAATTTCTATTAGGTAAAATATATCCTTTTTACACTAAAACCTTCTTGTTTATCCTTTTAGGTCATGTCCAGATCATTAAGGCCAATTATCATCTTTAGGTTCCTTTGGATTGACAACTCAACAAAGAATTATAGTTTGATTCTCAAAGGAACCGTAATTACTATATTTCACATATTCTAGATTAGCAAATACTAATTTATCGTTAATTCCACTTTTATACATTAGAAAACCCTAATAACCAAATTAAGGGTAATTATCCACAATTAGTCCAATAACACTATTTTCATGCCTTCTAGATTGATTCTCATATTTAGATTCATTAAATCTCATAACTACCTGAATTAGGGTTTTTAACCCTTTTAATGCACTATGAAAAACATGAACCCTAAATACACAAGTTATGATCATATATCTCCAATTAGATCTCTTTCATCATATTTATGCAATTAAGTCAGACTTTGATTACTAGTATCAACTAACTCTATCAAACCATTAATATTTAAAATCTAGGGTTTTGATCTAGTTAGATCATTTAAAGATACCAACTTTAGATACTTTTCGAACTAGAAGCAAAATTAGGATCTGTTAGTATTTTTATTTAATTCCTTGTATTATTTTGAGCAAGATTCATATATAATACTTCTTAATATGAGTTACCAATTAATTCCTATGAATTAAACAAGATAAAGACAAATTGACCAATAGGTTTCTGCCTCATCATCCACTTACTTTGTTTTTTGCTTTTCATTTATTCAGGCTGGCAAAACTAGAGAAAAACACCTCTACCCCCCTCAATTGGGTTCAAGGTCCAGTGCTCCTGGGGATAGGATGGTAAAAATGTAGGTAGTCATTAGCAACCTCGCGTTGCCTCCCATGTGCACGAAGCAGCTCCCTCTGTGGTCAACCCTAGGGTTGACCTCGATCATCTAGCTTCCCCAGCAGCCTGTGATGGTCCCAGACGCTCCGCCCAGGTCCACCAAACTCAACCATGATCTCAGTTTCTCTGATTCTTTCCTGAGTCATTGAGACAAAGCGGCTCTTTTCCGACGAGAAGTACAACTAGTCAGGGTACAGGTCGACATCCTTCCACAATTGGTCGCGCACATCAAGTCAACTCCTTCTCTCGAACGTTATGGTGTGATTAGGGATACGACACAAAGTTCATGGCCCCTTATTTATAGGTCCCTCTCATAGATTCTGAGAATCCACAGAGTCCCAGTTTGGAAAAAAACTCTAGGGGCGATGAAATCCCATGAAATTAGGGGTATATCGACTTGGACTGATCCCCTGAACTTGTTGAAATAGTTTCCTTAACCATTCCTCCATTATTTGGCAAGATAATCACTTTGTAAAGTCCACAACCCAAGCCCACTATTTCCTCATTTGACCAAGGAATGTGACAACATAGCCACTATTGGATCCAAATCCAACGACTGTAGTGTCACACACATATATCAAAATAATTCTATTAGGAAACAAAATCGTGATATTGTCCACACTTTAGGGATTTTTGTAAAATCCATATCTCCAAAACCACTCATCCAATTAATCCCAAATTTTAAGGGAAAGTCTATAAGGACTTAATCTACCTATATTCCAAGTTTAATGCTGAAAATCAAAAGAAATAACTTCTTTTCTTCATTTGCAAGTTAATGACTTATAAAGCATGTATTATGTATAAAAACACATATTTTCTCTCTCTTAATCTTTTATTTTCTTTATTTTGATTCCTTTTACCATTAGAAACCATGTGGAGTCGAAATCGCATTTGTAATGATTCCATTATCCATATTTCGACATATTTCTTATATTTTCATCATTATCTCAACTTTCCTTCTTAAAAATGCTTTATTTGATTTTATCTCTTTCTTCTCCTATTATCTTTGCAACTTGGACTCCTTGTAACCCAAGAAATCCTAATGATACAAAATCCCTCCTTGAAGGATAATTCTTAGCCTTCTAGATGCTTCTACATCTTTCTTTTCTCATTATCTTAGTTATTCCTTTAGTAATTGATTTCTTTTTCTTTTTATTTCCTTTTTCTTGTTATTGGGCCCAATAGCCAATAAGGCCCTACAAACTCAATCACACAAGGATAATTAGCAAAGGAATCCACTCAATCACTTAAATCAACCAAATTACATAATTATACATTTATTGGGGAAATTGCATTTCCACCCAAAAGATCCCGGAAATTGGGGTTGTAACAACCTATAACTCCTTTGGTCTAACGTCTAAGTCTTGATCGAACTAAAATTTCATCAACATGTATTAACAATCTATACTAATATGTCAAACCAAAATAGCTCAAATGAATTTGAAAAATTGTCTACCAGCCAAATTGGTTGGTACAAGTGTAAAACTTGATTTATGATTATTTTGGGTTATTTATCACTTGTTTCTACATGATTCCTATCAACTTATACAATTTTCACCTATATAAAGCATTATATAGGTATAACTTCATGTACAAGCATTTAACACACATATTAATCAAAATTCATTACCATTAGATCTTGTCTAATTTATTTGATCACCAAAAATACTTAACTAAAATATATTAGTGATACAAATGGAAAATATTTGCATCATCAATAGTAGAGTGTGTTGATGCGATGATATTGAGACGCATTTATAGACATGTTTGATATGTGTTTTATGTTTTTATTAGTCATTTTTATGGTTAATGTTGCATAATTCATCCACTTTGGTCTTTTCTACTATTTTATGTCAAATCCCCTTTACTTCATCGTTTTGAACATTAACTGTCAAAATATTATTATTTGTGTAAATTTATGTGGTTTCATGTTTGAATTTTAGGGAAAACAAGTATCTGCTTCCGTCGATACCATCGACGGAAGTCGATACCATCGACTGGACCGCAGGATACCAGCCGCGAGTATCAGTAAAGAGTCGATACTATCGACAGGGATGTCGATGGTATCGAGTTACCATCAGGCTATTGGCGAGGAAGGAGTCGATAGTATCGACACCAAGTCGATACCATCGACGCACGGAGGCTACAACGACACAAAATGACAAAACCGTCGCTACAGGTTCGTCGATACCATCGACCCGCATTGATGGTATCGAGACTGCATCAGGCGCTCAGACGAAAGGAAAGAAGGGTTGCCGCTATCACGCTGGGTCGATACCATCGACTTGCGTCGATGGTATCGACACTGTAAGATATGCGTTTGCTTTGGAATGATCTTAATCGGACGACCGTGGTTAATTAGCGACCTAATGAGGGAGATATACCTAATGATGGGCGCCCAGACGTGAGGGGGATCTCAGTAGCCATTGCACGAGTACCAAGGAGCAGTAGAGAGGAGAACGGAGGCCAGAAGCTCATACCTTTTGATCCGGACGCCGAAGAAGATGGATTCCACCACCGAAAGGCGGGATAGCACGTGTTCTACGCAAAGGATCAACCAGTTCTTCTCTGTTCAAGGGTTTCACCTCTCATTTCATGTTTTTCATATGATTTCCCCTATCTCTACCATGTACTTACTTGAGATGAACATGCGAGGCTAATTCCCTTCGTCTTTAGGACTGGGAGTAGCCCGGTAATTCATTGTATGACAATTTTATAATAGTAATTCACATTTTATCTCTTAAATCCATGGTATAATTTCGTTTTCTCAATATATTGTTATGCTTGATCACCATAATAATAACCTAATGCCCTTAATCACTTTGAAAGAAGGATTAACAGCTGAAAAGAGACGGAATTCACATTAATCGACAAATCCCTTGAACAAGGTGGTGTAAAATTAATGGTGGATACTGAGAGATCGTTCATAATGCACATAGTTTAGGGTATAGGTTACTACGACGGTGGAACCGACCTAGACTTAGGTAGTGAATTGCACCACGACAGTGGGAAATTCTGTTTTCAGGCCACTACCCGGATAGAGAGATAAAATTGAGTCATTATATAAAATCTAATACAATGAAAACCCGCAGTGAAACCGCAATCCTAAAGATACCCTTTTGAATTGATTAAATCAACATTTAATCGATCATTTGTTTTGTTTTATTTTTTTTTGTTTAATTTTAACAACAACCCTCAACTTGTTAATCGGCTTAGCTGATCGCGAGTAGTTAGTAGGAGTCTCCAACAATTCCCAGTATCCCTGTGTTCGACTCGGGCCTCACAAGGCCTATATTACTTCGACATGTTCTCTTGCATTTCAGCGCACAGTAAAATTGTGTCAAATTTTTGGCACCATTGCCGGGGATACGACGAATTGTTGGCACTTTGAGTGCTACAAGCGGCCACTCTAGGCCACAATTTTTTTTATTATTTTGAAATTCTTCGATAATTTTTATACTCGTCAAAGCACTGTACTGAACTCAAATTTGCCCATTTCAGGTACTGTGTATGGTGCAGACGCGTAGTACTGACTACGCGGGTCGCGCACCAGAGGTTCCGTCGCCGGGACCTGACGATGAGAATTACTACGAGCAAGAGCAGAAAGAGGAAGTCGATTTCGAACTTAAACAAGAAGAGATGGACGAGCCACAGACTATATGGGAGAAGATAAAGGCTTCTTCCGCATCTGCTTCAAAGGGGCCTATAAAGAAGCAAGCAATCAACATACCTACATATAAGATTGATCAGGCTTTGATAAATCTGGTGAAATCCAATGCTTTTCATGGGCTCAAGAATGAGGACCCCGTCGCGCACATCAGTCAGTTTGTTGAGAACTGTGACATGGTTAAAATCGACAGGTTTCCACAGGATGCACTTTATCTTAAGCTTTTCTCGAGTTCATTGGCAGGAGCCGCGCGAGAGTGGCTTCACAATTTAGATGATGAGTTTGTGGAGTCCTGGAACCATATGGTGGAGGTTTTCTTAGAGAGGTTCTTTCCTCCTGAGAAGACCAATGACATGATCAGGAAGATCCATAACTTTACCCAACAGGCAGGTGAGACATATTCTGAGACTTGGGAGAGGTTTCAGGTCATGTTGAGACGCTGCCCGCATCACGGGCTGGATAAAGAAACACAGGTAAAGATATTCTATTTTGCTCTCTCCGAGCACGATAGGAGCAACCTTGATTCAGCTGGGTCAGGATTCTTTTAGAACAACACAGACACCAGGTGTTGGGAGATATTAAAGAACATGCCTAGGAAGCAATCATGGGGCGAAAGTGGTGTCGTGGAGCAGGTTCGAGCAGTAGGAGAATCAAAGGCAATAAAAGAACTTAATGAGAAGATGGATCTTCTCGCAAAGAAATTGCTATAAAAGGAGGATACTGAGTCCGAGGACGAGGCTCAAGTGAAATTTATGAGACAACAACAAGGTTACAGGAATAATGATTATTCATGGAGAAAAGACAAGAAGTTTACTTGGAAGGATCCAAACAATTTTTTGCAGGATCCGAATGCCAAACCCCAGCCAGTAGCAGAGGATAAGATCACAGAGCTGCTCAATCAGGTGATAAAAAAAAATCAAGAACTCATGACTACGTTCGGCCAGCAAATTAAACATCAAGGGGAGTTTATGAATCATTTTGGGCAAACACTGCAGAGCCATGGGGCGTAAATGAGGACCATTGAGACATCTATGGCACATATGGCTGCAGAGATAGCCAGTTTGAAGAAACCGGCACATCCAAGTTTTCCGAGAAACACCAATGTTCCAGGGGGAAACCAGCAGGTAAAGGCCGTCTTTCTAAGAAGCGGCAAGAAATTGTTAAATCCAAGGGTCGAGGAGACAGGCACACTACAAGATGAGGTAGAAGGTGAAGCCAATGAGGAGCTGCCCGCACCAGTCACAGGGCAGGTTGATGACACAGCCGTGGATGATACTGAAGAACATGTGGCAGAGGAAGAACCTCAGAAAAGGACACCCTATGTGCCACCTCATCAAAGGGAACAAGCGGTCCCAGTCCCGTATCCAAAAAGTACTAAGGCAAGAAAGGTAGATGCACAATTTAAGAAGTTCTTAGACAGTTTCAGGAAGCTTTCAGTCAACATCCCTGTATTGGAAGCCATTGAGAAAATCCCGTCTTACGGGAAATTTCTAAAGGACATCCTTACTAAGAAGAGGAAAATTCCGGATACAGAGCTTGTCGTGCTCAAGGAGCAAGTGAGTGCCTTCATCATGAGCACTTTTCCGCCAAAGAGGCAAGATCCAGGATGCTTTAACATTTCTTGTTATATTGGAAAAGTCAAGTTTGGTGAAGCGTTATGTGACTCAGGGGCAAGCATCAACTTGATGCCCCTTTCTACATTCAAAAAGCTGGGATTGAAGGAGTCACGACCAAGAAACATGACTATTCAATTGGCAGACAACTCGGTGGTAAAGCCATATGGAATTTGTGAAGATGTGTTAGTGAAATTGGACAGATTTGTTTTTCCAGCAGATTTTGTAGTCATGGAGATGCAGGATGATCATGGCAACGAGCTATTACTTGGACGTCCTTTCCAATCTACAACCGACATGATTTTAGAGATGGGGAGAGGTCGTTTGACCTTGGGTATAGCCGATGACCGATTTGAGATGGTCATGCCCTATAGTACTATCGTCTAAAGCAAAGGAACAATGCCATGTGGTAAAACATCTGGATAATAATATTTCACTCTGTCTTGGGATGCCATTTCTGGACATGGCTCATGTGATGAGCAAAGTGGACAATGGAACTTTGGCTGTGGACATCATGGAACAGACCAAGGTAGTATCTCTGTGTAAAGCTATAGGGTTCCCTAATGATGAGGATGAGGACATTCCGCCTTCTACGGAAGATGTTGTTATTGTAATTTCTGTTTTTGATGCATATCCTAAATTACCTTTGGAGGCTTGCTTGGTAAATATTACACATGATTGGATGCGGAGAAAATCACTCAAGGAGTGCGCCAAAATGTTTCAGATGCTTCCATGCTTCTATGCAAGGAATTATGAAGATTTAGGTGAACTTCCCCCCCGGTTCAATCATCTATGATCAGCCCTCCAGAGTTAGAATTAAAGCCGCTGCCACCGCATCTCAAATATGTCTTTCTAGCTGAGGAAGACAAGTTACATGTGATCATTTCTGCTTATTTGAGTACGGATGAGGAAGAACAATTGTTGATAGTGCTAAAGAACCACCGGGGAGCTTTTGGGTGGTCCGTTGCTGATATCAAGGGGATTTCCCCTACATTGTGTCAGCATAAGATTCGGCTCGAGGAGGGAGCCAAGCCCGTGATCCAACCTCAATGACGTCTCAATCCAAGCATGATGGAGGTGGTGAAGAAGGAGGTTATTAAACTTCTTGCTGCAGGTATCATTTACGCAATATCAAACTCGACATGGGTGAGTCCCACACAGGTAGTCCCTAAAAAGGGGGGAACTACTGTCACGCAAAATATTTTAAATGAACCTGTCACCACCCGATTGGTAACCGGGTGGCAAGTTTGTATTGATTATCATCGTCTGAATGCCGCTACACTAAAGGATCACTTTTCTTTACCTTTTATCGATCAAATTCTAGAGCGTCTTGCCGGCCGATCGCACTTTTGTTTTCTTGATGGGTACTTGGGGTACAACCAGATTTCAATTGATCCTTTGGACCAAGAGAAATCTACTTTCACTTGTCCCTATGGGACTTTCATGTATCGCCGAATTCCTTTTGGTTTATGCAATGCACCTGTGACTTTTTAGCGTTGTATGCTCGCTATCTTTTCTGACATGGTAGAACGCTGTCTTGAGGTATTTATGGATGACTTTTCAGTGTATGGTGCATCGTTTGACGAATGTCTCCATAGTCTGGACAAAGTTTTACAGTGCTGCGAGGACACACATTTGGTCCTCAACTGGGAAAAATGTCACATGATGGTGACTGAGGGGATAGTGCTAGTACACAAGGTGTCTAGCAAAGGTTTAGAGGTGGATTCGGTAAAAATCGAAGTTATTTCCATATTGCCCCCACCAATTTCTATTAAAGGGGTAAGGAGTTTCTTGGGACATGCCGGATTTTATCATCGGTTTATAAAAGATATTTCAAAAATCACGAAACCTCTATCCGAACTGCTTGAGAAAGACATCATATTTGATTTCAATGACAAATGTCTACATGTGTTCGACGTGTTGAAGGAGAAACTGATTTCTGCGCCGGTTTTTCAAACGTCGGATTGGACTAAACCGTTCGAACTCATGTGTGATGCTTCTGATTTTGCGGTAGGAGCCGTGTTGGGGCAGCGGGTGGACAATAAACCCACCGTGATTTTCTATGCTTCAAAGACATTGAATGACGCCCAATTAAATTATACAACTACTGAAAAAGAATTACTCGTCATTGTTTTCACTTTTGAAAAATTTCGACAATATTTAGTTGGATCTAAAGTAGTTGTTTGGACTGACCATGCCGCAATTAAATATTTAATGGAGAAAAAAGACGCAAAGCCTAGATTAATTAGGTAGATTTTGCTCTTACAAGAATTTGACATCGAAATCAAGGATAAAGCCGGGATTGAAAATGTTGTGGTGGATCATCTGTCTAGGTTAGAGAGGGTGGATGAAAAAGATTTACATATACCCATAACTGAGACATTTCCGGATGAACATATTTTGAAAGTTAATTCTAAAGACCCTTGGTTCATTGAGATTGTGAATTATTTGGCTTGCAGGATCATCTCGGAAGATTGGTCATGTCAAGAGAAGAAAAGATTTTTCCATTCTTAACGATATTATTTTTGGGATGACCCGATTCTTCTTAAGCAATGCATGGATGGTATCCTACGCAGGTGTGTGCATGAGGTGGAGTACGAGAGCGTTCTCCGTCATTGCCACACACTACCTATGGGAGGACACCATGCGAGCTCTCGTACGACATCTAAAGTTTTGGAGAGTGGCCTTTATTGGCCAACCTTGTTCCGAGATGCCTACGAGTTTGTAAGGCAATGTGATTCTTGCCAACGAGCAGGTAATATTTCAAAGAGATAGGAGATGCCCCTAAATGTGTTCCAAGAAGTGGAGGTATTTGATCTGTGGGGAATAGATTTCATGGGACCCTTTGTGTCCTCAAATTCAAATTTATATATTATTTTAGCAGTTGATTACGTGTCGAAGTGGGTAGAAGCAATACCCACAAGGACTAACGATTCCACTGTAGTGTGCAGGTTCGTGAAAGAAAACATTTTCTTCAGGTTTGGAGTGCCCCGAATGATCATCAGTGATGGGGGTACGCATTTTAGGAATCAGATGTTCTCGGCATTGTTGAAGAAATTTGGGGTCAAACACAACATAGGTACCATATATCACCCGCAGACTCAAGGACAGGTGGAGGTCTACAATCGCGAAATTAAGAAGATGTGGAGCGTACGGTGGTGTCCACGAGGAAGAATTGGAGTGCCCTACTACCAGATGCATTGTGGGCGTACAGGACGGCTTACAAAACACCTATAGGCACCACGCCTTTTAGGTTAGCGTATGGTCAGGCTTGTCATTTACCGGTAGAGTTAGAGCACAAAGCACATTGGGCACTTAGAAGGCTCAACTTGAGTTACGATGGAGCGGGGAGGAAGAGATTGCTTGAATTGAATGAGTTGGATGAGCTGCGGATGACGGCATACGAGAACTCGCGGATGCGCACCAAGTTAATCCACGATCACCACATCCAGTTGCGCACGTTCAAGAAAGGAGATAGTGTATTACTGTTCAATTCACGACTGAAGTTGCATCCCGGGAAGCTCAAATCCCGATGGAGTGGGCCTTTTGTGGTAGAAGAGGTCAAACCACGCGGTGCGATCTTGGTGCGTGATGGTGAGACCATGTTTTTAGTGAATGGACAAAGATTGAAGCTCTACTTTGGTGAAAATTACAAGAGGAAGGTGAATGAGGTCAAACTCATTTCACTTTCAGATGCATGAGGTGCCCAAAAGTCATCTAGCCTAAGACGTTAAATAAGGGCGCTTGTTGGGAGGCAACCCAACCATCGATACCTTAGTTTAGTTCATGTACATTCATAGGTTGATTTGTTTTGGTTCAATTTTTAGTATAAAAAAAGATACCGTGATCGGTTTGTTCTTTGTGCAGGCTGAGGCAGAGTCAATACCATCGACCCTTGTGTCGATGGTATCGACCATGGTATAGGTTGACGACTGTAGATTTCGCACTGCGTCGATACCATCGACGGCCTCATCGATGGTATCGACATACCTACAGGCAGATCGCAAAGACAAGGTCGATGGTATCGAGATGCCAGTCGATACCATCGAGATCTCTGGAGATTTACAGAAGAAATCGAATCAGGAAAGTCGATACCATCGACGGTCATGTCGATGGTATCGACAGTTTCATGTAAAGATGGCGGCGGCCGGGCCTCGCGAGGATTTTCCCTAATCAGAGAGTCGATACTATCGACTCGCGTCGATGGTATCGACGTGCCACATAAACAATCCGTGAGGGAGAATCAACGACGATCACATCATCCACGAAGTCGATCTGGAGGATGGGTCGATATTATCGACCCGCATCGATAGTATCGACGCGTCAGCAATCCGGGCCCCGCAGATCCAGCCATTGATGACCGTCGATACTAGCGGAGGTACGGATTGTGCTACCCGAGTCGATACCACGACTCGCGTCGATGGTATCGACGGGTAGACAGTAGCGCCGGCCACGACTATTTAAGGGGATTGATTGCGTCAGTTGACGTCACACCTTCAGTGCAACTCCCCTCCACTTGTGCCGAGCAAGTTCCAGAGCAGTGCAAGCCCATCGACGAGCAACAACGAGCAAGGTCTTCATTGAGCGGAGATTCAACTTTCCAATCTTCACCGAGCTCTCTTTCTGATCCCCATTTCTCGTCGCAAACATGGTGCATGTGGCTGGAGCTTCCTCCTCGCGCGTGAATCCGATGGACATCCCGGAATTCATGCCACCACCACCATCATCGATCGCACATCCCCGACTTGTTCATCCTTCCTCGGAGGTTCTGAAGATCTACGAGGAGATCATGCGGAGGAAGATAGAGCCCACCCAGTATGTGGAACGGGAGATGATCCGAGATCTCAGATTCGAGGCCAACTTGGCCTAAGTTCTGAAAGGACAAGCACACCACACAGGAAGAATGGAAGATGAGCTCGAGTTTCACGCTGATTGGTCATTCATTCTTCAACGACTGGCCAACGTACAAAGAATTGGTGGCAGAGTTCATGGCGTCGCTGGACGTCTGCGTCGTGCCCAACGACGTAATAGCCACCGACCGCGAGTGGATCAAGGGCCGGGTGTCTTTCCGGTTGTTCAACATCAACTACAACATCACCCTTCGGCAGTTCAACGAAATATTCAACTGGAACCATTCGCAGTATGACCACCGGCGGCCGGATAACTGCACCGACTACGACAAGATCTTCTCCGAGCTGGTGACGGTGCCGCAAGGAAAGTCGGTGAGCTACCAAAATGCCGCGGTAGCTGATTTCGAGCACCAATTTGTCCGGGTACTGCACCGGATGCTGAGTTCTACACTATTTGCTCGTGGTGACCTGGCGCTGAGCAAATTCCGGGAGACAGATCTTTTCTTTTTGTATAAACTCCTGACGCGCCGAGAATGCAACTGGGGCGCTTTCTTTCTGCAGCGGGTTTTAGCGGTGAAAAGGAGTACAAGGAAATCCCCGATTCACTTTGGCGGGCTTATCACCAAGTTGGCGCATTACCTCGGGCTCAATTTCTCTACCATGACCCCGCTTTCCACCAAGAGCAAGGTGAACGTGCAACATCTGCACCGTTCTAACCTCATTCTTCTGCGAGATGGTTTGGCGTATGCGCATTGCCACGTCAACCACGCCTACCAGGAATGTGCGCTGCCTGACCCAGTCTTCAACATCGAAGGGGTGCAACACTTCTGATGGCCAATCATAGCCATCGTCGACTCTGATGAAGAAGACGACAACGACGGCGGCGATGAAGACAATGACGATGAGGCTGAGGAGGAAGAGGAGGCATTTACACCTCTTCGAGCATGAGTGGCACCACGGAAGCATCCTCGGATGCATCCGGGTGCATCTTCATCATCACAGCCTACACCGCCACCACCACAGCCCTCGCAGCCAAGCGAGGATGCCTATTCCATGCAGGGCATGTACACTATGTTGCAAGACATCCACCAGACACAACAACAGCAGATGGCAATGTATGTCGGTATTCAAGACACTACGAACCGGATACTAGACAACCAAAGGGCGATGTTCGAGAACGAGCATCTTCTCCTCAACAACCAACAACAGATACATGATCGGTTGTAACAGATGGAGATGCAACAGGAGCCCTTCTACGAACATTATTGGAGCCAGAGTTACTTTGGAGGATATCCACAACCTCCACCTAGGGCCCAGTTTGATCCAAGTTTCCAGGGGGAGTATCCTTCTTGGGACCCTACGGCTCCACAGTACCCGCCTCCACCACAAGAGTAAACCGGTATCACTGTTCCAACCTTTGAGTTTGTTTTTGACTATGAGGCCATAGTCGAATTCAAGCTTGGGGGGGTAGTTGGAACAATTCTATCTTACATTTTCTCTGTTTTTAGTTATTGCTTTTGTTCTTGTTATTTGTTTCTTACAATCTTAGTTTGTTTTAGGATCCACAATCTATCTAGTGTAATCGTGGATGTCATAAAGTTGTGTCATCTCATTAATTGTGCATTGGAAAATCAAGGGAAATTTAAAATTTTTGTGTGTTTGGAAAGCTTGTCTTGTTTAACCTTGGGCACATATCCTATGAAAATGATTGGTTTTGTCAACTTTAAAACAAAATTTCACAAATGTACTCCTAATGATTCATGAAAGTGGACGGAAATGGTTGTTTGAGCCTAAACTGACCAAATGGTAATGAGACTCTAATTGGATGTAAGAGAGAGAAACCTCTTAACTACTACACAGGTCAGTAAGGAGGGACACATAATATCTTTCTAAGGTTCAGTCATCTAGTCTTGTGATATTTCCACCTCTTTGCTTTTTACAATCCACCACAAGAATTGGAAGTACTTTACAGTTTTAACTTCTTTGACAGCATTTCATATAGATAGGCCCTGCATTGAATCTATGTCCATATGTTTTGCATAAAAAGAAAGAAAAAAATTAGAATAGTGATACATGCACATTACCCTTAGGTGCATGCCATGTAGTTGCATTCATAATTTTCATACATAAAGTATATCATGTATCTCAATTTTTCTCCAATGGTGAATTAAATTGTTCCATACCTTCTAAATAGTGCAAATTTCTGAGTATGCAGAAAAAAAATAAGCCCAACAAATATTCATTGTCAATTATGGATATAAAGGGTTGAAAAATGAAAAAAAAAAGAAAAAGAGAAAAAATCTGAAAAATCTGCATAATGAAAAAAAAACAAAGAAGAAAAGAATTATTTAGAAGTAATTAGAATAAGAAGGAGAAAGGAACGTAATATCACCTGCATTTCAAGATAATTGAGTACATGATGTAGCTTAATTAGATGCCCATCTCGTTTTGAGATGGATGGTTAGTACATGCATCATTCCACCCAATTTTAGGCATTAGGGCATTTTTCATGTGCATTTGCATCATTTAGGACATTTTTGTTTTATGCATGTTCAAAACTGTATAATACTTCCACTTTCTTCCATGAACCACCCATCTTCGTCCACCCGTTGCTCGGATTGGTAGGCCACCGTGAATTTCTCCTCACTAAGGTATATCAGGAGAACTGCTTCCATGTAGATGGTAGTTAGGGCGAGCAACGTAGTATAGGAGATCACAAGATGCACCAAGTCTGAACCGGCGAGTTTTATTATGTTAACTGCCTTATGTGATAGTGTTCATCAGTTTTGAGGTCAATTTCTTTTGTGGATGATTACTGTCGCCTTCAGGGTAATTACCATTCTGTGGTTAGAGAGGGCCCGTATGTGAATGTCCGGTGGGAGTCATATGGGATGTTGGTTGTGGTGTGTTGTTCTTCAATTGACATTAGCAATTCTATTCTAAGGATTAGTTGCTCGAGGGTGAGCAACGTTCAAGCTTAGGGGAGTTTGATGCGATGATTTTGAGTCAAATTTATAGACCTGTTTGATATGTGTTTTATGCTTTTATTAGTCATTTTTATGGTTAATGTTGCATAATTCATCCACTTTGGTCTTTGCTACTATTTTATGTCAAATCCCCTTTACTTCATCGTTTTGAGCATTAACTGTCAAAATATTATTATTTGTGTGAATTTATGCGGTTTCGTGTTTGAATTTCAGGGAAAAAAAGTATCTGCTTCCGTCGATACCATCGACGGAAGTCGATACCATCGATCGGACCGCAGGCTGCCAGCCGCGAGTATCAGCAAAGAGTCGATACTATCGACAGGGACGTTGATGGTATTGAGTTACCATCAGGCTGCTGGCGAGGAAGGAGTCGATAGTATCGACACCAAGTCGATACCATCGATGCACGGAGGCTACAACGACGCAAAATGACAAAACCGTCGCTATAGGTTCGTCGATACCATCGACCCGCGTTGATGGTATCGAGACTACATCAGGCGCTCAGAGGAAAGGAAAGAAGGGTTTCCGCTATCACGCTGTGTCGATACCATCGACTCACGTCGATGGTATCGACACCATAAGATATGTGTTGCTTTGTAATGATCTTAATCGGACGGCCGTGGTTAATTAGCGACCTAATGAGGGAGATATACCTAATGACGGCCGCCCAGATGTGAGGGGGATCTCATTAGCCATTGCACGAGTACCGAGGAGCAGTAGAGAGGAGAACAGAGGATAGAATCTCAAAGCTTTTGATCCGGACGCCAAAGAAGATGGATTCCACCACCGAAAGGCGGGAGAGCACGTGTTCTACGCAAAGGATCAACCGGTTCTTCTCCGTTCAGGGGTTTCACCTCTTATTTCACGTTTTTCATATGATTTCCCCTATCTCTACCATGTACTTACTTGAGATGAACATGCGGGGATAATCCCCTTCGTCTTTAGAACCGGGAGTAGCCCGGGAATTCATTGTATGACAATTATATAATAGTAATTCACATTTTATCTCTTAAATCCGTGGTATAATTTCGTTTTCTCAATATATTGTTATGCTTGATCACCATAATAATAACCTAATGCCCTTAATCTCTTTGAAAGAAGGATTAACGGCTGAAAAGAGACGGAATTCACATTAATCGACAAATCCCTTGAACAAGGTGGTGTAAAATTAATGGTGGATACTGAGAGATTGTTCATAATGCACCTAGTTTAGGGTATAGGTTACTACGACGGTGGAACCGACCTAGACTTAGGTAGTGAATTGCACAACAAAAGTGGGCAATTCTGTTTTCAGGCCACTACCCAAATAGAGAGATAAAATTGAGTCATTATATAAAATCTAATACAATGAAAACCCGCGGTGAAACCGCAATCCTAAAGATACCCTTTTGAATTGATTAAATCAACATTTAATCGATCGTTTGTTTTTTTTTATTTTTATTTTCTTTTAATTTTAACAACAACCCTAAACTTGTTAATTGGCTTAGCTGATCGCGAGTAGTTAGTAGTAGTCTCCAACAATTCCCAGTATCCCTATGTTTGACTCGGGCCTCACAAGGCCTATATTACTTCGACGCGTTCTCTTGCGTTTCAGCGCACAGTAAAATTGCGTCATGTGTCATATCCAAAAGCCAACTATCTGATAATTTTTATGATCAGAAATACTTCTAGAATATAAATTCAAGATAGACAAAGTAAGGGAGTTAATACTTTTGATTTTATATATAAAGGAAACTTACCTAATGGAAATTTCTCTACCTTTTTTAAAGTATTATAAGATGAGAATACTTACTAAACTCCCCTTCAAGGAGTAACTTTCCCTCAAATAAATAATCATATAAGGAGGGGTCCTCATACTCAACCAACAAGAGTATGCCAATTTAAATTAACAATTTAAATGGAAAAGAATAAGAAAAAAGGCCAAAATAACATAAAAAATTAATTATGGAAGGTGTCCCAATATCAATGATAAGAATGTTGAGTCCTTCATGATAAAAAGATCAACTTCAACACATAAAAATAACTCAACAAAGATACTCCATGTCAATGATAAGAATGATAAGCCATCATTGTAGTGTAGAGCCAAGAAAAAGAAAACTATGAACTTACTAAAAGATATCTCAATACCAATCAAGGAATGTTTAATCCTATGTGATAGAGATGTTCCATAAAAAACCAAAGAGCAAACAACCAAAAGTTTCTAGACCAATATTAAGGAATGTTAAGCTCACAATTAAAATACATTAAAAAAATCTAGAAAATATATCTAAAATAGAAACTGACAAAAACAACAAGATAAGACACATGATTTGAGATCCCCTTTAATCTCATACTCAGAACAAATGATCTTAGACTAAGAAATTGAGAACTAAGATCAAGATAACCAATAAATAAATAAATAAACACTTGAAATATGTAAAACAAACCATTTCAGACTTAAAGGATCAAGGAAACATGTGGGAAAATGAACCTAAGAACCATTTGAAAGATAGACATGAGAAAACTTGGCAATCTACATTCTAGTCAAACTTTAGTTTGACCAAACTACCCCTAAATTAGATTACATTTTGACTGAGAGGGAGATCAAACTACTTTATCTAAAACCATAAAGTCCTCTATGAAATAGTTCAATGTATACCAATGGAAAAACTAACAACTAATAATAAAAATAACCAATCGAAAGCGAAGAAACATATCATGGTTATAAAGATATCTGATGTATTCCATGATCATACATAACTTCCGCCAGATAGAGGTTCTTGGAATCCAAACTATTTTGTTTTTGTTCTTCCTATTAAATGTTAACAAATGAGCATTGTGATCAAATGTCCCACATTCATAACAAGTAAAATGTTTAATGGAGAAAGAAGAACTATTACTTTTTTTCACAAAGATAGACCCTGATTCTTCTTCATATTCCCATTTCTTAAAACACAACCAATACCACTTGTAACTACATGACCATTGTGACACTGCAATATATTGTTTAATATATTTCTACTATTTGAACATTTATCCTAACATCTCTTAAGATGATTGTTTTCCCTGGAAAGCATCAATTAGTATATAGAAGTAGAAACCACACATCTTCTAGTACTAGCAATATTATCTTCAAGATTGGAAATTTAATTTCAATCAAAATTTCACTTGAAGGATAAGATCCATAGTCAATATGTAATAAAAAATAGGTTGTTTCTCCATGTTAATCAACTTATCTAAAAGAGTAAATAGTTGAGTTTCAAAGGAAGTACTTTGATAAACAAGATCATTTGTTCTTTTCTCTTCATAAGCATAATGATAATTATGCTCACTGAGTTCTTTGTTCAAAGCATCAAGAATAGAAGCCAATTTATTTTCATGTTTCTTATTTTTATAACTTTATTTTAAGTAAGTTCAACAAGTGTAGTAGGTTCACTTTAAGAAGAAAAAAATGAAGAGATGCATCACTATCATCATTTTGTGCACCTTCTTCTTGTGCATCATTTTCATCATGTTCAACAACGAGGCATTCAGCTACATGATGAAAAGTTTTCATCTTATCATTTGAGACCATATTTGAAGAATAATCCCAGTAAGTGTTATATGTCTTCTTCTTTCCCTTACATTTATTCTTCTTCTTCTTCCTCTTTAGTTTTGGGAATTCATCCTTCCAATGTCTCTATTTCTTGCAAGCATGACATTTGGTAGGAAAACATTTACAATTTTTGTTAAAATAAGATTTTCATTTATTATGTTTAAACTTCATTTAAACCTGACTACGAGATGAGACACTAGATGAAGAAGAAGATTATTTTGACATCATTACTTTAAGGGTTGTGCTCTATTTCTTAGTATTAATTTCTTCCTCATCTTCTGTCTCACATTCTTAGAGATTGACTTCATAAGTCTATACATTACCTATAAGTTCTTAAAGCAAAAAAGCACAAAGATTCAAATTTTCTTCTATGTAAATAACTTCATTTTCCTACTTATTTGGTAAAAAATTAAAGAAAAAATGATACAAGATCATTATCTTCAACATTCTTTTTGAGATATTTTAAGGCATTTATTATTGAAGTAAATCTAGAGTAATTTTTAGAAATTGCTTCATGTTTTGTGTTCAAAACAACTCTAGGTTATGAGAACGAATATTAATTTTATTATTGTTGACTTGCTTAGTTCTCTCATGAGTAATGATGTTTTCCTCCAAATATCATAAGAAGTTTCACAAGAGGAATGACATAAATTGAAAAGGATAAATGATTGAATATAAAATGCTTATGACCTTTGCATTCAATATAATACTTTTCATTGTAGTTGTATCCCATTGATCAAGTTCCTTCGTTGGAGGCATGAATGGTTGAATGGCCATGTTTCAAAGATAAAAGCCAACACCGAAAAAGAAGAACTACATACTCCACTTCCAATACATGTAGTTGGAGTCGTCAAAATGAGTAAGTTGGTAGATGTGTTCTCCTTTAAGATTGATTTGAACCAACATGTTCTCTACCATTCTCAAGACTTGTTAAATTTCCATAAAGTCTTTCTATGATACCAATTAAAAGCTATAGAGGGGGTGAATAGAGAAGATATGGTTTCTAATAAACTTAAAACACAAGAATGGTTAATTGTAACTTGTTTTAAGATATATTGAAGCATAAAGAGTAAAGGAATTAATAGACAAAGAAGCAACTGCAAAAGACAAAAGATGTATAGTAGCTCCAGACTAAATTGTTGTAGTTCCACTACCTACATGTTGCCTACTAGGATATTTTAGCATGTATTTTGTTACCTTTTCTCTATTGTTATAAAATACAATTGTTGATGCCATTTATTGGTCAAGACCATCCTCCCTTTTAAGAGAAAGGATAACTTTTACCTTCTTTGAAGGACGGTGAAAGACCCACCCTCTTTACAGAAGATCACAATATACCACCACCACCACCTATAAACATAGCCTTATGAGAAGTAGTACTCCAAACCACTTTGTTGCAACCTCATTGAAATAAATAGCATGAATAAAGGAATCTAAATAGGGAACAAAAAGAAGGAAGAATATAACAACTCAATCTCACAATATATACAACTGTATAACTATAAAAAAACTTATTATCGACTCCACATGGGCTTTGGAAAAACTACATTTGAAGGAGTAGGATACTAGATCTAGGGTAGGATTAGGCTTTCTTGGGAGCAACAAAATGTAACAAGATAGATGTGAAAAATAAGATGGAGGATAATGATATATTTTTTATTATAGATGACAAACCCCTCCCATATATATAGGATTTGAGTCAAGTACCAGGAAGCAAGCTTAAGCCTAATGGAACAAACATGTTTATGCACATTTACATAATAAACTAAATAACAATAACTCCTACACTCCCCATCATGTTGGATCATGGGTGAAACACGTCCAACCACTCAATACATGAAAAGAATTAAAATATCCCATACAAAAATTAATTTCCCCTAACAAGAAATAACCCCTCTTAATCATACAACACAACAATTGAAGCACTAAAACACTCCCTTTAAAGAAGATTGCACATAATAGACAGTAAGCAGTTTTCTCCCTCGACTAAGGTGCATTAATGCAGGAGAAATAAAAACAAAATTCAATCCCCTAAAATTTTATGATTTTCACACTAACAAGAGAAATCATACATGAAATTAAAATATTTAGTGAGCATCTAAAGCAATATATGATAGAAAATATGTGTAGATCTCATACCAGTGCCTTTGTTGTCAAAGTAGTTCCACACAAGCAACACCAACACTAGAATAATGCATAATAGGGTGGATAATAACACTACTATAGGAATAATATACTATAGTAGGTGGGTGTGTATTTGAGACGTGCTACTATAGAAAATATACATTATTGTAGGCATCAATAATACAAATTAATATGCAAAAACTAGAAAATATAGACAAATAACATAGCTTCTTCTCTTCATCTTCATTCCTCCATCTCATCTCTTCCTCTACTCATCTTCCTATATTCTCCCCCTCAAACCATGGAAACAATATTTGAGTGGTTGGGGAGGAAGGTCATAAACATTATAAGTGAAATGGATATGTAAAGCATGGCATAGAGATAATGCACTACATGTTTAAATGCTTGGTAGGAAAAGAATAAGTACTATTGGTATAAAGGCATTATAAGAAAGAAAGATAATAGAAAATCACTACATGAATTTAGGCACGCTATGATTAAAACAACTCATAGGAATGAATGTGGTGTGATGTGTAACATAAATATCCTTAATTAATTTGAAAATAATCAGTCATGGGGTTGGAGAAACACTAGAAGAGGAAGAAAAACTTTGTGGTGTGCCTCTTTTTATGTGATTTATATACTACCATGTGGTCATTTGATTTCTTCTTTTTATTGCAATTGATATACTAAGTGATTGTGAAACATGGATCAATCGAATAAGTTCAGGTAGGCAATTAAATTAATCTTTGTATGAACTAAAAAGTATTGGATTAAGGATCTAACATGGAGTAAGTCATAAATATGATTCGGTTAAAGGTTCTACTAGCAATAGGTATAGTATGTAGTAGGAGTAGTCACAAAAAATATGATCTGATGATGATTGGTACCTTGAGGTTTTAGTCACGCTCGAAAAACAACACGTTCATGGAATACTTGTATCCTTTCTCATTGGGAGGAGGATCAAACTTGTCAGTCACCAAGGCTTCCAAGGTCTTCTTTTGACAATCAAAGAGAAGAAGACCATCCATGTCCTTTGGATGTAGATTGCTAACCACATCTTACTAATGAAGTATTACCTCAATTTAGTTGGGGTCACACATGTTATTGGTATAATATGGAGCCATGCTTTACATTCTCATCAAGAATCTATGACAATAGAGCTTGACCTTGCAAATGAGGATATGCTCTTCATGTCTTCATTGTCACTAGGGACATGTTTGCATAACAGGCTTAAGTACCAATTCAGCCTTAGCACCAACAATAGATAGTGGTGGGTGCTTCATGTCAAACACTTCTAAACCTAGGTTTTTAAGTAGAAATGCAAGGCTAGGTTTGAAACCAATGATTATCTTGAAGGAAAAGGGGTTATTATGTAGTAGTATAGATTTTCATATGGGATGAGTTGGGAGGGTTTCAAGATTTTTTAGGTATAAAAAGAAAGGAATCTAGAAATAGGGAAAGGTAAGAAAATTCCAAGGGTACAAATAGTCTATCTAATTTGGTGATCGGTTTTCATAAACAATTGGTAATTGACTCGTGTCAAACAATCCTAAACCTAGGTTTTTGAGCAGCAATGCAAGGCTAGGTTTGAAACCAATGATGATCTTGAAGGGAAAGGGGTTAGTATGTAGTAGTATAGATTTTCATATCGTCAACACCTTGAACTTGTCTAAAACCCTTTGCAACCAATCTGCCCTTATAGGTATGAATTTTTCCATCCATGTCGGTCTTCTTCTTCAAGACCCACTTGCACCCTATGGATTTTACCCCTTCAGGTGGACCCGCCAAGGTCCATACCTTGTTGGTGTACATGGATTCCATCTCAGATGTCATGGCTTCAAGCCATTTCTCATACTCTGGTCCCTCTATAGCATCTGGATACACTACTACAGAATGGCTTATAACGTCACATTTATAGGCGTTTGTTGTATACAAGAAACTGACACCTAAACCCTACAACATTGGTTGAATACAAAAACCAACATATCTATGAAGAGCGGCCAGACACAAGTATCGCTTTTTATTTAGCATCGGTTCCTTAATAAGAAACCGATGCCTAATATCGACCGCCAAATCCAAATTTTCTAGTGAAAAAAATTACCTCCAAAATTTAACATACGGCGTTGGTTGTTAACAAAGAAACCGACGACTAAAGGTTTTTTGCGAGATAGAAATTTGGCCCATTTTTATTGTCGTTTATCATACAATAACCGACGCCAATGTGTTTTCGCATGCTATCCCCGTGAAAATTTTCACCCCCCTTTGGCATCAGTTTTCCTACAGAAACTGACGATTATGATCATAATTCAAGAAAAAAAAATTGTCGGCATATGTAGATAGACGTCGGTTTTTCTAGTTGGAACCGACGACTATAATTGAACATAGGTGTCAGTTTTTTGTGGTAACCGACGCCTATTGTTTTAGGCATTGGTTATTTTAATAATCAATGCTTATGATTAACTTAATAGCACCTGCGCGAGCCAGACTCTTCCCCTTTCTCGGTTTCATTCCTGATATTATCGGCTCTGGAAATTATGCTCTGCCACTACTGCAACCTCCGCCGTTGTTGCTACTTCGCCACCACTGGTCTGCTGTTGTCGCCGCTCCTCTAACGCTAGCCTACTGTCACCCACCACTGTTGTCCTTTGCTCCTCCCCCACCGACCTAAGCAAGGTATACCTTCCTCACCAATGTTGTCCTTTGCTCCTCCGCCACCGACCTAAGCAAGGTATACCCTTCTCTATCACTATAATCCTTTCCTCCTCTGCCGCTGATGTCCTTTCCTCCTCTATCGCTGACCTAGACCTTGCCCAGGCGGTGCATTGGCACATCTAGGTGGCCCAGGCATTCACCTAGGGTCCCAAGCCCAGGTGCCCAGCCTAGTTAGGCTTCTGGGCAGACTGGGCAGATGCTTGGGTGGTGCCAAGGCATGCCTAGGCTACTGTTGGGCTTTTTTTATTTTTTATTAAGTTATTTACTCATTTGTGTTTATTTATGTACTAATTTTGTTATGATTTAATCATCTACTTATTTAACTTTATTTATCATTTGATTTAACTTTATTTTTCAATTTATCTATATGTATTCATCTACTATTTGTATTTATTTATGTACTGGTTTAGGAATTAATTGATCATCTATTGATTTATATTAGTTTATCAACATATTTGTATTTATTCATCTACTTATTTGTATTTTTTGGACACTATTTTTTATTTAGTTATCTAGTCATTTGAATTTATTTGTGTACTGCTTTTGAAATTATATAATCATATCTAGTGATGTAACTTTATCATAGGCCCATTATGAACCATTAGATCTAGATCTTAGGGTATCTCTACTATCCTAACTATGAAATTGGTAATTAACTGGTTTCCTTGTTCAGTATATTGAGAATCCTAATCACCCTTCTTGCTTAATGATGAACTCTAATGCACTCACGTGACATGCTTGGAATGTAAATGATGAAACTTTGCCCTAGATTGCTAGTCATGCTTCTAAAGACATCAATAATCACACTAACTTAAAGAACTAGGATATGGATGATGAAATTAGGATTGTAGGTATAAGAATGACAACATGCATGTATTTTTTGACCTAGAAACCCATCTAAGATTTACATATTAGGAGTAAATCTTGGATAGTCCCCAGTTTGGGATTGTTCTTGAACACCTAATCTCACTTAGGATGTAAGTGTATAATGTGTATTTATTTTTCAAGAAAGTTTCGGTAGCACTTTCACGTTTGTTCTCTAAGTACATATGTACTTGGAGAATAGCGGGGAAATGCTGTCGGAATTTTCTTGAAAACCCAATGCACATTATACACTTACTAGTGAGATTAGGTATTCAAGAATGGGATAGGTGGTACATATTTATTTCTGAATGTGAACTTTACAATGTGAACATTACAATGTGAATGTGAACTTTACAATGTGAATTACTTTATAATGTGAACTTTACAATGTGTATATGAACTTTTAGATGGATGAGAATTCTCTTGATGACTGTGTTGATGATTACCATGAGGGTGAGGACGTCAATGTTCTGCCTCACAATGTATGTTTTAAAAATATATCCTTGAGGTTTCTGTCTATATGTTCATTTATAGTTATAACATGTAAGTGTGTTTTTTTTGTCAAACTTTAGGTTGGTGATGTACCCCCTGAAGAAATTGGGGCACTTGATGAGCAGCAGAAAAAAATGAAAAAGTGAGGGGCATCACAATGATGAACAAGTTACTACAGCAAAGGAGCACTGGACCCAAACTGGCTGTGGATTTCGATCATGCAGGAAATCCAGCTAGAGTGAACTGCAACTCATTTATTTCATATCTTGGGGTTCTTACTCGCAGCCATTGTAGTCCTATTTTTGAATCCTGGCATAAAGTTCCTAAGGGGAAGAAAGACTTAATATGGAAGGAACTATACATGAGTTATTATTATTTGCAATTCTATTTTTGTAGATTACTAAGTTTTAGGATACTAGTTAATAGCAATTCTATTTTGTAGAGTATATTTGATCTGGATGAAAAGATGCATCATAAATGTGTGATGCAATGTTGTAGGAGGGTCCTAAGAAACTATAGGACAAATCTCACCTGAGATTACATACGCGATGCTAAGAATTGATTTCATATTCTAGACATTGATCACTTTTTTATTAACTCTACACTAATAATTTTTGTTTGTATTCTCTTTAAAAAATAAATTTAGGCAGAAGGAAGCCACTGAGCAATGGAACTACCTGGACAACAAAGACTGGGAGGACTTTGTTACCCAAATAAAAATGGATGAATTCAAGGTATGAAGTGCCACACCCAATTTAATTAATATACGTTCTTATGTATTCACCTATTCAAGATTAACCTTTAGTGTTACTAACCAAATCAATGTGCTTACTAACAAGGTTATCAGCAATGCTCAAAGAGCAAGGCGTGCACTGAATGTGCATGACCACACAATGGGTCCAAGAGGCTATGCAGGCGTTCGCCAAAGACTACAGGCTGAGTCTACAGCTACTCAAGAGTCCTCTACTATTGGTCCCACACCTCGGCCTCACCATGCTATGTGGATAGCTGGGAGGCAAAACAAGAAGGGAGATATAATGAAGCCCGCAACTACTGAGGCGGCTCCAAAAATGGTAAAATTCAACTCTTAGAGCAATCGATCGATGTTGATTATTGTTATGTTTACTTACTACGTTCTGTTGATGGCGATTAGCGGGAGCTGCACGAGTAGAGGAAGGAAGGCAAGTTCATCCCTGAGGGCACAAGGGATGAATTGACAATTTCTCTCAGAAACCCAGAGAATCCTGGATGTGTTAGGAGTGCAGGCACTGGTGTGGGCATCAAAGTGTTCTTTGGGCCATTCCAACGCAAACCTATCCCAAAAGTGGGAATTTTACAAGTTGAGGTAACCTATTATTTTTAGAATGTTATTATGAAAGGGAATTCAATAATCGACTATGTTTCTTTTATCCATGTATAGGTAGATGAATTAATTGAGAGGAGAGTCCAAGAAGCAATGGTGAAGTGGCAGGTGTCTCAGATGGCCACTCAGACGGTACATGTGACGTGTTGTGCTTCTATTACTCCTACTGTAGAGGTTGGGAGTAATCCTGTAGACCCACCACCTAGCACATCCTTTGTAAGTATTTTTATGACATAGTAGCTAGTCTTTTCAAGATGATATGTTTATATATATATATATATATATATATATATATATATATATATATATATATATATATATATATATATATATATATATATATATATATATATATGTCAAAACGACAACACCTGCTACATCTCGGCCACCACATCCACCTCCTCAACTACCAAATTGGCTTCCAAGGGACCTACATGCCTCATTAGGTCCTAATTGTAGGGGTATGGCAGTATGGATCGACAAATATGATCGAAATTGCCCTATAAATGTTACAATTCTGGAGGATTCTACAGGTCAATCATATGATAACAATCCATTTATACAAGTTTTGCATACATATTAATCCATAGGTATTAATGTAGGTCAATTATACGAAAAGAAGCTATTTTTACAAGATATTTTGGAGTTGTTTCGTTATGATTGGATGAACACATCTATGATAGAGGTGTGGATATGGTGAGATCTTGTTTATACAACCGTATACCTTGTTTTAAATACGGTGATCTAGTTTCTTATATATTAATGCATATGTAATACATATTTTGCAGCCACTTACACACGATATGTACATATTTTGCATTTTCGCATGTGGGATTTTTGGTTCCATCTTTGATTAGTCTTGTAGATATAGACCCTTCTTCAGTTACTTCATACTGCTGTGATGATTTTGAATATTTTGGTAAAAATAAAAAGACGGTGATAATAGCTCCATTCAATGTCGAGTAAGTTTACTTTGCTTATAATTTGGACTTAAGAAAATTACATTTTTATTGTGGATTTTGAGTTATTAATTTTTAATTTTCTTACCTGTAGTGGTAGGCATTGGCAGTTACTAGTTATTGTCCCCAAGATGTTCACTGTCTATTATCTAGATCCTGCGGGGAATGAATTGAATACATTATATGGACACACAATGAAAATGCCATTATTCTCGTGAGAAATATTTCATAATTTTATATTTGTTAATATATGTTGTTACAATACGATTAATTATTCAATTTAATGTGTTACATTAACATGTAGGGCTTTACAAGAGTTCAAAAAAGCTAGAGGAAAGGTCCCCAGGAAAATGAATCAGCCACTAATTTGGGAGAATGTGAAAGTAATTTCCCGACTCCAATATATATATATTATTTATGTGAACTGTGCTTATTTTTATTTTTGAATATTTTGTATGTTTCAATTTACAGTGTGCTACAGAAGACAAAGGTTGGGCATGTGCCTACTATGTGATATGATTTATGGACCTAATCATCAAATATGTCATAATGGAAATCAATACTATACATCAGGTATTATATATAGTCTCATTAGATAATATGAGATATATCAATCTTATTATATATTATTAATTATATATATACGCCATTCTCTTTGTAGGTGTTTAAAACTGACTTCGGCATAGGTGGAAAGTTATTAGATGTGCATACTCCCTATACGAGGGAGGAATTAGATGTTGTAAGAGAAGAATGGGAAAAAGTCCTACAAGTAGTGGGAATTTTTAAATATAATTAGGACAATGATGATAATGATGATGATGAATAAAGAATGATATTTCTAAACTTTGTTCTCATAATTATTTTTGTGTGAATGTGAATGACTTTTTCTGATCAATACATGAATGTCTGAATGTGAAAAGAGATGAAATGAATGGAACTGAATGTGAATGTAAATGAATTTGCATGTTTCTACATGTATCTGATCAATGCATGTGTCTGAATGTGAATGACTTTCCCGATTTGTGGCCTGTTGTTGGCTGATATCAATGGATGTTGTAAACCTATAGTTCAAAACTGAACTATAGGTTATGCATCCTGTAACCAGCCATACAGCAGGCCTACAAACTGCTAAAAAAATCAAAACATAGGCATCGGTTATTTGTATAAAATCGACACCAAAATACATACGACGTTAGTTATTAGCAAAAAACTGACGTCTCTTCCATGGCTGGCATCAGTAATTAGTAAGAAATGACACCTATTGTGGCCAGGCACGGCCGTGCTGGTAGGGATATGGCGTCGGTTATTGTTTAATAACTGATGTGTTTAACCATGATATAGTTTCAGTTTTATGTACTAACTGACGCTTATAGTTCCCTTGTTGGCGCATTTTTGGTGGCGGTAAGGGTTATGGCATCAGATTTTTTTTAATAACTGACGTCTTTGATCATGATATAGTGTCTATTTTTGTTAAGAATCGACGCCTATAGTTCCCTTGTTGGCACGTTTTCGGTGGCGGGAAGGGTTATGGCGTCGGTTAGAAACTGGCGATGAAGGTGTCGACTTTTAGCGGCGCCCACTTAGGTGTCACTTGGAAACCGACGCTAAAGGCTCTAAATAACTGACACCAAAGGCCTTTTCTGTAGTAGTGATAGGTTGTTGGCTTATCGTCTATGACCAATTCACTGCCTTCCTGAGTCACAAGATATCCAAATCTTTCAGGCTCAAGGCATGTCCTATTAGATCAATAAGGTTCTTGTGTTACTTGTGGAATTTGAGACACCACACCACCTCATTATTCTCTTGGTTCCTCTTGTTCATCTATTGCTTCTATGTTCTCTTGTTAGTCTCGAACCTCTTTGAGTTCCCCTTTCATCCCATCAATTCCTTTGGAAATGAAATCCATCTCAAGGAATGTTGCATCCCTGGTAACAAACACTCTGTTGTCAGATTGGGAATAAAAGTAATATCCTCTTATTTCATTAGGATATCCAAAAAAACATCATTTATCATATTTGGGACCAATCTTATCAGAAAACATTCTCTTAACACAAGCTTCACATACCCAAATCCTCATAAAGACACTTTGGTATGTTTCCCATGCCATATCTCATATGGTTTCTTTTGAGATAATTTAGATGGTACTCAGTTTAGTGTAAACGCAGAGGTTTCTAGAGTATACCCCCAGAAGGTAGTCAAAAGCTCAGCTAAACTCGTCATTGATCGCACCATATATAGCAATATGTGATTCCTTCTTTCTAATACACCATTATGTTGAGGTGTTCCTGGTGGAGTCCATTGGGATGCAATCCCATGAGCTTTAAGAAGATTCTCAAACTCTTAGTTTTAGTATTATCTAATTCAATCAAAATGAAGTGCCTTAATACTTTTACCAAGTTGGTTTTGTACTTCATTCACTAATTCCATGAACTTTTCAAGAGTTTTTGACTTATGTTTCATTAAGTAAACATATCCATACCTACTGAAGTCATCAATGAAGGTAATAAAATATCAATACCCACCTCCAGAAGTTGTTCTAATAGGTCAACACACATAAGCATGTATGAGTCCTATATATCACTATCCCTCTCATTGTTATATATCAGTGAAAGGGGTCTTAGCCATCTTGACTAATAAATAAGATTTGCATGTCTCTATTGATTCTAGATCCAAAGAGTCAATATAACCATCCTTATAGAGTCTAGATATGTGATTCTCATTTATGTGCCCTAGACGACAATGCCAAAGGTATGTCATGTTTTAGTTGTTGAGTTTTAGTCTTTTGGTATTTTTTTTATAAACATTTGTCTTTAGATCTAACAAATATTAACCATAAAATATTTTGCGGGGCACTGCCATAAAAGATCCCATCATTTAAAATAGAACAACCATATTTAATATGGAATTGAAATGCATCCTTGTCCATACAAGATATAGAAATGATGTTTCTATTTATAGAAGGTACACAATAGAAGTTCTTTGTAACTCTATTACAAGCCCTATGGGCATAGAAATACTATAGGATTCATCTACACTAGCTAAAACTCTTGCACCATTAGCAACGCGCACTTCCACCTCGCCTTTTCCCAAAGGCCTACTTCCTTTTAGATTTTACATATGAGAACATATGTGAGATCCACATCTGGTATCAGTACCCATGATTAAGAAGTATATAGATTTATCTCAATAATGTATATACCTGAAGTGGAGATCACCATCCCCATCTTCTTCTTCCTGAATGCCTTCAAGTGCAAAGGATGAGTTCTTCTTATACTTTTCTTTCTCCTTATCTTGAGTGTTGAATATTTAAATGTGGACTCGACCTCAGAACTCTTCTTTGCCTTCCTTTGATCCTTGGACTTATCTCCACTGATCATCATCTTGGGCTTGTCCTTTTTCAATTTTTCTTTAGCATGGATGACCATGGAAACCAAGTCTGACATGTGGTCAGCCACATTATTTACACGATGACATGCAATAAAGTGGCTATATGATTTTGGCATTCACTTTAGAATCATATATGTGGCCAACTTTTGGCTCAAAGTGAATCCCAGTTCTTTAAGAGTATACACATGTCCAATCATATTCAGCACATGTTCTTCTACTGAGGTTCCCTCTGTCAACTAAGAATCAAGTAGCACCTTTATGATATTATCCTTTTCTTGCTTTATAAGACCAAGTGTCACCTTCTTAAGATGTGTCACCATCTCAAGAACACTCATGGCCTCGCACTGCTCATGCAACTCATAGTTCATGAAGCTAAGCATAAGATATTTTATCTCTAAGGCATCATTGGCATGCTTCCAGTAAGAATCTACCTGTGCCCTAGGTGCATCAGGAGCAAGTATTTTTGGCATTGGTTTATTAAGGATGTAGAGATTACACTCTTTATAGAGAACCCTTTTCAAAGTCTAAAACTTGTCATTGAAATTTGTCCCATCAAGCTTGTCCTTCTTAAGGACCGATCGTGATACAAATTTTTTTGCCAATTGATTCTACAAGAGAAAATTTGCATTTGTAAAAAAAATTGATTTGATTTAAATTTTTTGATGATATCAATTAGGTCTTTAATAATTATCTCTCCTACTATTTAATTTCAAGTTGATAACCCTCACATATCAACTCAGAATATTATATTTTACAATATTCTAGTGGGCCAAATCCAAGATAATTTGACTATGGCCCGACCAAAGCCGCAAAACACAGCCAACTATTAAGGTAGGCAACTTTTTTCAATTGCATCACATGCAATTCTGGATAGACAAAATGCGCAACTCCTTGCCATACTCATCTGCATGACTTTGGGCTTAGACACTCTATGAATCACCAGCTTGAACCTGACACAATAGCCAACATGATAGATATGCACCCTACAAAGGTAGAACCTACATATCTATAAGCACACTTCCACGAGATAAATGGTGCACTACGTGAAGGCGTAACCTACACTTGGTTGATCAAGCTTTTCATGTGGGTTGTTGTTAGAAATCACCTAAGACTTAATATAATTTTTTATTCGAGGGAGTTTGTATTTATATATACATATACTATATCCAATGACCACATATATAGAATGTATCATATACATGCTATATCCCACAATAAAATCATGCAATAAACGAAAGCGATGGTTATGGCCAACATAATGTAATTCCTTGGAGCCACAAGGAATTATCACATCTTAGATATACACCACATGCAGAAATGTGTTGTTGATGAAGATCTATTCTTGCCAATCCAGGTTGATTAGTTCAACCCTTGAACCACTCAGCTCGTCTCTTGGTCAGTCAATTAGTTGCCTTCAGTCAGTCATTTGTCTTCTCCAAATGACCGGTTGGTCATTCTATAGCCAAATATTTGTCTCCTCCAAATAGTCAGTCAATTGTGTACTTCTAGGGTACGGAAGGCATTTTCCACAGATAGGGTCCATGCTTCAGCCTTATTCATTACCTTGGGCTGTTCTTCCCCCTAAAAGGTGTCATGGTTAAGTTTGATGAAATCTAGCACAGTCACTTCCTCCTTCCTAGATGAACTGGGTTCAAGGGTTCCTTTTAGGGAAATGGCCTCCACGAAGTCTAGCTAGGAGGACATTCTTTTGTTATTCCCACCTATCCATGGCCATTTTCTTGTAATTAGGTTCTTAAAGAATTTCATGTTCTTTTCTCTTCTTAGAGGATGACTCTTCGAAAATCTTGGAATTACGGGTTTTTGGAGGTATCCTAAAAATTTGGTGAAATACATTAGATATATCATTTTTTTATCATATCATGTTTCATTATTCTTATTTATAAGTTATACATGATCTTAGTGTTATAATTTTTGGAGGATACCCTAATAATCCTTATCAATCGGTCCATGGGACTTCTAAATAGAGTGACTCTTTTCCTAACCTTATATCATAGAGATGAGAGGGCAATATTCATAAAGTAAATATGAGAGGGAAACTTTTCTATAGAGGAGATGAGAGGGAGTATCTATAGATGAGAAAGGACCTTACCTAAGGTATGCCCAAGAAGTAGGGGACACTTAAGATATCGGCCAAGTAAACTTATACTTCCATATAGATAGCCTTGTGATTTCCAAGCAAAGTGGCTCGAAGACTTTTGCCATACCCATGGGATATGCTATCCTAGTCACATCCATCTGTCATATCCCTAACTCAAGGACTACCCTTGACTCACAATAGGGTGAATGAGGTTTCATGTGACTATGATGTGTGAACATTGGCTCTAATACCAAATGTGACGACCCCAATTCTTATATTCCATGATGACATTCCTTAGATATGTGTGCACTCATATTTGTAAGATGTCAAAATGGAAAATATAAGCGATTGTGGTTGTCAACTAGTATATTATAAGAAGTCAGATCGTTGTTCACAACATAATTCAAGAGGTCAAAACACCATCATTCATAAGAATAAAAGGTCATATTACATTATTCACTAGAAGAATAAATAAGTTCTTAAGGAACAAAATACATAGGACATAGACATCCTGCACATCATCTAATGAAATGAAACAACTAATAAATAGGAAATAAGATGAGAGGAAGCCATCTAGCTATTAATCCTCCATTATCATTATTTAACATCTTTAGGTACTTTGAGATGCATTATGTGTTGCTTGTAGCTAGAAAATATGAGAAATAAATGATCAATAGAAAGTTGGTATGTGGTTGAAAGATACAATATTATGCTGGCATTATTTTAAAATACTTAAATAAAGAAGAAAGGAAAAATGAAAACATTATTTAAGGTGGAAAATCAGGTAAAGCCAAGTTATTAATCATATTTCAATGGACATGTATTACTATGGTGGGATTAGCACAATCAACACATATATTATCGGGCCCATTGCCCACGTACCTTGTACCATTCGGGATCTCCCCGAGTATCATGTACCATTAGGGAGGGGCTAGACAACATTAATACTTTCCCTCTCTTATAGGCAGATTAATGAACACCATCAATAACTACATTCCATTTTCTTTCCTTATTATTCTTAGTGTTCAAGGAGGAAAAGTAACAATATGTATAGATATACATCCAAGAAAGATTATACAACTAAATGCAAGAAAGTACTCATAATTATATCATCCAAAAAAACTAGTCATATAATTATATCCATGTATCTTGAATCTCAGATCTTGATTTCAACAAGTGTAGATTAAGAGAGTAGATCACCCTGAAAGAGAAATAAATACCTAATGTCATTATGGGTCATTAACACCTAATATTAGGGTTTTGGATTAATTAGGGTTATCATCTAGAGTCATTGGCTCTGATTGTAGTATTCAGAGGGGGAATCCTCATTTTAGTGTTTGAGAGGGGATTAGGTATATTGGATAATTGGTTTTCCTTTAATTGCCATTATCGAAAGAGAGAGAGAGAAAATAGACTATTCATGTGGCCTTAGGGAATATAAGTTCACCATTAATCAACAACCTAGGATTTTGGGTCAGAGGACATGGGATTATATTGATGCCTCAGGGTTTTTCATAATATTGATCCATGTTCTTATATTCATTTTATATAAGTTAATTTAATAATAGAACATTAATTAAAGCTATAAAAGGGTACATCGATTCTAGGATTGGGTTTACATATAGGAGATAATTTATATAGGTTTTCCTCATTTTTCTGAGAACATGGGGATTTTATGGGGATTTTTTGAATACCGGAATTGTTTATTATTAATTTTACAAGATCACCCAATTAGAAAAAGGCTAGAGTTTTAAAAAGAAAATAAAAAAAGCAGTCAGGCCTCGCAGATCAGAGGAGGGATCTGACTCCATGGACCCTCCTCTTAACCTATGAGCCAGCCGCATCTAACAAGGTTGAGCAAGGAGGCTCAAAGAGGCCATTGCCTATGGGATTATGATACATAGTCATGACAGGGTATGGGCAAAGTGGGTAATTTATCCACTTGATTGTTGCTCCTCTTATGCCATGGTAGAGGTGAGGGAAGTTGAGAGGGGTGATTTCTTGGGTAGCTAGGTGGATGTTGGGTATGTGATGAGGTTTGAGTTACATTCATGGAGTCACTCCGGTGTCAGTGAGCTCAAAATGGCTGTCAGAGATGGTCCAGGGGTTGGGTTTCAATCAAAAGTAGGTAGAGAAGATAAAAATGGGATTTCGAGAATTACCTCCCCTCTTGTTGGATTAATGGATGAAGGAGCTTCATGTGAGGTCTAGTGGTTTTTTAAGCTTCACTAATGAGAGAGCATGTCTAGGCTCCTCTAGCATTGTCACTCTGTAGCTTAGTTGCAGGCTCTAGTCGACCAGACTCCCTAGGTCTTTACAAGCCCAGGTGAAGGCTGATACCTCATCACCTTAGCCGCATGATGGTGCAGGAACAAGGAATTGGGTGATACTGATCCCCAAGGCTAGACGAGCTCTAAGATAGGTGAAGGTGGTGGAGCTTTAGGTCAGAGATGTTGGGGGTCCTTTGGAGGAAATTGAGGGTCGAGGAGGGTTAAAGGGAGGTATATGGTGCTAACAGAGGTCTTAAATAGAAGTGGGGGTGAGTGTGTGATGAATCCCTAAAATGGGTGTCATCGCAAGGTGAGATGAGTAGGTATTTGGGAGTTGGTTCTCCCTATTCTGAGGATGAGGGGTAACCTGGCAAGGTTCGTTGGGCTTGTTTCGATGAGGGGAATCTCTTCTCCAAATATCCTGAGTGGATATGGTCTAGGCTATTGGGAGGGAGTCGAGAAAGATCTTGTCATTAGTCGACTGAAATATCACAGTTTGTGGGAGGTTGATGACGGGTTACCCACTATCAGATCCTCATCCAATATTTGGGATGGATAGATCAGTGGCTAAGATGTATGGACAAATAAGTGTCGCATTCTAGGTTGATAAAGTTGTGTGACATTCAAAATGTCACACATAAATTGATCAACTTAGGTCTAGGGTATACATATATGAAATAATGCACATAAAACTTCAATAACTCCTAAAAAATTATAGGAATGTCCAATTGAGACAAAATTTGGATCATAGGTTCATGAAAGTGTGTATAATTTCTCAAAAAAGTTTCGGGGGAATGTGCTAAAGTTATATCCTATAATGTATTACATTGGTCAATGGAATTAATTAACCTAGATGAAGTGTCACATAGTGCATATTTTTCAAATTAATCATCACATTTTGAAATTGAGGGTCTAAAAATATTATGTACTTAAGATTAAATGATTTAAGGCTATTAGTGAACATAATTGAGAAAAGAAACAATGTTTTTGGAAAACTCACTTTGTCACATACGTTCGCTCTGATACCACTGAGGGAAATATGGCTACAGAATAGGCAGCGGAATAAAAAATTTATCTACCGTATTCCCTATAAACCAATGGATCACATCAATTATTATTAGATGAGAAGGATGGTTTGAAGGATATACCTTGTCCTGGGGAAAGTCATGTGACATCTCCTTGTCATTGTAGATGTGGAACAATCTCCTAGTTGCACTAGGACTCATCTGACTAATATGCCTCCTAGTGTGCACCATTGACTGCATCCTTGAACGTCATCGTCTACAACATATCCTCTCATAATGGACTACAAGTTGACATTGTTCTCCTAGAAATAGAACACTGCCTCCTACCTCTAGAGAAGTCCACACGAACTACCTAGAACTCCTATCGTCTAGCTATAATAGATCGAATTGAGTTTTCCCTCCTCTTAGCATAATAGTCACCAACTTGCTCTCCCACAACAATGATCCTCAGTTGTTCTCTCTCGTAGCTATCCCTCCCTAGTCGGGTAGGACTTGCTTGGTCTCTCGTGGTTACCAAAACTAGTGAGGACAACAATTGTCAGAGGAACTGATTCTTAATTGTTTGTGTTGTACTCTGGGAAGCCCCTGGTACCCCTCTATTTATCAGAGGGGTTTGGGTTAGGGTTCCCACTCTATGCGGGAGTGAAAGGGACCAGAAGATCTTAAACTTTTGCTCCTGCAAACACCCAAATAGTCATCTGGTGACCCAAACGGTTGTCTATCATGCATGATGGTCGTGTCGTACTACGAAACGGTCTTTTCTCATGTTTCCCAATCGTACACAAAATTGGCAATTTCTCATCCAATTAATGATTGACATGAAATCAACACAAATTCCTTAATGCAATCAAATTTCCCACAAATTGAGCAATCTCTCTCAACTGAAGTAGTCGTCTCACTCATCCATATGGTCATCTAGTGAGTCGAGTTGAGCCAGTCACTTCAACAATTTGAATCGGTCAGTTCACAACTTAGTTTGAACTGAACTTAGCCAATTCAATTCCAATCAGTCTGTTACTCCAAACGACCATCTCAACTCTTGAGTTGAACATTTGGCACTCCAAATGGCCATCTCACTTGAGTGAGTTGATCGTCTGGCAGTGTATCCAGTTGATTTGTTATGTGAATTGAAAACCTAAACATTTTTGTAATCAATACAATCATCATTCAAGATCAAACTCCTCATCTAAATCAAGACCTATGTGTGTGACCCTTTAGATCCCTGATCACATTGGCAGTGAATGTTCATAACTAAATTATGACATCATAAGCATAGAGTGGTGCCTAGTTGCACATTAGTGCTACCCAAGTGAATGGAAAGTTGGGGAACAACTTCAACCTACAATTTGTGTATGGTGTTGCAGTGTTTGTACAATTCCTTTGTCTCTAAAACCCAGATTGAACTCGAGGCATGGAGTAGTCACCCTCTTTAATATTCAATCTTGTTTCTTGAACTAGAGCATATTGTCTGAGATATTGAGTCACATGTGCATGGCCATGCATTTCTCAGTTTCGCTAATCAAGAGGCCTAGTATATCATACTCCTATTGGAGGGATACATCACATCTCTATCACTCACAGTCAGTCCCCATGTGTCACAGTCACCCAATCATCATCGTTATAGCAACCCTTGTTTTAGTTATGCATTTAGGCCACGTTTGGTTCACAATATGGGAAAGGAATGGATTTGAACCACAGATTGGATTGGATGGGAATTGGAAGGAAAGGATTACGATTTCATTTTCCTATGTTTGGGTAAACCATAGGATGTCATTTGTTTGAAACACAAAACACCTCTTGCCTTTTATGATGTTGTCTCATTACAGTATTGGCGATGACCTTGATTAGTATAAAATATTACATGCAATAGATTAATTGTTTTCTCCATATCGTACCCATCGCACCTTGGTTGCAACCCCCTCGTTATGCAGCATGGTTTCTTCATTTTTGGAGCTATAGTGTGATGGTTTCTTCTTACCCATGCTCACATATAAGCTCTCAACTAGAGAGTTCTCGGTGTCGATAAAGTTGTATTCAATTTTACTGGTCCATGGTTGTCAGCATTGTAGAAAACAGAATCGTCATATATGGTGTGTAGCATTGTCACCATTGTGCAAATGTTCTAAATAATGGCTGGTGTACAAAGTTAGTACAGACCGTTCAGAACAAGCAAACCGTCGTGGAATCATGTGAGCGTGAAGGATTAAAAAAAGTGGCACCACCGTGCCCCTTTATTTAATCCAGTAAGTACCGGATGAGCTTTCCGTTGGGATTAATTTCCCACCATACTTTTACCAACCCAAACGACGGAAATGTCGATTTGCAGGAAATACATCCGATCCTGGCATCAAATCCCGTGACCCAAACACGCCGTTAATGATGTCAAAGGATATTTAACAACATGTGATGTATAACATACTAGATCTCAAACCCTACCCTAGAAGTTTGATCTTTTGAACATAGCCAAACAAGGTTGAAGTTACACCTAAAAGATGTTTAGTATAACCCTAATGAGATAATGTATGTATAAATAACCTTAATGTAACCTAATGTTCTAACATTATTCTTAGGTTAATAATGGATACATAAAATATGCCACATAACTCATTTTGGTGATAATATGAAGATAAAGAACTTAATTGTATGAATAATTTAGATAATGGGTCATTAATGGGCCATATGACATATCACATAAAAATAAGCCTCAAAAGTGGAAACAAAGTTCAAATTCATAATATACATATCAAAATCAGCCTACATGTCAAATTTCATCTCATTAGGACCACCTTGAAACATTAGGATAAGTTTAGGAGAGAAAAAATGAGTAAAAGGCATAAGTAATGAATAATGTGATTATATAACTTCAAAAGCTATAAATAATGGCAAATGCATATTCAAAACATTAAAGATAACTTTTGGATGAAGTTGGTCCAATTTGGATGTTGTTTGTGCAAGTTATGCAATTTTAGGTACATTTTGGACTTTTCTGCAATTTACAGAATTGGGAGGTTTTGTTTGCAAATTATCACATGCATTATAATCCTTATATATTCCCTTACCATTGTCAAGTTTTCAAACCATAGGGTTCCTAGTTGCACCTTGGTTTGAAGGTGTTTCTCTCCAAGGGCATTTTAGGGATTTCCCTCTTTATAAATGAGCTTATCTTTAGAAGCTATCAACCAATGGGGTTATTTCTTTGATTGGAGGTCGGTATAGACGACCTAGAAATATCCATGAACTGAAATTTGATATTCAAGAATCCTCTATGAGATTTTCTCATTCATGGCCATAAAACCCTAGGCTAAGGACACATGGAAAGCTCCATGGACACCTCATGCTTGACTTCTTCCTTATCCATAAAGGTTTGCATGTCCATGGGCACCCTTAGCATTGGACACATGGAAAGTAACTGACACCTCATGCTTGAATTATTCATTATCCATAAAGGCTTTCATGAACATGGGCGCCCTTATACATGGACAAATGGAAAGTCCCATAGACAACTCATGCTTGACCCCTTCTTTATAAAGCCATATCTACCCCTTCCTGCCTCCCAATTTGAAAACTCTTACTATCCTTTTATTTCCTCCGTATTAGGGCATCATTCCTACTCTATTTAGCCACGAATGTTCTGTCACAAGATAGAAGAAGGTGCCTACCTTGGTGAAGAAGGCTCCCAAGGTTCCAAATTTGCTCTATTTAGGTTTCTAAAGCTCTCCTTGGTGATTTCTACCAAAACTAGTACGTTTCCCCCTTTCCTTTCCTATTTTCATGTTGATCATATTCCTTCCATCTTCTTCCATGTTGGAAGCATGGCCTTCCATGGTGAAACCCCACCTAGAGCCCTTGAACACCCCATCTTGATGTTCTTTTGTTAGGGTTTTTCACCTCTAAAGTGGAGAAGGTGTTTCTTGCTTGAGATAGGAGCTTTGTTGGAGAAACCACCCTATCTAGCTAGGGAACCTTGCTACTTGGACCTGTCCACCTTCCCTAGAGGTTCTTTGGAGACCTAGACTTATATCTAGAAGTGACCTTGGACTGTTAGACTCTGAAGTTTAGATATGTTTGTAGACCTGATTATTCATATTGAGAAATTTCTCTCTATTATAGTATGTTTGCATCCCCCATTATTCCCTTTGAGAAATTAACCAATTTTCATCATTGTCTTGGTCCTATGGACAATAACCTACACAGTATTCTTTCTTTCAAAAATTTTGGTTCATGTGAATTACTTTATTTGGTACTGATCTTGTGATCATATAATCATGTTTGGACATTCTCTTGGTCTTTTTTTATGTTTTTTTCATGGTGGACCTCTATATGATGACATGTCATGTCTTTTGCCCACTTGTGAGGTGTATGTATATTTGGGTCACTTTTGTGGTGACTAGTTTGTATAATCTGATTATACTTTCTACTTGAGTCTACATTTAGCATGTTATGTGATTTAGTAGCACTAGTGTAGTGTAATTACATTTGATTTTGGGCAGATGTTTATTTCCTACTCGAGGCAGTATGCTCATGTTATCTTTGGGATGGAGGTGGCACCATACCCAAATTTCAAATTTGTGAGGTTTGGCCCACTTTTATATATATTGGGAGTTTGGGTCGTTCTCTGTTAGGTTTCAAGTTTGTGTTACTTGTCGACCTTTGTCTTTATGTTGTTCTAGGGCTATGTTTATCTCACATGCATGTAGGTTTATGTTATGGGGTGTGTGACCTAATTCTTTACATGTGCTTGTGTGGCACAATCTATATGTTTTATTAATGGCAAGTATTATTTTGTTATCATATGATTTCAACTCCTTTTGTCTTGATACTCATTTGGGTGGTCCTTATCCTTTCCATGGGAAGCCTTTTATACTTTGATGTCCTTTATTCCATGTAATTCTCAATCCATATTTTAGTATGCACATACCAGCATTTGTTGATGTCACCTATGTTTCTTCTTTTATTGTGGTATGCTTCCAACCCTAGGTGAAGGACTTGGATGATATGGCATGAAGACTTCGACTTAGCTTAAGGAGTTAAAACTTGGAGACAATCTTGATATGGTTTAGATTTCCATCTAATTAGATCTTTATGTCATATCATACATGTAAACCCTTATGGGATATTATGATGTACTTTTGTAATCTTTTGTGAGAATTGAATATAGTCATTTGTTAAATTCTGTTGCTACACTTTGGTTGTTTTGAATATCATTTATTGAAGTATGGAAATTTTTCACCTATTCCAACATACCTTTGAATGTGTTTGGAATGGATGTTTTATTCTTTAAATTTTGTTTTGTTGTAGGGATTGGATCCCCCTCTTGGATCCCACTCCTTATATCATGGTATCAGATCCCATAGTAGTTGGAATTTGACTATTTCAGTTTTGTCTCCCTTATTATAACCCTTGACTTTGATAGTCACCCGTTAGGTGAGATGTTTCCCTAGAATTTTCCTAAGTAGTTCATAAGAAGGTGAAATATTGATGTTTAGGGCAACCCTAAATGTTGTTTTAGTTTGACTTGTTAGGTTGAACCTTTTTAGGGCTATTGAATAAGTTGTTTTCTTATATATGGATGTTTTGATTTTGAGGACAAAATCCCTTTAAGGGGTGGTGTGTTGTAACAAACTAGATCTCAAACCCTACCCTAGAAGTTTGACCTTTTAGATGTAGCCAAACAAGGTTTAGCTTAGACCTAAAAGATGTTTAATATAACCCTAATGAGCTAATGCATGTATAAATCACCTTGATGTAACCTAATGTTCTAACATTAATATTAGGTTAATAATGGATACATAAAATATACCTCATAACTCATTTTGGTGGTAATATGAAGATAAAGAACTTAATTGGATGAATAATTTAGATAATGGGTCGTTAATGGGCCATATGACATATCACATAAAAAGAAGTCTCAAAAGTGGAAACAAACTTCAAATTCGTAATCTACATATCACGAGTAGCCTACTTGTCAAATTTCATCTAATTTGGACCACCTTGAAATATTAGGATAAGTTTAGGAGAGAGGAAATGAGTAAAATACATAAGTAATGAATAATGTTATTATATAACTTCAAGAGATGGAAGTAGTGGCAGATGCATATTCAACACATCAAAGATAATATGTGGATGAAGTTTGGTCCATTTTGCATGTTGTTTGTGCAAGTTATGCAATTTTAGGCACATTTTGGACTTTTCTGTTATTTACCCAATTGGGAGGTACTCTTTGCAAATTGTTTCATCCATAATAATTCTTGTATACTCCCTTACCATTCTCGAGTTTTTGAACCATAGGGAGCCTATTTGCACTATGGTTTGAAGGTGTTTCTCTCTAATGGCATTTTAGGGATTACCCTCTTTATAAATGAGCTTATCTTTGGAAGCTATCAGCCAATGGGGTTATTTCTTTGACTGGAGGTTGGTAGGGATGGCCTAGAAGTATCCATGAACCGAAAATTGATATTAAATAAGACACTATGAGTTGTCCTCTTGCATGGCCATGAAACCCTGGGCTAAGGACACATGGATAGCTCCATGGACACCTCATGTTTGACTTCTTCCTTATCCATAAAGGTTTGCATGTCCATGGGCACCATTGGACACATTGAAAGTAACTAACACCTCATGCTTGAATTCTTCCTTATCCATAAAGGCTTACATGACTATGGACACCCTTATACATGGACACATGGAAAGTCCCATAGACACATCATGCTTGACCCCCTTCTTTATAAAGCCATATCTTCCCCTTCCCACCTCCCAATTCGTAAAATCTTGCTCTCCTTTTCTTTCCTCCATCTTAGAGCAGCATTCCTACTCTATTTGGACATGAAGGTGATGTTGCAAGGTAAAATAAGGTGCCTACATTGGTGAAGAAGGCTCCTAAGGTTCCAAATTTTCCCTATTTAGGGTTTCTAAAGTTCCTCCTTAGTGATTTCGACCAAAACTAGTAAGTTTCCTCCTTTCCTTCCCTATTTTCATGATTTTCATCATACATCCACCTTCTTCCATGTGTGAATGGCCTTCCATGGTGAAACCCCACCTAGAGCCCTTGAACACCCCATCTCGATGTTCTTTTGTTAGGGTTTTTTACCTCTAAAGTGGAGAATGTGATTCTTTCTCAAGATAGTAGTTTTGTTAGAGAAACCTGATGGGTTTTGGAGGAGGCAGAGAAGCAGCGGAAACAAAAAATTTCTCCCAAACCCAGAACAAAAGGAATCGCGTCAACGTCTATATAATAGGAAAGATGGTTTGTGAATCATACCTTGTCCCGAGGCTTGCTCAGCGACAGAACCTCGCGCCTTGCGCGATCTTCACCTCCGGTCTTAGACGGTGTCTGTGCAGCTCCTGGTCACACCAGGACTGACGACTCCTCCTCCTACCGGACTGTCGGATGACAGTTGTCCTCCTGAGCGGCAGTGACCTCCCACCTCTGAAGTAATCCACACGGACCACCTGGAACTCCGCTCTCCTTGTCCCACAAGGAAGTGGAAGGAGTCGCACCCTCCTGTTGACGTACTAGTCGCAAACACACTCTCCTGCTGTCAATTGCAACTGCAGTTGTCCTTCCCTTGCTACACCTCCCTTTGTGGGAAGCGCTTGCTCAGGCTCTCTCTCGGTTACCAAAACCAGAGAGAACGACAACTTTGCAGAGCAACCAACTTGCACTGAGTTGTACTCTGAGAAGCCCCCAATACCCCTATATATAGGTGGGTAATGGGACAGGGTTCTCTGTGCCCGACAATATGGGACTAAAAGTAGGAGTAGAAGGGTTCGAGATTTTCCACAAAAGCAACCAAATCACATCTTGAACCGATCGGTTCACAAGTGAACCGGTCGGTTGGGGACCTGAACCGATCGGTTCACCACTGAACCGATCGTTTGGGACCCTTGAACTGATCGGTTCACTCCTGAACCGGTCGGTTGGGGTTCCATGTTGGTTCCCGGTTGACTTTCCTTCTTTTGTTTCCAATTGGTATCGAATACCAATCCTATTTTCAATCAAATTGGATAATTGAAACGAAAGGAAAATTCTCACCAATCCTACTTTCCCAAGTTGCTCGATTGCACCAGTTGAACCGATCAGTTCAACATTTGAACCGATCATTTCACTTTGTGCATGAGCCGATCGGTTCAACAATTGAGCCGACCGGTTCAGCAACCTCAGCCGACCAGTTCATCACATGAACCGATCGGTTGGGAGTGCAGGTTGTGCAGAATCAGTCAAATGTGATTTCAATCAATCTGATACTCCAATCAATGTGTCCAACACCTTGAACATTATGATATAGAGCTATCGATTAATTGGGTGCTTAATTGAACTACTAAACTCCTTTAGTAATCAATCTAAACATTGCTTGTGGACAAAACTCCTCTTCCAAGTTAAATCCAATGTGTGTGACCCTACAGGTCCATTTCACGTTGGCAGTGAGAGTCCATAACATTTATGACTTCACAAGCAAAGACCGGTGCCTAGTCACACATCAGTGCTACCCAAGTGAAAGTAGAAAGTTGGAGAACAACTTTCATCCTACAATCCGTGAATGGTGTTATAGTGAATGTATAATTCCTTTGTCACTGATATCCAGAATGAACTCGAGGCATGGAACAGTCATCCTTTCAATGTTCATCCATTTCCTTGATCTCAGAGTAGACCGAGTGAGATGTGTGTGACATCAATATCACATATTAATTCACATGTGCATGTGCATGCCTTTTTCAATCCTACTCATCAAGTGGCCACAGATATCAAACTCCCTTAGGAGGGACAAATCCCATATCTATCACTCACCCCTCAAAAGCCCCTTGTGTCAAATCCACCCAATCATCACCTTTATAACAACCCACGTTTCAGGACTGCGTTTGATGATGCCAAAGTGTACCCAACGACATGTGTTGAGTGTAGTGATTTCAGGTCTAAGAATCACACTCACCACCATCACTGTGAGAGCTGACTGTGACTACCAAGTCATGGTTCCATGTGTCACTCTCACGGTGGGTCTGTCCAGTACCTTGTTCTCTAACTATTACCTATGTGTTTGGTTTGATATCACTATATCATGACTAATGAGATTCTTTCATCAACCAACACACAATCTAGTCTTCAGTGTTATTGATGTCTATGGTTATTTCCACAATAACAACCGACTAGGGACTAAACAAGAATGTATACTCTTAACATCCATATGATCTCATCGTTTAGATCATGAGCCTAAAAGCATACGTCATTGAGTAAAACCATTCTTTAGACATCTATCATGTTACACCATCATCTCAAAAACAGTTTAAACATATAGATTGGAAATTTCCTTTATTATTATTCAAAGCATTTACAAAGTATCCCATTACAATCATCATATGACTTGCTCTATGGGCATACTTACCAACATACTCGCACTTGCACTTACAGCCAGTCACCACGGAAACGCAGTCCTTGTGACCTAGCATGACCATCATGCTTCTACTGAGAAAGGGCCTTAGTCAATGGATCAGCTATGTTGTCTTGAGTTGGTACTTTGCAAATCTTCACATCTCCTTGCTGTACGATCTCTCGTATGAGATGGAAGCGCCGCAGTATGTGCTTGGACCGCTGATGTGATCTGGGCTCCGTAGCTTGTGCAATAGCTCCATTATTGTCACAATAAAGCTCAATTGCATCACAACTACTAGGAACTACACCAAGTTCAGAAATGAACTTCCTGATCCACACAACCTCCTTTGATGCATGCGAAGCAGCAATATACTCGGCCTCTGTAGTAGAATCAGCAACTGTTTCTTGCTTGGAATTTTTCCAGCTCACAGCTCCATTATTAAGGCAAAACACAAATCCTGACTGCGATCTGTAATCATATTTATCGGTTTGGAAGCTTGCATCGGTGTAACCCTTTACAACCAGCTCTTCCTCTCCGCCGTACATAAGAAACTGATCCTTAGTCCTTCACAAGTACTTGAGGATGTTGTTTACGGCTATCCAGTGAGCATCCTCGAGATCTGACTGGTACCTGCTCGTCATGCTGAGAGCATACAAGACATCTGGATGTGTGCACAACATAGCGTACATGATGGATCTGATGGATGACGCATATGGGATCCCATTCATACGCTCCCTCTCTTCACAAGATTGGGGACATTGAGCTCTAGAGACGGCGACTCCATGAAACATGGGGATGTTGCCTCTCTTTGAGTTCTCCATGCTGAACTGCTTCAGCACCTTGTCAATGTAAGTGCTCTGACTTAGTCCGAGAAGCCTTCTAGATCTATCTCTATAGATCTTAATTCCTAGAATATAGGATGCTTCTCCTAAGTCCTTCATTGAGAAAGTTTTCCCAAGGCAAGTCTTTACCTTCTCTAAGGCTAAGACATCATTCCCCATCAAAAGTATGTCATCCACATACAATATGAAGAATGTGGTCGAGCTCCCACTAACCTTCTTGTAACACACAAGGTTCATCTTCATTTTGAATAAAGCCAAACACTTTGACTTCTTCATCAAATCAAAGATTCCAACTCCGAGATGGTTGCTTCAATCCATAGATTGACCTTTGCAGCTTACAGAATTTATTGGCATTCTTTGGATCTGCAAAACCTTCAGGCTGTGTCATGTACACATCCTCATGTATATTCCCATTAAGGAATGTGGTTTTAACATCCATCTTCCAAATCTCATAGTCATAATAAGTTGCAATAGCAAGCATGATCCTAATGGACTTAATCATGGCAACTGGAGAAAAGGTTTCGTCATAGTCAACACCTTGAATTTGTTGAAAACCCTTCGCAACCAATCTGCCTTTATAAGTTTGCACATTGACATCCATGTCGATCTTTTTCTTAAAGACCCTGTAAGGACCCTGACCTGCGTTTAGGGTCTACCCTGTTTGCTTTGCTTAACCTTGATGGTTTGATGCTTGCTAATCACCTTTAGTGGTGATTAGGGTTTGGTTGTGCTTTGCTGAGAGTCGGAGGTGCTACTTGCAAATAACCCAAGTCTAGGGTTTTGTGAGAAAGTTTTCCACCTTGAGAGGTGTTCTTCTCTCTCTTTGCTTCCTCTTGGGTTGAGAGGAAGGCTTGGGCTTGTTGTTTGAGTTCTTTGGGCCTTTGTTGAGCTTGTTTGGGCCTTGAGGTGCCTTGTTTGGGCTTGCTTGGGCCTTGTGTCGGCCAAGTAGAGCTTGTGTCGGCCTAGAGAGGAGGTGTGTCGCCCTAGTACAAGCTTGGTGTGTCTCCCATGATGCTTGGGCCAACCTTGATCACATTTGGAGGACACATGGTGCATGCCATGGACAAGTGTCTTGGACCTTGCTATGAGTGGTGGCTTGAGTTTGTGGACAAGTGTCCCTTGTTGGGGCGACACCTTGCCATGTTCCACCTTGTTTTCTCCTCCCTTCTCTTTTATATAGGTGGTCCCTTCCTTAGCTTGAGGTCCCTTTAGTTCCTCTTCCTCTTGTGCACGACACACTCCCTCTTTCCCTTGCTTGGTGGCCGACACACCCTTGAAGAAGGAGCTTGGAGGTCGACACACCCTTGGAGAAGAAGAGTGGAGGCCGACACACCCTCTTGGAGGAGCTTTGGTGGTCGATACCCTTGGAGCTTGGAGTGCTACTTCTTCCTTGGAGCTTAAGGCGGGTTGCATGACTCTAACCCTAACTACTCTATCCTCTTCTCTCATATGTTGTTTTAATCTTGCCTTTACATGTTAGTAGTTGGTTCTTGTTTAGCTTGCATGTTGGCCGATCCATGTGTGTTAGGGTTTAGGAGAGCAACACTCCTTTCTCCCCTAGGTCTAGATGAGTGAGCTTGGGTCCTAATGCCATGAGCAACACCCCTCTTTCCTACTCGATTGAGGTGAGCTCATGACTTAGTGGCTTGAGCAAGACTCTCCTCTCACCTTGGGCAAGATGGTGAGCTCGTTTAGATGGTTTGGATAAGAAGCACCTTGGTTGAGATATGCTTGGGGAGATGCTGCCCGACAGCCCTTGCCCTAGTTTTGCCTTGCACGGTTTGAGTGAGCTATGCTCTCCCTTTTGTTCCTTGGGTGGGTGAGCATACTGGCTCTGCTCGCCCGAAGGGCTGCTCGCTCAGTAGCTTTTCTCGCTCAGTAGCTTTGCTCGCTCAGTAGCTTTGCTCGCTCAGTATCTTTTCTTACCCAGTAGCTTTGCTCGCCCAGTAGCTTTGCTCACCCAGTAGCTTTGCTCGCTCAGTAGCTTTGCTCGCTCAGTAGTTTTGCTCACCCAGTAGCCCTGCTCGCCCGGTGGGCCTGTCGCCCGACACACCTACTCACCCGACATGATCTACTCGCTTAATGCGCTCTGCTTGCCCGGCCCTCCTTTTATCACCTGATACCTTGGCTCGCTCGACAGGCTTTGCTCACGCGGCTTTACTCTGCTCGCCCGGCCCCAGCTTGTGTCGCCCGATAGCTTGCTCACCCGACACATGAGTTGCTCGCTCAATAGCTTGCACGCCTGAGTGGCTCGCTCGATTACCTTGCACGCTCAGCAGTGAGATACACGCTTGACCTGGTTGCACGCCCTGGTTTGGGTGAGGGTGAACTCTACCCGAGTAGGTTCTTTTGTGAGGGTTTTTCATACCTTTTGTGAGGGAGCTTGGTGTCATGGAAATGACTTGGCTAGCGATTTGCCTTGATATCTTTAGTAAGACCTTGCTCACCTAATAGTTATGATAATGACTATGTTAATGCTTGTGTTATTTGTCTCTTGTTAATATGATATCAAAGCATGGAAAGGTACGTGAATAGTTGCATCATAATGTGCCTTGAGCACACGATTATAGGCAATGCATAGTGACAATTATAGCAATGATATCTCCTAATGGTAGGCATAGTCCTTATGTAGCAATGATATGCTTTACCCTAATTGATCTTTGGTAATCAATCCTAGATGTAATCCTGTGAATGGTAAGTTCCTTGGTTATTCTCATTGATCATTGAATGGTACTAACCATGCAGGAAATACATAACCAGATGAAAGGTTATGAGAAATGGTTAATGTGAATATTGTTATGACAGGTGTATTATGGATGATGTTCCATAACGATGATGAAAGCCTTGAGAGGATATGGCACTATGTGGTGAGGCATTGAAATTCCATGATATGTGATGATCCTTGAGATGGATCTAGATGGTTGGCAAGAGGCCAAGTGATAACATGTGATGTGAGACCCTTGTGATGGATCAGTGTGATGTAAATTATAGGAAATGCATAATGATGAGTTTATGCTGTTTACTTTCTGTTATATCTTGCATGTTATACAACTTGGTTGAACCTTGCAATCCATCTAAAAGATACTAGTTAATCACAATGTAATTTTTAATGTAGTTTTCCCTGGCCATAGATTCATCACCAGTCAGGATGGGGTGATGATGAAACGGGTTCTCCTACGGGTCAACCCGGAGCGCATATTTTTGAATATGTGAGGTTTCTCCTAGCCTAAAATAGAGAGGTGAAACGAGTGCAGTTGCGGTTGCAGACTCGGATTTGTGATGAGCATGGTGAACATGGCCCATGGCTCCTGATATGTGAGGTGATGAGCATGAATGCGTTCATGGCTCAGAGCACGGTGTTTAGATCCGTGGCTCGGTTTTCTAGCACTGCGACCTGTACCAAGGCGGGCTAGGCAGAGGGTAGCCTGTGGAGCTGACCATGTGTCTTTAGACCACTTGAGCGTGCGACTGCGGTCCTACTTATGTTATACTCATGTACTGACCATGAGGCGGAGAAGGTCTTGGATTCTGGCTCTTCCATTGACCTTGTATGGCACTGGCTATGGGCTTCACAGCCGAAGGTTGGACTTGAACGGTACAGTTCATTTCCTCAGGGCATAATAAAATGTAATCGAGCCGTTTAGTATATATTGCTTAAGACAAACACGAAACATTGGTTGAGGCCTTGTTTGTGTAGATAACTTTATTTATCTTGCAGTTACTGTGCATTACTCCTATGTGGTGAGTTTCATATATAGTTTACTTGTCAATCATGTTCCATTGGGAAATATGTTGGTATAGCTGGTAAGTCTGATGGTGAGGATGGCTTGTTTAATATAACTGCTTCTGTTATATTCCTTATCAAGTAATCTGCTGTTTAAGCTCTATCTTATCTGAGGTTTTGTAGTTTTGGCGAGGAGTTATGCCTCCCGTTGGGACAATGTTCAATTGTCTCACTCCTCTGGTTTGTACCCTTTTTAGGTGGTCGAGCTTGTCGTGGTGGTGGTCACGGAGTGGTGGCCGAACAGCAAGTAGATCAGTAGAAGGCAAGCTTTGGAGATGCTGTTGTTTTGGATGTTTTGTAGTAGAGTCTAGAGTCATCCCTGTACTCTCAGGTCCTTGGCGGTGTTTTGACGTTGTTTTACGATGTACAACCGATGATGTTTGTATATCCTGCTGCTGGTTGGATGTGAGCCTCTATGTACATAATAGGTGGTGAACTCATGGTTATGACAGGACAGCTGTTGCACTAAGTTGTGGACTTGTATCCAGACTCGTATGAATATATATATATATATATATATATATATATATATATATATATATATATATATATATATATATATATATATATATATGTAACATGTTTTCTTGCAGGATATGGACCGGAATGTAATATGTTTCTCAGTTTATCAGTTCCCGCAATCGGTTTTAATTAGCCTGTGTTTTTTATTAGCTGTGGTTATGGTGATTTTTGCACGTTTTCACGTAACACCGCGTTATCCGTGTGGTAATGGGATGTGTTGCCACAGACCCACTTGCACCCTATGGGCTTTACTCCTTCGGGTGGTTCCACCAAAGTCCATACTTTGTTGGAGTACATGGATTCCATCTCGGATCTCAAGGCTTCAAGCCATTTCTCAGAATCTGGTCTCTCCATAGCCTCTACGTAGGTAGTTGGATCATCATCTATGATCAACTCTCCACCTTCCTGAGTTACAAGGTATCCAAAACTCTCAGGTTCAAGGCAAGTCCTACTAGATCTACGAGGTCCTTGTGTTACCTGAGGAGACTAAGATTCCACAACACCTTGTGAATCTACATTTTCCTCTGGTACATCTACCGGTTCAATGTTTTCTTGTTGGGATTGAACCTCTTCAAGCTCTATATTCCTCCCACTGCTTCCTTTGAAAATAAATTCCTTCTCTAGGAACACAGCTGTCCTGGCAACAAACACTTTGTTGTCAGTAGGGTGGTATAAGTAATATCTCCTCGTTTTCTTGGGGTATCCAACAAAATAACATTTATCGGATTTGGGTCCAAGCTTATCAGGAAACATTTTCTTGATGTAACCTTCACAACCCCAAATCTTCAGAAAAGACAAATCGGGATGCTTCCCGTACCATATCTCATATGGTGTCTTCTGAACCGATTTAGATGACACACGGTTAAGCATAAACGCGACGGTTTCAAGAGCATGACCCCAGAAAGAAAATGGAAGATCAGCAAAACTCATCATCGATCACACCATATCTAATAATGTGTGATTCCTTCTTTCAGACACACCATTATGCTGTGGTGTTCCAGGCGGAGTCCACTGTGATACAATACCACGGGCTCGCAGAAGGTCCTCAAACTCTTGGCTCAAGTATTCTCCACCTCGATCGGAACGAAGTGCCTTAATACTTTTACCAAGCTAGTTCTGTACTTCATTCATGAAATCCTTGAACTTTTGAAGGGCTTCTGACTTATGCTTCATCAGGTACACATAGCCATACTGACTGAAATCATCAGTGAAGGTAATGAAGTACTGACACCCATTTCTGGCATTAGATCTAAAAGGCCCACATACATCAGTATGTATGAGTCCTAATAGATCACTAGCTCTCTCACCTTTACTTGAAAAGGGAGTCTTGGTCATCTTGTCCAACAAACAAGATTCACATGTCTCTATTGATTCATAATCAAAAGAGTCTAGATAACCATCTTTATGGAGTCTAGAAATTTGCTTCTCATTTATGTGCCCTAGATGACAATGCCAGAGATATTTTTTGTTTGAATCGTTGAGTTTTTGCCTTTTACTGTTTACGTTGTATACACTTGTCTCCAAGTCTATCAAGTATATACCATAAGACATAGGGGCACTGCCATAAAAGATCCCATCTTTAGATATGGAACACTTTCCATTCTTAATAAGAAATTCAAATCCATCTTTGTCCAAACAAGAGATGGAAATGATATTCCTATTTATGGCAGGTACATAATAGCAGTTCTTTAACTCTATTATTAGCCCACTTGGTAGAGTTAACTCATAGGTTCCTACGGCATTGGCGGCAAATCTTTCCCCATTGGCAACACGTAGTTTAACCTTGCCTTTCCCCAAAGGCGTACTTCTCTTAAGATCCTTCACATTTGAACAAATGTGAGATCCGCATCCGGTATCAAGTACCCATGAAGAAGAAGTAGTAAAGTTAATCTCTATCATGTATACACCAGAAGTAGAGATCTCTATCTCTGACTTCTTCTTCCATTGTTCCTTCCATCCTCTCCATGTAGAAGAAATTGGTTTGGCGAGAGAACACTTCTCTCCCTTACCTGCTTTCTTCTTCACCAACGCATTAAGCGTACATAGAGTGGATTCTAAGGCTCCTAGTATATCTGGATTGTGCAGAACATTTCTCACAGTCCTCAATCAGTTATGGAATTTATTCTCAATTAATTTTCCCATTTTAAAAGATGATTCTTTTGCCATTCTACAAGAGAAAATTTGCATTTGTCAAAACCTTTTTGATTTGATTTGAATAAAATTTGACTATAGTTAATTAGGCCTTTAATTAATTATCACTCTCACTATTTTGACTCAAATTGATAGCCCTCACCATCAATTCGGAAGATTGCAGCGTACAATCTTCTAGTGGGTCAAGATCCTGAAATCCTCTGAGCCATGGACCAGCTAGGGCTGTCACCCACAACTCAGATCTCTCAGGTAGGCAATTCTTGCCAATTGCATCATATGCAACTCTTGAAAGATGTCATATGCAACTCCTTGCAATGATCATATCTATGCCTCAAGGCGCTAGATCCTATCTAGGTCACCTTGTTAAGTCTGACCCAAAGCCAACACGAAGAACATGCACCCTGCTAGGGCAGACCCACACATTCATCCTTCACGCTTCCACGAGATAGACGGTGCACCACGCTAGGGCGTGCCCACACTTGGTCGATCAAGCTTTTCACGTGTGTCGCATTTGGAAGGCATCTAAAACTTAATATTTAATGAGGGATTTGGTTTTGTATATATATACATATCCAATCACCACAATATATAGTAAGTATCATATACATGCTATATCCCACAGAAAACATGCAAAACGATAAAAAGCAATGATTATGGCCATCCTATTTGTGATTCCTCGAGCCAAGAGGAATCACGGTCATCTAGGTCTACGTCACATGCAACCTGTACAAGATGAAATATGTGTCTGCCTTTCTGGGTTTGATCAGCTCATCTCCATGACTGATCGGCTCACCATCAGGTTGGTTGTTCGGGTGCCACCAGCCGATCGAATGGTGCCTCCACCCGATCGGTTCACCGGTCATCATGCATCTCTTTAGGTCGCCACCTGCTCATCTCGTTCCTCGAACCGGCCGTCTAGATCACCAACTGATCGGTTCACTCCTTGAACCGATCGTCTTCAGGTTGTCCGTCGTTCTTTGACATAACATGAAATAAAATCTATCCTATTTACAATTGAATTGTGAAACCCCGAGTTACATTCAGGGGGAGCAAAGGTAGGAAAAGAATTCTTGAATTATTTTGAGTTACATCAGGAATAGGAGGAGGGAATCAGTGCGCAGACCGAGATGCAAGCAACTACACAAACAACCATACACAGATATAGGGGTTTATAGGCCGTAATCATGCTACACATCCACCACAAAACTCATTTAAGGGAGACGCGTATCGAGTGCATTAATATTACATATCATATATGTATATTAGTGATTTATGGATTGGACATGTATAAAGCCGATATTATTCGCATCGCATGCATAAAATAAAGGCGAGAAACCAAAATCGATCATATCGATAATCCTAAAATATAGAGCGGTTGACGTGGCTCTAATACCACTAATGGGTTTTAGAGGAGGCAGAGAAGCAGCGGAAACAAAAAATTTCTCCCCAAACCCAGAACAAAAAGAATCACGTCAACGTCTATATAATAGGAAAGATGGTTTGTGAATCATACCTTGTCCCGAGGCTTGCTCGGTGACAGAACCTCGCGCCTTGTGTGATCTTCACCTCTGGTCTTGGACGGTGTCTGTGCAGCTCATGGTCGCACCGGGACTGACGACTCCTCCTCCTACCGGACTGTCGGATGACAGTTGTCCTCCTGAGTGGCAGTGACCTCCCGCCTCTGAAGTAGTCCACACAGACCACCTAGAACTCCACTCTCCTTGTCCCACAAGGAAGTGGAAGGAGTCGTACCCTCCTGTTGGCGTACTAGTCGCCAACACACTCTCCTGCTGTCAATTGCAATTGCAGTTGTCCTACCCTTGCTACACCTCCCTTTGCGGGAAGCGCTTGCTCGGGCTCTCTCTCGGTTACCAAAACCAGAGAGAATGACAACTTTGCAGAGCAACCAACTTGCACTGAGTTGTACTCTGAGAAGCCCCAATACCCCTATATATATAGGCGGGTCATGGGACAGGGTTCTATGTTCCCGACAATATGGGACTAAAAGCAGGAGTAAAAGGGTTCGAGATTTTGCACAAAAGAAACCAACTCGCATCTTGAACCGATCGGTTCACAAGTGAACCAGTCGGTTTGGGACCTAAACCGATCGGTTCACCACTGAACCTATCGTTTGGGACCCTTGAACCGATCGGTTCACTCCTGAACCGATCGGTTGGGGTTCCATGTTGGTTCCCGATTGACTTTCCTTCTTTTGTTTCCAATTGGTATCGAATACCAATCCTATTTCCAATCAAATTGGATAATTGAAATGAAAGGAAAATTCTCACCAATCCTACTTTCCCAAGTTGCTCGATTGCACCAGTTGAACTGATCGGTTCAACACTTGAACCGGTCATTTCACTCTGTGCATGAGCCGATCGGTTCAACAATTGAGCTGACTGGTTCAGCAACCTCAGTCGATCGTTCATCACATGAACCGATCGGTTGGGAGTGCATGTTGTGCAGAATCAGTCAAATGCGATTTCAATCAATCTGATACTCCAATCAATGCGTCCAATACCTGGAACATTATGATATTGAGCTATCGATTAATTGAGTGTTTAATTGAACTACTAAACTCCTTTAGCAATCAATCTAAACATTGCTTGTGGACAAACTCCTCTTCCAGGTTAAATCCTATGTGTGTGACCCTACAGGTCCATTTCGCGTTGGCAGTGAGAGTCCATAATATTTATGACTTCACAAGCAAAGAGCGGTGCCTAGTCACACATCAGTGCTACCCAAGTGAAAGTAGAAAGTTGGAGAACAACTTTCATCCTACAATTTGTGAATGGTGTTACAGTGAATGTATAATTACTTTATCACTGATATCTAGAATGAACTCGAGGCATGGAACAGTCATCCTGTCAATGTTCATCCATTTCCTTGATCTCAGAGTAGACCGAGTGAGATGTGTGTGACATCAATATCACATATTAATTCACACGTGCATGCGCATGCCTTTCTCAATCCTACTCATCAAGTGGCCACGGATATCAAACTCCCTTAGGAGGGAAAAATCCCATATCTATCACTCACCCCTCAAAAGCCCCATGTGTCAAAGCCACCCAATCATCACCTTTATAACAACCCATGTTTCAGGACTGCGTTTGATGATGTCAAAGTGTACCCAACGACATGTGTTGAGTGTAGTGATTTCATGTCTAAGAATCACACTCACCACCATCACTGTGAGAGCTGACTGTGACTACCAAGTCATGGTTCAATGTGTCACTCTCACGGTGGGTCTGTCCGGTACCTTGTTCTCTAACAAGTACCTATGTGTTTGGTTTGATATCACTATATCATGACTAATGAGATTCTGTCATCAACCAACACACAATCTAGTCTTCAGTGTTATTGATGTCTATGGTTATTTCCACAATAACAACCAACTAGAGACTAAAAAAGAATGTATACTCTTAACATCCATATGATCTCATCGTTTAGGTCATGAACCTACAAGCATACATTATTGAGTAAAACCATTCTTTAGACATCTATCATGTTACACCATCATCTCAGAAATAGTTTAAACATATAGATTGGAAATTGCCTTTATTATTATTCAAATCATTTACAAAGTATCCCATTACAATCATCATATGACTTGCTCTATGGGCATACTTACCAACAAAACAAACCTCTATAGCTAGGTAACCTTGCTACTTGGACCTATCCACCTTCCCTATAGGTTCTCTGAAGACCTAGACTTGTATTTATAAGTGACCTTGGACTGTTAGACTCTGAAGTTAAGGTATGTTTGCTGACCCAATTATTCATATTGAGTAATTTCCCTCTCTTATTGTATGTTTGCATCCCCTATAATTCCCTTTGATAAATTAACCTATTTTCATCATTCTCTTGGTCATATGGACAATAGCCTACACAATATTCTTTCTTTTGAAAATTTTGGTTCATGTGAACTACTTTATTTGGTGTTGATCTTGTCATCATATTATCATGTTTGGACATTCTCTTGGTCTTTTCTTATGTTTTGTTCATGGTGGAACTCTATATGATGACATGTGATGTCTTTTTCCCGCTTGTAAGGTGGATGTATATGTTGGTCACACTTGTGGTGACTAGTTTGTATAATCTGACTATACTTTCTACTTGCCTATACATATAACATGATATGTGATTCAGTAGCACTAGAGTAGTGTAATTACATTGGTTTTTGGGCAGATGTGTATTTCTTGCTCAGGGCAGTATATTCATGTTATTTTTGGGATGGAGGTGGCCCCACAATTGGGTTTCAAAGTTTTGAGGTTTGACCCACTTTTATATTATTGGGTGTTTGGCAGTACGTCATTCTCTATCGGGTTTCAAGTTTGTGTGACTTAGCCGTCTTTGTCTTTATGTTGTTCTAGGGCTATGTTTATCTCACATGCATGCAGGTTCATGATCTGGGGTGTGTGCGCTAATTCTTTACATGTGCTTGTGTGGCACAATCTATATAATTTATTAATGGCAAGTATTGTTTTGTTATCATATGATTTCAATTCCTTTTCTCTTGATACCCATTTGGGTGATTCTTATCCTTTCTATGGGAAGACTTTTATACTTTGATGTCAATTATTCCATATATTGCTCAATCCATATTTTAATATGCACATACCAGCCTTTGTTGAGTTCACCTATGTTTCTTCTTTGGTTGGGGTATGCTTCCAACTCTAGGTGAAGGACTTGGATGATATGGCATGAAGACTTTGACTTAGCTTAAGGAGTTAAAGCTCGGAGACAATCTTAATATGGTTTAGATTTCCCTCTACATAGATCCTTATGTTATATCATACATGTAAACCCTTATGGGATATTATGATGTACTTTTATAATCTTTTATGAGAATTATATATAGTCATTTGTTTAATTTCGCTACTACATTTAGTTGTTTTGAATACCATTTATTGAAGTTTTGAAATTTTGCACCTATTCCAACACACCTTTGAGTGTATTTGGAATGGATGTTTTCTTCTTAAAATTTTATTATTTTGTAGGGAGTGGATCCCCCCTCTTAGATCCCACTCCTTACAATATGGTATCAGAGCCCATAGTAGTCAAAATCTGACTATTTCAGTTTTGTCTCCCTTATTAGAACCCTTAACTTTGATAGTCACCCTTTGAGTGAGATGTTTCCCTAGAATTCACCTAAGTAGATCATGAGATGGTGAAAGATTGATGTTTAGGGTAACCCTAAATGTTGTTTTAGTTTGACTTATTAGGTTGAACCTTTTAAGGGGTGGTGAATAAGTTGTTTTCTTATATATGTATGATTTGATTTTTAGGATGAAATACCTTTAAGGGATGGTCTGTTGTAACATACTAGATCTCAAACCCTACACTAGAAGTTTGATCTTTTAGATGTAGACAAACAAGGTTGAGGTTAGACGTAATTGATGTTTCGTATAACCCTAATGAGCTATTGTATGTATAAATCACCTTAATGTAACCTAACGTTCTATCATTAATCTTAGGTTAATAATGGATACATAAAATATGCCACATAACTCATTTTGGTGGTAATATGAAAAAAAAGGAACTTAATTGGATGAATAATTTAGATAATGGGTTGTTAATGGACCATAAGACATATCAAATAAAAATAAGCCTTAAAATTGGAAACAAACTTCAAATTCATAATCTACATATCAAAATTAGCCTACATGTCAAATTTCATCTAATTTGGACAACTTTGAAATATTAGGATAAGTTTAGGAGAGAGAAAGTGAGTAAAGGGCATAAGTAATGAATAATGTGATTATATAACTTTAAAAGATGGAAATAATGGCAAATGCATATTCAAAACATCAAAGATAACATAACTCTAATTTTTACTTTCGACTCGCCTAGGCATGAGCGATCGCCTAGGGTTAGGCGGCGGCGGCCGTAGTCGGGGAGGAAGAAGCGCTGGAAGAGGAAACGGAGGTCGGGGTTCCTTTTCCACCCAATCGGGGGAGAAGCCCTCGCATCCGGTCGATGATACTGATGCCCTAATCACCAACGCACCTAAAAGTAACACTCCAAAAGCACCAAGCGGCCGCTCTTACAAAGATGCTACGACCGGTCGCAAAGTCGCAGAACTGCTCAAGACTGTCTCGCCTGATGCCCTCTCTTCAGACGACATTCACGTCGATTGTAGTGGCGCCCTTCCTGCCCTCACCATCAACATTGCATCGCTCCCTCCTCTGCTTGATCCGTGGCGCTATGCAGTCATCGTCAAGTTAATCGGTGGAAACATCGGCTTCCAAACTCTTGTCAACCGCCTGCCCATACTCTGGGATCCCACAGACTCCTTCAAAGCGATTGATCTGGAGATGGGGTATTATATTGTTCAATTGGCAAATGAAAAGGATTTCATTAAGGCAATGACCGGCGGCCCATGGACTGTATGTGGCAATTATTTGTCAGTGCAATCCTGGTCACCAGACTTCAGGCCATCGGAACCAATACCTTGCAAACTGGTGGTGTGGCTCCGGGTGAAGGACCTTCATGTCTATCTCTACCAAAACATGCTGCTCTCTTGTATCGGCGACCTGGTTGGTAAAATGATAAAGATAGATGCAACAAAAACAACGGGCGATCGGGGCAAGTTCGCTCGTCTGGCTGTTGAAGTAGATACTAAAAAGCCCCTGCTACCTTCTATCTTTCTCAATGGACAGCACTACAGGTTGGAATACGAAAACCTCCCTGTTGTCTATCTGCGTTGCGGAAGGCTAGGTCACGACGACAAGGCGTGTACCTTCATGCAACCCTTCATCCCTAATGAGGCCTCCTCATCTGCTGCAGTCGACCTGTGTGGTCCATGCACGTATACTGATGCCATACATGCCCCCAAGCCGGTGCGCCGACAACCAACTAAGAAGCCTGCTTCTAGCCAGGGCATTATACCCCCGCAAGAGGCAACGCAGAGGCCCGAAACCCAGCCGGTAGCTACTCCCACAGAGTCAGGCAACAAAGCCCTTACTGGCGATGACTCCGACTGGACAACAGTAGTTAGTAAGAAGAACAAAAAGAAAACCCCCCCAAACCGCCACCGTAGCAGATATCGAAGACCCAAGGCGCTACTCAGCCCACCCCGGCCAACCAACCCAACACAACAGTCATCTTAATTGATGACTAGGTGTCGGAAGGAAGGAATACAGTCCCCAATAAAGGTGAAATATTCTGCTTTGGTGGATCCAATCCTCCTGGAGATGTGCCGCAGACACAAAACAACTTCAATTGGGGAAACACCTCCTCTTCTAATGGCGGTGTTAGCCTAAGGAACAGGAAGGTTATCTATCACAATGTGATGGTTAGCCTAGGAAGAGAACGCAAGAAAGGAAAGATTGTAGAATGCGTTGGTAACCTTCAGTCCACTGGCACTAAGCAACACCTCAATTTTAACGAACAGATCCAAGACATGGAAGTCGTGGATCCAGGCCCAGAGGAGTCAATTGGAGTTACTGAAGGAGTGGAGGACGGCCCGTCTAGAGGCTCCCTCGCTGCTGGCCAGTAACCCCCCTCTCCCTCACCCCCTCCCTTAATGGTTAGTATCATCTGCTGGAATATCCAAGGAGCTTCCTCCAAAGATAAAATACGTCTGCTAAAGGAATACAAATAGCCCTACAAATTATCCATTTTAGTTCTGTTAGAAACTTGATGTAGTGGCACGTCTGCTGATAACGCAGTTGGAAAAATTGGTTTCCCCTCTTCTCATCGAGTGGAAGCACTTGGCTTTTCTGGGGGCATTTGGATCCTCTGGGATAATGCTAGATGCCCTGTCAACATTCTCTTCAACCACAGATAGTTTGTACATTGCAGAATAAACCATGATTGGTGTGCTACCTTTGTGTATGGTAGCCCTTCCCCTGCTAAAAGGAAGCATCTCTGGACCCATCTTGTGGATATTTCCAAAACCATCAATGGTTCCTGGGCTGTTCTTGGCGACTTTAATACTATGCTGGACATTACTGAGAAGCGTGGAGGAAAGCATTTTGATCGACATAATAGCCGTTTATTCAACTCAACCTTATAAAGCACTGGACTAGCTGAGGTTAACATGTCCGGTCACTTCTACACCTTCAAGCGCCAACGCCTCTTAGAAAGACTCGACAGAGTTGTCTCTAATGTTCAGTGCACTTCGTCTGCTGAAGGCTTCCAGGTTTCTGTCTTGCCTCGCCTCCATTCCGACCACAATCCCATCCTGATTTCTTCTTCTAAGGCAACTAAAGTGAGTCCAACCATCTTTCGTACCAAAGCTAGTTGGACAATCAATAATGATTTCTGTCACTCCATGATGCCCCTTTGGGACAAGTCTAAACCTTTCACTGAAGCGCTATCCAGCTTCTCACCCCTTTCTCTAAAGTGGGAGAAGAAAAACAACAATAAGAAGCAAAGTCTCAAAAAGGCCGTTGTAACTAAGCTATCCCGATGCCAGGTAAGGGACAGTATTTTCCCGTGTACTGACAATGATCTTATTTCTATTAGCTTGCAAGAACAGCACGCTAAGATTCTTCTAGCCGAGGAGTTAGACTGGCAGCAAAAAGCTCATATCAATTGGTTGAAATGCGGTGATGGCAATAGCAAATACTTCCATTCCTATGTTAAAACCCTCTGTCATGCCATAAAAATCAATAGGTTGCACGATAGTTCAGACGAATGGGTCGAAGACAAGGAAGCTGTTCAACGTCTCATCCTAAATCACTTCATTCTTCTTATGGCACACTGGGATGTGCAGATGGCTAGTTCTGAACAAATTTCTTCCAATATTGGCACCTTCAAAGCACTATCTCCTCAAGCTTCTAATTTCATTGCTTGACTTCCCGAGCACGAAGAAGTCAGTAAGGTGGCTTTTCTTATGTCACCCTCAAAAGCGGCTGGCCCGGACGGAGTTCACAACGAGTTCATACAATCTCAATGGTTGAGCATCGCCCCTTCCATTCTGCTCATGGTGCAGCAGGCCTTCAACACTGGAAAAGTTGATGATGAGCTGGCTAATTCCCACATGATTCTCATCCCAAAAACTAAGCAACCCCAATGTTGGTCGGACCTAAGGCCTATCTCCTTAAACAACTCATGCTTCAAGCTCATTTCAAAAATTCTTATGGAACGTATCAAGCCCCATATCTCGAACTGGATTTGTAGTAATCAGTCCAGTTTCATCCCTGGTCGAAGTATTTGTGATAATATTCTGCTGGTTCACGAAGTTATGCACTACTCTTTAACACTAAGGTTAGGATCAATGCTTTGATACCATGTGGAAAATAAGATAGAGATTAATGAGATAGTTCTTATTGGTAGATGGAAAACTCCCCTCCTATATAAGAGAGGAGGCAAGTATAAGGAAGTAAGGAAACTTTACAATAACCAAAAAAAAATTCTTAGGCCCATTTGCATAATAAAATCAATAAGACTAACTCTAACAATAATATTATAAGCTTTAGAGGAATAGCATATAGAAGAAATGCTCAACTATACTTTGGTTCCATAAGACACTCCATATATAGGAAATGTCTAGAAATAGATAAGATAGATATTGGGAGTGTCTAAGATGAGTTTATTGGGTAGTTAGTTATTATAGGACAGATTAGAGGAAAATATATGACTACATGTGCACTAATGAAAAACTTATAGAACTGTCTGACATACAAATTATAATTTCACCAAGATGCATCTAGTTCAAACTATAGTTTGGTTGAGACATTGTTGGGACCTCCTTGTGTCTAAAGAGTATGTCCCAATCAAACTAAAGTTTGATTAGTATGTATTTTTTTAATTTCATTTTAACCAAAAAATAGTTTGTCCCAACAAAAATCTAAATTTTTTAAAATGGTTGATGTGAAAATGAAAAAAAACTTCCTATCCTAGTAGATTTCTGCAATTATAAAGATTTGTTTAGGTTGTTTTGGTCAATTTTTCATTTTTAGTTATGTGATTCCTATCAAGTTGTACAGTTTGGAACTATATAAAATGTAATCTACGTACAACTTGATGTACAAGCCCCCAAACCCACATATTATTAAGACTTTATTGTCAATAGATATTGTCTAAGTTCCCTGATCACCTATACCACTTAATTCACACACTAAATACAAAATGTTTGTATCATCAAAAATGAAGTGTGGAACGTCCAAAAATCTGACAACTCTTTACTTATCATATGCCTTATATTATTTTGGATTCCTACTTGCAAGGACTTTTCTGTGGTTAATACTTTGTTGATGAAATTCACTTGCATACTATAAAATGAACGGTAGGAGAGACATACGATATAACAAGGGAAAAAGAAGAAGATCTCTTCTAATGTCTTTGATGAAGAGTCCCCTAATTCTCTGGAAAGATGCAATTATTATAGAAATGACATACATTATTCCACATTTTGTCTTCTTAGGAAAGCACTCAAGACAACCAAAATTGTGTTGCCAAGCTAACTCCCTAAAACCCAAAAACATGAATGAAGATCAAATTTATCTTTCTTGTTGTTGGACATTTGTAAAGAGATTGACAAGAGATATTAGTTATTCTTTGACTTTTAATCCACATAAAGAAGAAGTGATAGATTCTATTTTTCAGAACATATTGTAAGAATCATACAACATTACAATCTTGAATAATTCTCTATCATAGCTCGACTAAAATAGAAGCATCATATTCACCAAGTTTGTATGCATGTTTCACATGGTTTTTTGAATGACTTTTGCAAATGTATTTACATTTTTGTCTTAGTTAAAAAAAATTTGGATGATTTTTGCAAATGTATTTACATTTTATCCTAGTTAAAAATTTAGTAGTATTCTTTCAAAATGATTTTTAATCATGTTACTCACTTTTAAAATATAATTGTAACTTTTGTGAATCTCTAAATATGTTTTTAGAATATAATTTCTAGCATCTTATATGGATTTGGATAATAGAGTTCATTCAATGAAGTTTGTCCTAAGAAAACTCGACAAATGGGAAACCTTGAGGCTTTGTCAACACCTATCATTGGTCGAGTTTCCATTAACATTAAAAAAAATCCAAGTATCAAGAATATGCTACTATTATAAAAAGGACTAGTGACCGAGGAGATCCCTCTCAACTAGATTCACTAAGCCAGTTCGTTACTATCATGGAACTCCTCTTGGTCTCTTTTTATGTGAAATGCATGTTTTCATGTCGAAACTTCAGACGTATTTTGTTTCTCAAACTTCCTACATGAATCTTATCTTTTTGTTTTGTTACTATTTTTCTAACATTTTTATGTATGTTTATTTATCAACACTTGGTTATAATTAGAATGCTTCTATTTACAAAAACTTGCTACTTGTTTCTTGTTATGACTTTTTTATGTTTGATGCAACTTTGAAATTCAAATGGTAATCATAGTTAGTTGTGCATAAATACCAGTGACTAATATCCAACTATGACTTCTTAAATTACATTTTGTTTGATGTCTCTATTGTTCTCTAAATCTTTTAGTAGTCATACTAGTATTTTTCAATAAGTGGTATTCAACAAGTCTTATGATTGTATCTTTCTCCATGTATACTCAAATATTGTTCTGAAAATGGAATATTTATTAGTTTAAGTTAATTTCTTGTATAGTTTTGATGATACTTTATAGAGTTGCATAATTGGTTGTTGAACTACATATCTTCCTTTGTATTTTCTCCATGTCTTGTACGAGCATTTTATAGTTTGCTCTTCTATCCCCCCTCCACATTATGATATGAAAAAAGCGAGAGAAGACATGGTTCTATAAATATATGAAAACAAAGCTACATTAGTTTGTGTTATGATTAAATGTAATCAAATAGTATATAAATAAATGATGGGGAGAAGAACTCACTACTTGGAAACCCCAAATTTCTTCAAAAGTATGATTTTACTTGAAAGATTTCAATACATTCATGGAATAATTGTCGTATTCAAAAGGAAGTAAAGTGTTGACTTGAGAGGATATATATCTCAGTCCCTGATGAATAAACCATTCTTGTTGAGTGATTTCAAATTAGATGACACACTCCATGGAAAATATTGCAAAACCAAGAATTCGATATTGCAAGCCATACATGTACAAAGCTCTCGATTGAATACATAGATTTTTTCTTGTGTCTTTGTTATAGATCACTTGTAATAATTTAGGGCTTGTAATTAAGTTCATAGTGGTTATTTTCATGATCAAAACGAATTACACATGTTGATTGTTCTATTTCACTAAAAAAGCCCCCTATGTTAGTTGAGTGTTCCCTACAAAAAAAATCATTCAATGTGCAAAAAAGATAAGACCAGGATGTGTAATCACCAGAGTTTCCAGAGTTTGTAATCGACTTTCCTTGGACGCCATCCTAGTTTCCTTGGTCATCGACCAAGTTTTCTTGGGAGTCATTTGAATTTTTATTTCTTTCTACAAGTATATATATAGACATTGGAGGGAGTTAAAAAGTGGAATTATGATGTTGGACATCTACCAACTCCCCCTAAAATCACTAGAAATCACCCCTACCATTTGCACTAGTTGTTAGTTATCCTCGAGACCTATATAGTAGCTTCCCAAGTGTCTCAATATTCCCTTACATTGTAGGTTAGAGAGTATTCTTCAAAGATCCCCTATCCATTCTCATGAGCTTAATCACTTTCTTACATATACTAGAGTAAATAGGGTATTTTCAATATTTATCACTACCATGTATATTTTGTGAGTCTCTTATTCTCTACATTTGTATCTCTCTCACTTAAATATTGATTCCTCTTTTTTGGTTAAGAGAATAAGAAGGGAAGATAACCCTTATAAAAGGAAGGCATCCCTTAGTAAAGCAACAATCTCTTAGAAAAAAGGAGTTGAAGGGTAGGTGACACACAACAAGTGAATCCACCCTTTGGTATTTGAGTCTCTTCCTTGTCTAAGAAAATGCAAGACCCTTGGTAAGGGTAGGTAAGTCCCTTGGTATGTTTTTGGATCCTTGTCTTTGACAAAGGAAGTTAGTTAACCCTTGATATAGAAAAGGAGGTCTCTTGGTGAAACTCATGTGAGATGAATGAAAGGTGGTACTCAAGGATTGCAAATTCTAGAGGTTGACATCTAAGTAATGAACCTATGTCCTTTTAGACAGAAACACTCTAAATCTTGTTTTTCACTTTGTCCTTGTCTCATTCTCTCTTTCTCTTGCTTTTAATACTTGCATTACTTATATTATGATATATTTTTAAGGCCTAATGAATCTAGTTTAAGTTTTTACAGCTTGATTCACCCCCCTTGAATCCAAAGATCCAAAATTTACTGTCGTCCAGTTAAATTATTATATTACACGCTGATTTGTTTAAAATATGCAACTTTTTAATTTATTTTGTTTATTCTCAAATTGAATATTTAAACAAAAAATTACATTTTAATCTTTTCAAATATCACTGAAATTAGGACTACTCTATGGCAAATTTTTAATCTATTTCACATGAAGTTTAGTACATTGGTTGTTTTGAGTATGACTTTTTGTGATTTTATCCATTTAGGGTGGAACATACACAAACACTTGTGAAACTTTGTATATTAGTCTCATATCTTACAATGATACTTTCATATTATTTTTGCACTAGATGAGATTACATCTATGGGAAAAATACATGTTTTGCCAAATTTTACCTTGTTTAATTTATTCATCTATTTAGGCTATATGATACACAAGTATGATTATTTTGCAATCAAATTTTTATAATTTTTTCTTCTATAGGATTCCATAGTGAGATAATAATTGAAAACGCAATGGAAGAAATAAATAAAATTTCAACTCTCCATGTTCCCATTCTTGGATCTCATTAACAATGATATAGATGGAAGGAAGGTTTGTGAGCTTATACCTTTTTTGTGGAGTATATATGGAAATGGAGCTCACAAGAATCAAGAATGAAGGTGACGACAAAGTTGAACTCCTAATGTGACCAATAAAGCATCCACACCTCTACATCATCCACTTGGATGATAGGGAACTCTATTTTACACTCCAACAATCAATGTGGAAGAAGTCACCTTTCTGGGGGCAACATGGTAGCATTGAACAACATCTCCTCTCCCCTTCTTTCCTTGATGCTAATGACAATTGGTCAAAGGCCATTGAAAGGTTCCTCCTTTTTCTCACAGGAGCTGCCTCTCAAGAATTGTAAAATGGTGTCAGACATATGTGTGTAAAAACCCTATCCATTATAGTCAAGGAAAGGAAGCATGGTTTGTAATTAATCCAAGAAAATAAAGAGAAACAACATACATTTTTTCAAAAGCTGCCTCTGGACAGACCGATTAGGTGTCTAGACTCAGTCTGAGTGGTCAATCAGACTCAATCCAGTCAACTAATCAAGTTTTCCACCCGATTAGTTGGAACCAACCTGGTAGGTTGACCAGACTCAGTCTGGTCATCCAATTGGCATGTTCCAATTGGGATGTTGGACCGGGTATGGTCACTAGACCAGTCTTAGTCTAGTTGGTCAATTATCCTATCTAGTTTGACCATCAATGCCTTTATTAATTGACAAAACCTTTTAGCAACTAATTAATCATATGACAATTATTATACTCCTCTTTGTTATACATCCATTTTTGTGACCCTACTAGATCCAAATAACGTTGGTAGTGATGTCAATAATCATATTACAATTTCAAACACAATGATTGGTATCTAATAAGACTTTGTCCTCACTCAAGTAATTAGAAAAGTTGGAGGTCAACTCCAACCTAGTCTTTTGATTTGTGTTACAGTGATCATATAATCCCTTTGTCATAGATATCTGGATTGAAATTGAGGCATGGAGAGTCATCATATTATCATTTAGTTTATGTTCCATAAATTAGAGCATACTATTCAAGACATTGTGAAACCGGTATCATATATTGGCTCACATGAGAATGGTCATGCATTTCATAGTATCGTTTATCAGGTGGTCGGTATAACACTCCTAAAGCAGGGACAAATTTCGTGTAGATCACTCGTAGTATTCCCCATGTATCACAATGCACCCAGATACCTCCTTTCTAGAAACTCATATTTTAGAGTCATGTTGTTATAGTGTCAAATTACACAAACAACATGTGACTATCATAGTGAATTCAGCTTTAAGAATCATATTCATTGTTGCCACTTTGAGATAGGACTCTGACTTGTCATTATAAGACTTCCATGTGTCAATCTCAAGGTGGGTCTATCTGGTACAACATTTTCTCTAAGAAGTACCCATGTATCTAAGTTGATAACCAATATCACGATGAAAGATATATACTCATTACTCACCATTCACATTAGTTTTGTGTATTATTGTTTTCTTATACTATATGCAATCATAGCCAACTAGGGACATAATAAGAATTAGTAATCTAATTGTACATATGATCTCATGTTTAAGTCCTCAACCCAAATTGTATGTCATTGATTTAAAATATTCTAAGGACATAATTGGGTTTATTTATTATTGCAATACTGAAATAAACATAGTAAGTGGAATGCCTTCTTCTAATAATTGAATAGAGTAAAAATATCCCTTTTAATATTCACATGATGAAACTCAATACATGCATTCATCCAACAGTATCCAACTTGCATTAGCACCAATCACTCATGAACCTAAGTCCAGTTGATCTAACATGACCATCATGCTTCATCTATGAAATTTCTTTAGTTAGGGGATCCACAACGTTGCTTTTAGTTGGTTCTCTACAAATCCTCATATCTCCTTATAGTATGGTCTCTTGTATGAGATGGTAACACTACAAACTATGCTTGGAGCACTAATGTGATTTTGATTACCTATATTTTTCAATGGCTCCATTGTTGTTCTGATAGAGATCTATGGCACCTTCAATGGGTGGAACCACTCCTAGTTCACTAATAAAGTTCTTAATCCATACATCTTCCACTATTGCACTAAAGGCATAAATGTACTCAGTCTCTATTGTAGAATCAACACATGTCTCTTGTATGGAACCTTTCTAGATCACAAATCTACTATTGAGGAAAAACACTAAACCTAATTGTGATCATTTGTCATCTTGTTCAGTTGGAATCTTGCATCGATGTAACCTCTTACAACAACTCTTTTTCACCACCATGAATGAGGAATTGATCATTAATTCTTCTTAAGTATTTATGAATATTCTTCAAAGCATTTCAGTGGCCTTCACCAGGATCTAACTTATACCTATTCATTATGCTTAAAGCATACGAGACATCAAGGTACACTACATTGCATACATGATAGATCCAATTGCATATGCATCTGGAAACTTATTTATTTGTGCCCTCTCTTCATGAGATTTGGGACATTAACCCCTATAGATACTTACTCCATGTGACATCGGTAAACTTCCTCTCTTAGAATCTTGTATGTTGAACCTTTTAAGCACTTTGTCAATTTATGTACTTTGACATAGACTAAGAAGCCTTTTATATTTATCTATATAGATCTTAATCCCTATAATATAGGATTCTTCCCTTAAGTGCTTCAGTCATAATGTATTTATTAACCACATTTTAACCATTTATAGTGTGGGGATGTCATTCCCCATCAATAATATGTCATCTACATACAATTTGAGGAATACAACTATGCTCCCACTAAACTTCTTCAAAACACAAGATTCATCTTCATTTTGGATATTGACAAACTATTTTGAGTGTCTCATCAAAACAGAGAATCCAACTCTGAGATTCTTGCTTCAATTCATAGAGTATTTTATCTTGTAGACTTTTTTTCTTCAAGTGGAGAGATAAAACCTTGAGGTTGTTTCATGTACACATCCTCAAGAAGATTCCCATTAAGGGATGCAATTCTAACATCCATTTTCCAAACCTCATAGTCATGATAAGCTACAATGGCATGCATGATCCCGATGGATTTAACCATTGAAACTAATGAATAAGTTTCATCATGGTCAATACCTTGAACTTGTTAAAGGTGTTTTCTAAAAATCTATCTTTATAGGTATGTACATACCATCCATGTTAGTCTTCTTTTGGAAGACTAATTTGAATCGTATGGGTTTTAACCATCCAGGTGGATTCACTAGGGGACATGCATTGTTTGTATACATAGAGTTAATCTTATTTCTCATGGCTTCCAAACATTTTTAGAATCCCTCAACAGATTTATTGTAGGTTGATGATTCATCATCATCAATGACCAACACATCATATTCTTGAGTCACATGAAATCCATATATTTCTAACTCAAGACGTTCCCTACTAGACCTTTGAGGTTCATGTATCACTGAAAATTGATATTCCACAATAGTTTGTAGTTCTTCTTGTACTTTATCACCTCCATAGGTTTAATGTTATGTTGTTGGACTTGAACTTATTCAAATTATATTTTCCTCCCACTTGTTCCTATAGAAATGAATTCATTTATGGGGAATATAGATGATTTGGAAACAAACACTTTGTTTTCATATGTAATATAGAAATAATATCCCTTGGTTTCCATAGGATACCAAAAACAATTATAGTTGTCAGATATGGTGCCATGTTATTCAAAAACTGATTTCCTGACCTAAGCTTCACATCCCCAAATCCTCATAGAAGAGAAATGGGGATGCTTCCTAGTCCATATCTCGTGTGGTGCCTTTTGAACCAATTTAGAAGGTACGTCATTAAATTTAGATGTTGTGGTTTCTATATCATATAAGAAAGGGGCGTTATGGCAAAATTGGCAGACACTACGAACTTGATTGTATTGAGCCTTGGTATGGAAACCTACTAAGTGAAAACCTCCAAATTCAGAGAAACCCTAGAATTAGAAATGGGTTGTGGTTTCTAGAGAATATCCCTAAAAGGAAATTAGAAAAATAACAAAACTCATCATGGATCACACCATGTCCTATAGGGTAGATCCTCTCTTTCCAATACAACTTTATGTTGAGGTTCTCATGAGAAGCCCATTGTGATACATTACTAGGATCCCTCAGAAGGGTAAACTCTTCGATTAGGTATTCACCACCTCAATCTAATCGAAGTGCTTTTGTTATTATAGCAAAATGATTATGTACTTCATTCATGAACTCTTTAAATTTTTTAATGGATTCTGATTTGTGTTTCATTAGATACACATAGACAAATCTACTTACATCATCATTATATGTAAAGAAAGATAGCTACTTACCTCTGGCATTTGTGCTAAAAGGTCCATATAAGCTGGTATGTTTGAGTCCTAATAAGTCACTTTCCCTTTCACTATTTCCAATAAAAGGTTCTCTTGTCATCTTGCCTAATAAGAAACATTTGTATGTCGCAATTAATTCAAAAATAAGCAAGTCAGGTATATATATATATATGTATGTGTATATATATATATATATATATATATATATATATATATATATATATATATATGGAGTCTAGATACGTGTCTCTTATTTATGTGGCCTAGTTGACAATGTCATCGATAATTTTTTTTAAGTCATTTCATTTGGCCTTTTATATTTATGATATAGATATGTCTCTCAAGAACAAACAAATAAAAACCACAAGGTATAGGAGCATTGCCACACAAAATTTCATATTTAGGAATAGAACATCAAACATTTTTATATGAAATTCAAAATCATTTTTTTTACACATGGGACATAAATGATGTTCCTATTTATTGAAGGTACATAATAGTAGTTCTCTAACTCAACTATAATACTACATGGCATAAATAAATAGTAAGTTCCTATAGGAGTGACATAAAATCTTACTCCATTTTCTAAGCATAGATCCACCTTTCCTTCCTTCATGGGTCTACTTCTTTTAATATCTTGAATATTTGAGCATATGTGAGATCCACATCTAGTATCTAATACCCATGTTGAAGAAGAAGATAAGTTTATCTCTATATCATATATACCTGAAGTGGAGAGCTCTATCACATTCTTCTTGTTCTTCAATTCCTCAAGGTAGAGATGACAACTTGTCTTATAATGTCTAGGGTGGTGATAATGGTGACAATTGCCTCCTTTTGCCACACCTTCTATTTCTTTAAGTGCAGGAGACTTTTTTCATACCTTTAAACCTTTCTCGGCTTTTCCTTTGCCCTTGGACTTTCTTTTTTCCTTGATGGCCATTATCATAGAATTGGTCTTTTCCTTCATTTACCCCTTATATTTTCTTAACATTCCAAGTATATCTATTAATGACTTCAACAAAATTTTCATATTATAGTTCATGGAAAATTATTTGTATGAATCTAGAAATGATTGAGGAATTATATATGTGTTCAATCTTGACCAAAAGGAAATTTTAGTCTTGCAATAACTTCTACATTCCAAATCATCTTTGATAGATGGGGTTTCCAACTAAATCACCTTCCGCCATTTTGCATTTAAATAGATGTTGGAGACATTATACCTATCTTTCCTTGCTTGTTCTTGATACATGTTTATGATATGTGTTATAATTTCAATAAAATCCATGCTTTCATGTTTCTTCTAAATCTCTTGATTCATGGAGAAAAGAATAAGGCATGTCATATCCATTGCATCATCAAAATGCTTTTTGTGAGCTTCCATTTCTTCCCTAGGAACATTTAGATTTGGCTCATTTAGTAGTTGTGTGTGCATGACATAGAACTGACACTTATGTGTGAGAACAATTTTAAACCAGCCAATGAAATTAATACCATTTAGTTTTTCCTTTTCAAGGTTGAATCATACCTAGAAAGGGTTATTTGTGGTTTCCATTGATATACATAGAAAATATTTGCAAGAGTTAATAAATTGATATCAAAATTAACTTTGACTAAAAAAGTCCAATTTTGACATAAACAGTTTGGACCTTAATTAATTATACTCCCACTATTTTATTCAAATTAACTACTCTCATTATAAATTTGTAATATTTCAATGAGTAATCTTCGACTATCCAAGATCCAAGATACATTAAGTCATGACTCGACTAATGCTGACACTCAAAACTTAATTATCAGGGTAGGTAATAATTAATAATTGCATCATACACAAATCTTAGATAAATTGATGCACAAATCTTTGTCATAACCTTCTTTATGTCTCTAGGTACTTAATCCTATTAAGTCACCTAGTTAAGTTCGACCCAAAGGCCAATGGAATAGAATGTGTACCATACTTTAACAAACTCACATATTTATTTTCACTCTTCCATGAGATAGATAGTTCACCATGCTTGTAATGACCCCGCCTCCCGGTAACCCCATATTAAGGGGGACCAAGAGGTCAGAGCCGTTATCCCAATTTCTAGATCAAAGGTTTGACAAATAATCAATAATATTTATTAAATTCTACGTAGACTATACTAAAAGTTAGAATAAAATAAAACTTTGCATTCCTTTTTCAAAGACTTGGATATCTAACTTCTATCCGCATCTGGACACTATACTAACTAATCCTCCTTGCACTTTATTTCTTAATTCACAATATGCCAAATGACTATTTGTCTTTCTCAATTTGTACCTAAAACTACGATAAATAAAACATCGGTCAACATAAATGATTATATCGATATGTGGGGGAATCAATAATCGTTCAATTAACTGTAACAAAATATTACAAGCAATTATGATTTAACAAACAACTTGACATTTTAAACATAACTACTCAATCCATACATACCCTAACCTATGTGATGTCCCTACAGTGGGCATGGATGTTACCTCTCATATAGTAGATCCCAACTGACCCCCATTATCCTACCTAACAGGTAGATCAATACCTAGGGTCGAAGAGTCGCATGGCACTACCCATAAGTAGCCTAATCACTAACTCATGATATGCTAAAGAGTCGCATGGAACTACCCATAGGTAGCCCAATCCCTTACTCTGGATATGATAAAGAGTTGCATGGCACTACCCATAGGTAGCCCAATCCCTGACTCATGATAACCTGATGGTCCTACCTAACAGGTAGACCATGTACTAGGTCATCTTTTCATCATTAGCAAAGCCACAGAGGAGGACCAGGATCTGAGCTAGTTATGTACACATATTTATGGTGATAGTCATAGTCACTTTATAGTTGCATGAAATAAAAGCCATCCAAGTAGTTATTTTTAGGCAACCGATAAAACATTCGAGAATTGTCATAAAACTAAATCGATTTAACCATAAGAGTAACCACATACCTATGAGGCTGATTTGAGACAGAATTAATCCGATCAATGCAAGAAATCCAATAGGCAAGCAAGCACACAAAGAGATCCTGAAATATGCATATAATTTCCTATCATTGATCATGCCATCAAGATCTATTAAACCTAGCTCGCTTCCTAGGTTTTTTAGTCCACTTTTAGGGTTTCCATTGCAATTAGGGTTTCACTCCATTTTTACTATTTTAAACCCTAATTTTATACAATGACTCACAAACCGTAATTATCTCATGTATTCTTCATGAAAGATATTAAGGTTACCTTTTAACAACATATAACCCTAATTTCGGATTAAAGGCACAATTAAATGTCCATTAAGTCTATTATGCCCCTTTGACATTAAAGCTACCATTTTTATCCTTTTAATTCATGACAAGATCATTAGGCATAATTATCATCTTTGGTTCCTAACGGATTAACAACTCCTAGTTCATTATGATCTAATTCACATATGAACTCTATTTATCATTAATTCCACCTTTATCCATTAGAAAACCCTAATTACCATATTAAGGGTATTTATCCACAATTAGGAACCTTTATACTCAAAATAGCTTAGAACCATCATATCTCAGCATTATTCATGAATTTGAACAATTAAAGCCATTAAGAGTCACAATTATTAACATTAGGGTTTCAAGGCCCATTAAAGCTCATTCATTACATGCAAAGTTCATCCTTTTTGTTCTTAATGTACCTTTTTATAATAAACATACTAATATCAACTTTAATCATCCATAAAACCCTTCTCAATACATTAATCATCTCAAATTAGGGTTTCTTAATCATTAATGCATTAAAATTGATCACTTCCACTACTTTTCAAATTGCAAGAGGAATTAGATTCTAAATCTATTTTTAAAAGATTCCTCAAATTTTCTGAGAAAAATTCATGTTTTGCATGTTTCCATCGGAGCTACCAATATTTAGATATGATTTTTACAAAAATACTTACTTGGACCAATGAGGGCCTGACACGTCTGTCAATTGAGCCTTCTTTTCTTTTTCATGTGGATTGGGCCCAAGCACGTAGGAAAGACACTCCTTCCCTTTTGTTTGTTCATTGGAGTCGGGGGCAAAGGGGTCTTTTCCCTTTTCTCTTCTTCTTCCTCACGACGCTCCCCGCACGTGGAGCAGCTCCCGTAGATAGTCAACTCTTCAGTTAACTCTGCCGCTCTCTCACCCTACTCACCAGGAGAAGGTTGCACATCCTCCGCCATGGTCCTCCGAAGCTGCCCAAGCTTTCAATTGTGCAGATCACAACCCGAGGTGAAAGAATTGACTTTCGAACCTCCAACAAGGTCACTGCATTGATAGGAGCAACATCCATGGCCTTAACTGAAATTGTTATCACTACCTTACTCGCAATGCTTGGCTGAAGCCAAGGAGTCTATTTTTCGCTCCGTTGGAAGTCTGAGGCCCCATATATATAGGCCTCCCTATGGCTGTCGTGAACTGTTGAGTTCCAGATTGGGCAAAAGTCTTAGAAATGAGGAAACTTTGGGAAAATAGGGGTAGATCAACTCGGACTGATCCCTCGAATCTATTGGGAATGTTTGGTGCCTCTGACGTGTCTTGGGTTGCTAGAAATCCGATTGGAAGACTCAGTTTCCACTACTTCTGTTTCCTATTTCAGTAAGAGCTAGGGGACATCGTGTCCCCCATTGATCTTCTAATCAACGGTCCTGATTATTCACATCATTCCTTATCCGAAAATACATCCTGGACATATTGCGACATTTAATATTATTTAAGGATTATCCATCCACTTTAGGAAATCTTGTAAAAACCATATCTCTCTCCTCATTTATCATTTTTCATTCAAATTTTAGAGGAAACTCTGTCTTGGCATTATCTACTCGTGTATTAAATTTGAAACCCAAATTCCAAAGGAAAAGGGAGTTTCCCTCATATGCAAATTATTCATTAATAAAACCAAATTAATTGATATTTTCTCTTTCTTTTGCCATTATCTTATCATCTTGCATTTCCTTATACCTCGAGGAACCATAATGGCTCGAAATCCCATCTTAGGAACATTTCTTTAGCCTCTTTCCTTATCTTTTATCCTTTTCTTATTTATTCCTTTATTCAAATAAATTACTTTTCCTTTTCTTTTATTAGAAATCATATGTAAACGAATTTTACTCAATTGTGGCCATTAATGCCACTTTCTAGATATTTCCAAGTATTTCTCATAAATACTTTTGCTTAATATCCATTATCATGTATCTTTTTCTATTATTTGGACTTTTCTTCTTTTCTTCTGTTTTATATCCATTATTGGATTAATATAACAATAGGAACCACGAAATTCCTAATGTAAGGGAGATTTGCAAAAAAAATCCATTCTTTGAAGCAAAGCATACAACCTTTTCAATTAAGTACATATTCATAAAATCATTACATTTCAAAAATGAAACATATGCAAAATTGAGGTTGTGACATCCTTCCCATCTTATAAGAATTTTGTCCTCAAAATTCCATCAAGCATACAAACAAATCATGATAAGAATTTTCCATATCCATCATTGGCCCCTATGAGGCTTCACCCTATCCATGGCACTTCCAAAGAACCTTTATCATCACATATTCTTTTCTCTGAGTTCTTTCACCTTGGCATCTATAATCCTCATAGGTGACTCATGTCATTTCAGCCTCCCTTGGGGCTCACTAGGTTCATTGCTCAACACATGACTCGGGTACCTCACATAGTGCTCTAAATTGGACACATGGAACTCTTCACACATCACATTATCCTGAGGAGTAAGGTCAAACATAAATAACTCCACCAATCCATCTCAAATGGACCCATGTATCGGGGACTCAACTTTCTCAGCTATAGCTCAAAGGGGTCGGATTTTCATATCACATATCCTCCCACAATGAACTATATGTTAGTCTACTTTGCATCCGCTAACGACTCATGTCATCCCTGGGCTCTCTTTTCTAGCCATTGCATTATCAAAGTGACTTCATCTACACACACTGTGGTCTTTTCAGATCTTCATGAGATCCTTTCACCAACATCATCTTAATGAAGTGGTGACCGGAACAACCTCTCTTACAGAGTTTCTTTACATCCCAATACTGGCTATGGTGGCTATCTTCACATCTCTCATAGGTCAAGAACTGCCCCCCATGTATCACCCTAAATGAGCACACATGCTCTCATCAGACCCTCTTGTTTGGATCATACTAACCATTAGTTAGGGGTGATAAGATGTACTAGCATCAAGCTCTTCATGTATCTACTTCCACCTTATGGATGTGAATCTTTAAGTCATACTCAAGAACCATTGAACTTACATCATGGTGCAGTTGAACCATCTCTCTCTCTTACATGAAGTTCAACTAGATCTATCCCTTGACAATATTCCCTCTTTCTCTTAGATCATGTCATCAAGGTAAGGTGATCTACCATAACCCATATTGCATCTTGATCTTCCTTGGTTCAGGGGAGACTTACCACAATATCCATAGTGATGAACTCCCATTCCCTCTCGGGGACTCTTTGTCCTCTATATCAATTCACTAGGTTACTGTAGTTCGTCCTTCACCTCCTAGCATGTATGGAGACAAGCCACATGCAACTTCATCTTAGGCATCCAAAGCACTACTACCACTTATTATCTTAGTAGTACCACAGTGTATGGTGAACTTAAAATCATGATCTCGTGTATGTCATGATTTCTCAAGGTTGATTCCTTAGAAACCCTAAAACACTCTAGTCGGGGTTTCCTCACCTCCTTTTCCATAGAAGTGCATCTAAGGTTCTACAACCATCCTTCCTTCATGACAAGCCCTAGGCTGGATAACTTGGCAACCACTAACTCGATCGACGAATCTCATTACATCTGAGTATTAACCAAACATATCTTCTTTTTCAAACATAGGGCTAACTTAACAACCTCTTCTAGCCTCTAGCTAAACTAGGAGGCTGCATCTCAAAAAGAGCATCCATTACCACTTCACATCCATATGTATTAGGTAATGTTGAAGACATACACCTCCATGTATTGCACTTATTGTCTCATCTCAAACTGTAAGTCTATCTTCATCAAGAAAACTCTGAGCTCATCCTCTTAGTTTTTTAATTCAACCTTGTATAGTTCATAAATTCCACATAGATAAAAACTTCCTCACGAGATGACTACCTTAGTTCTCCTGGTTTTTGTACAACATACACACATCTTACACTCCACAAGGGTATGATATTATCTCCATCATAGGAACGTTTACACTCACATTATCTTTATCCTTGGTGTACAACATGTGTACTATTCTATCTCTCACTCCCATAATAAGAGGAAATAAGCATTTGCCTGCAGTCCAAATATAGAGTTCTTCCCATTCCAAGAGTAGAGATGGTACATCCCACATTTCCAGTACATCTACAATCTAATTTGAAACTTGTATCACATTCCTCTACATCATGAACATCTCAATATCCAGGTTACTTCCACAAAAAACTGGTCTCGAACCCACTTGGGTCATCACACCATCCTTGGTCATCTCCTCTAGGTCTTTAGGGTGCCGACACTTTTGGGGTCATCTCTCTTCCCTTATGCATCAGAGAGTGCCCTCTTCATTTTCCCTTTGGGTCCCATGAGTTCATGAAGGTGATCAATCTCCTAACCCATGGCCTTCAGACAATGACAGTTGTTACCTCCCGACCCTATGGTCATGTGTCGCTAGGGAATTAGGCAACTCATACTTTCATCGATCTTACCCCTACCTGACCCTAGGATAGACTTAGGATTCTAACATAGTACATATCCAACTTGAAACCTTACCCAAGTCTCCATCATCTCTCATGGCATTCATGGTATGACTTTCATCATTTCATAGGGGTCATGGCGACCTGCCTATCTTGGTTAGGCTCCCAACCGGTTACCTCCATTGTAACACATCGACATGCACTTAGAGATGGTTATCTATGGGTCTACAGGTTCATTCTCATACTATATACTTTTCAATTAGCTTCTGTGAGACCTCTTTAGGTTAAATCAAAACCCACAAAACTGGTATACACCCTACAAAAGGGTCCCTCTCCCAGGATGGGAGGAAACTACATCTTGATTACAAAGGTCACAAACGTCCTTATGCTTAGGGTTTACATCAACATGAGCATGCTTAACCCAGCAAGCTACTAAGGAACAAGTAGATCACCTACTAAACCATGCTAGGTCATACTTGTTCTCATTCCTCAACATTGGACCAAGAACATACCTTCCCATGTCACCAACTTAGCTATGAGGGGTTCATCAAACATACCTTAGACTCAAGGGGTTTCCCTTACCTCTAAACATGAGGGGTGCCATGCTCGAATCTATAGAAACTCAAATCTTGTCATGAGCATCAGGTACACTACTTCCCCTCTTAGGTCTAAGAACCCTAGGTTCACTTTTCTGATGTCCAACTACCTACTCAACCTTTTAACCACGAACCAAGCATTTATAAGGTATGACATGCACTCCCCATGATCCTTCTACTTGAAAAACACTTCAGAGTGGAATCCTCCTCAAGGACAACCAACTAAGAGTAAGGATTCACAACTTTCTACTAAACCTCTTCTTGGTCTAAGGAACTCTTCTTCCCATCTAAGAAGGTAAATACCTATACCATATGCACATAGGTACCAACAGTCTCATCCTCCCTCTAGGGTTTGGTTCCTCTAATGGAAACCAAGATATCATCAGCCTCCAGGGATCATGCATGAGGCAACCACAACCATCCACTTAGGTCGCATCATCCTTAACTCCCCACTGTTCCTCATATCTCAGAGTTTAGGCTTCCAACCTTCTTGATTGGGTCCTGCTCTCTCTCTCTCTCTCTTTATAGATAACCCTACAAATAGCCTTACTACTAGAGGTCCTCCCTCCATGAAGGTTGATCAAGCTCATAAGAATACCCCCACATGGGAGAAGCCTATGTTTGCCCAAGATTATCCATATCTCTTTATGCTTTATCTCATAAGTCATCCATCATACTCTCCTGGCTAGGGTTTCAACCTACTTCCTGCACTACTGGCGTACTCTGGATGCATGCTATGCCCTACTAGAATAAGCCCATAGGATTTCTATAGGTTCTTAACTAACCTCATCATTGAAGGAGCTATCCTTCACTCAAACATGCACGACCCTTTCCAGGGTTGGGTCGCCAAAGGTACTAGGTCATCCAACCTCACATGGAACATATGGGCATCTAAAAGCATGTCCAGTCACACACCTGGTCTATCATGACATCTGAATCATCATGCCAACTGTCTCTAACCACCACTTAGGGTTAGGATTAGCATCATCCTCAGAGGATGTGCTAGGTCTCTACTTATAATGGAGGTCTCTACCTCTAAGACTAACTTTCTCTACACATCCTCCTGACAAGGAGGTCTTGCCTCAGGTCTCTCCTGAGGGCATGACAACATATGTCATCCGACCTAAGCATGCAACTATTCTTTCATTTATTCTTAAACTATTAAGATTATGTCCATGACATCTTATTTACATGCTTTTTTTAATTTTGGTGGAGGATTATTTAACCTTATCATGCATACCCTATGCTCAAGAGGGTGAGCAAGAGAGAGAAAACCTAATCCTTAAAATCCTTAATAGAATTTGAGTTTAGAAGGGATGAACAAGATGAGAGAGTCCTAAAGGTATTTTAGTTCGAGTCAAATCCTGAGACATTGGCCAAGAGGTCACACAAATCTGGGAGTCCTCGTATTCCGACTAGTGGTGCGGAGGAAAATATTGCCAGCCCCCAGACGTGATCCTTTTCTAGACACCTCTATCTTTCGGAAAATCCTCTAATAACTCCCTTGGTTTCTATAGAGTTTGTAAAATTTAACATTTATTAAAGATTAAATGAGGAACATATGCTCGGATACCAAATGTAATGCCCCTGCCTCCCGATAATCCCCAATTAAGGGAGACCAAGAGGTCAGAGCCGTTATCCCAATTTCTGAATCAAAGTTTTGACAAATAATCAATAATAATTATTAAATTCTACCGAGACTATACTCAAAGTTGGAATAAAATAAAACTTTGCATACCTTTTTCAAAGACTTGGATATCTAACTTCTATCCACATCTGGACTCTATACTAACTAATCCTCCTTGCACTTTATTTATTAATTCAAAATATGTCACTTTACTGTTTGTCCATTTCAATTTGTACCTAAAACTCTGACAAACAAAATGTCAGTCAGCATAAATGAATATGCTGGTATGTGGGGGAATCAATAATCATTCAATTAACTGTAACAACATATTGCAAGCATGTCTGATTTAACAAACAACTTGACGTTTGAAACATAAATACTCAATCCATACATACCCTAACCTCTACTTTGTCCCTGCAGTGGACATGGATGCTACCTCTCATAAGGTAGATCCCAACTGACCTCCATGATCCTACCTAACATGTAGATCAATACCTAGGGTTGAAGAGTCGCATGGAACTACCCATTAGTAGCCCAATCACTAACTCATGATATGATAAAGAGTCACATGGCACTACCCATAGGTAGCCCAATCCCTAACTCTTGATATGCTAAAGTGTCGCATGGCACTACCCATAGATAGCACAATCCCTGACTCATTATAACCTGATGGTCCTACCTAACAGGTAGACCATGTACTAGGTCATATTTTCATCATTAGCAAAGCCGCAGAGGAGGACCAAGATCTGAGCTAGTTATGTACACATATTTATGGTGATAGTCATAGTCACTTTATAGTTGCATGAAATAAAAGTCATCCAAGCAGTTATTTTCAGGCAACTGATAAAACATTCAGGAATCACCGTGAAACTAGAGCTATTTAACCATAAGTGTAACCACATACATGTCAGGCTGATTTGAGACACAGAATTAATCCGATCAATGCAAGAAATCCAATAGGCAAGCAAGCACACAAAGAGATCTTGAAATATGCATATAATTTCCTATCATTGATCATGCCATCAAGATCTATTAAACCTAGCTCACTTCCTAGGGTTTCTAGTCCACTTTTAGGGTTTCCATTGCAATTAGGGTTTCACTTCATTTTTACTATTTTAACCCCTAATTTTATACAATTAGTCACAAACCTTAATTATCTCATCTATTCTTCATGAAAGATATTAAGGTTACCTTTTAACAACAAATAACCCTAATTTCGGATTAAAGGCACAATTAAATGTCCATTAAGTCTATTATGCCCCTTTTACATTAAAGCTACCATTTTTATCCTTTTAATTCATGACAAGATCATTAGGCCTAATTATCATCTTTGGTTCCTTCTGGATTAACACCTCATTGTTCATTATGATCTAATTCACATATGAACTCTATTTATCATTTATTCCACCTTTATCCATTAGAAAACCCTAATTATCATTTTAAGGGTATTTATCCACAATTAGGAACCTTTATACTCAAAACAGCTTAGAACCATCGTATCTCAGCTTTATTCATGAATTCGAACAATTAAAGCCATTAGAAGCACAATTACTAACATTGGGGTTTGAAGGCCCATTAAAGCTCGTTCACGTACATGGATCTCTAAATTAAACCAATTATGTGCAAAGTTCATCCTTTTTGTTCTTAATGTACCTTTTTATAATTAATTGGTTGATATCAACTTTAATCATCCATAAAACCCTTCTCAATACATTAATCATCTCAAATTAGGGTTTCTTAATCATTAATGCATTAAAGTTGATCACTTCCACTACTTTTCAAATTGCAAGAGCAATTAGATTCTAAATCTATTTTTAGTGGATTCCTCGAATTTTTCTGAGAAAAATTCATATTTTGCATGTTTCCATCGGAGCTACCAATATTTAGATATGATTTTTACAAAAATACTTACTTGGAGCAATGAGGGCCTGACACGTCTGCCAATCGAGCCTTCTCTTCTTTTTCATGCAGATTGGGCCCAAGCACGCAGGAAAGACACTCCTGCCCTTTTGTTTCTTCACTGGAGTCTGGGGCAAAGGGGACTTTTCCCTTTTCTCTTCTTCTTCCTTGCGACGCTCCACGCGCGTGGAGCAGAGTCAACTCTTCAGTTGACTCCGACGCTCTCTCACCCTACTCACCAGGAGAAGGTCGCACATCCTCCACCTTGGTCCTCCGAAGCCGCCCAGGCTTTCAATTACACCAATCGCAACCCGAGGTGAAAGAACCAACTTCCAAACCTCCAGCGAGGTCCCTGCTTTGACAGGAGAAGCATCCATGGCCTTAACTGAATTTGCTATCACTACCTTACTCGCAATGCTCGGCCGAAGCCAAGGAGTCTATTTTCCGCTCCGTTGGAAGTCTGAGGCCCCATATATATAGGCCTCCCTATGGTTGTTGTGAACTACTGAGTTCCAGAATGGGCAAAAGTCCTAGACATGATGAAACTCTGGGAAACTAGGGGTAGATCAACTCGAACTGATCCCTCGAATCCATTGGGAACGTTTGCTGCCTCTGACGTGTCTTGGCTTGCAAGAAATCTGATTGGGAGACTCAGTTTCCACTGCTTCTATTTCCCATTTTAGTGAGAGCTAGGGGACGACTTGTCCCCCGTTGATCTTCTAAACAATGGTCTTGATTATTCACATCATTCCTTATCTGAAAATACATCCTGGAGATATTGCGACATTTAATATGATTTAAGGATTATCCATCCACTTTAGGAAATCTTGTAAAAACCATATCTCTCTCCTCGTTTATCCTTTTTCATTCAAATTTTAGAGGAAACTTTTTCTTGGCATTATATTCTGGTTTATTAAATTTGAAACCCAAATTCCAAAGGAAAGTGGTGTTTCCCTCATATGCAAGTTATTCATTTATAAAACCAAATTAATTGATATTTTCTCTTTCTATTGCCATTATCTTATCATCTTGGATTTCCTTGGACCTCAAGGAACCTTAATGGCTTGAAATCCCATCTTAGGAACATTTCTTAAGCCTCTTTCCTGATCTTTTATCCTTTTTCTTATTTATTCCTTTATTCAAATAAATTACTTTTCCTTTTCTTTTATTAGAAATCATATGTAAATGAATTTTACTCAATTGTGGCCATTAATACCACTTTCTAGATATTTCCAAGTATTTGTCATAAATACTTTTGCTTAATATCCATTATCATGTATCTTTTTCTATTATTTGGACTTTTCTTCTTTTCTTCTCTTTTATATCCATTATTGGATTAATATAACGATAGGAACCACAAAATTCCTAATGTAAGGGAGATTTGCAAAGAAATCCATTCTTTGAAGCAAAGCATACAACCTTTTCAATTAAGTACATATTCATAAAATCATTTCATTTCAAATATGAAGCATATGCAAAATCGAGGTTGTAACAATACTTTGGCATGCAGACACTTTTTTATCAAGATTTTATGTGTAACACTTATTAGGAAAAATCTAGACTTATTATTTGAGGGGTTGAAAATATTTACATATACATATCACCACATCACATAGTTACAATATGTGTCATATAAATGACATACTAGCAATCCAAAATCATAATCATGTAACAAATTGCATTAGTTATGGCCATAGTAATGTATGATTTAGATCAACAAAGTCTTACCATCCCCCTATGGTCTATTGCATCACATTTGTCTTCAACTTGCATTTGTGTAGCACAATGGTTCTGTTAACACTCCTTAAATATTCAAAGTTACCTCATCATGCCAAGTCCTTCAAGGCTTATTCCTTCCAATCTCTATTACATAATACATAGAAACCTCGAGTTACATCTGAGGGGATTTTGAAGAATATAAATAACTAAATATTGAATAAAAAAGAACAAGGCTCAACATACAAGCCGAATACTAATCAACCAAAAAAGGCTCCATTTGTATCAAGCACATAGAGGGTAGCTGGCCATAACTGTGCACACATTAACTAAACAAATTATTTTTGATGATGATGTATTTTATTTATATTATATTATATTATATTATATTATATTATATATATGTACATGTATATATAAGTCATATCTTGTATGTATCAAAATTGCAATTATTCATATAAGATAATCCCCATGATAATATATGGAGTTACATGGAAATGTAAGAGTTAATCATTCACATCATATGTAATGCACAAGCGGCATTAAAGGAAATTTGGTCAAATTGATTTTGAATGATGAGATATTGTAGATTGATGTGGCTCTAATATCATTATGGGATCCCATAGAGGGATCAGATTGGCATGCACAATGGCACAACTAAATAAAATTTTGTCTCTCCACATTTCCATCCATGGATCTAATCAATACTGATGTAGTAGAAAGGAAGGTTTGTGAATATATACCTTTGTTGTAGAGTATATACAACAAAAGAGCTCAAAAGAATAAAGAACAAAGGTGATCACGAATTCGGTCTCCTAATGTTTCCACTAAAGCATTCTTGTCTCTATGTCATCCACGGGGATGATAGAGGACTCTACTTGGTGCTCCAAGAGCCACTATTGATGGATTTTCCTTTCTTTTGGCAATGTGTTAGAGTTTCACAACCTTCCTCTCCCCTTCTTTACATGGTGGTAATGATGGATGTTCAAAGGCCTCTCAAATGTGCCTCCTTTTTCTTACAAGAGTTTTCTATGAAGAGTTGTCAAAGGGTGTCAAACATATCTATGTAAAACCCTATATGTCATAACCCTATATATAAAAAATTCAGGGAAGTAGGGTTTCTATTAAAAATTGGGAAATTAAAAGACACGCCAGTTCTTTTTTAATAGCACATGTGAATAGTCTTATCACAAGATTAGACTCAGTCTGATTGATAGACTAGACTCATTTTGGTCGATTGACAGATCTATCCACCTGATCAGTTGGAACCAGCCTGGTCAGTGGACCATACTTAGTTTGGTCAGTTGATCGACACGGACCAGTTAGGCTATTGAACCCAGTCTCATTGGTCGACCAAACTCAATCTGGTCGGTCAATTAATCTTTGATCCATTTCTCCCATCAATGACTTAATTATTTGCCTAATCCTATAGCAGCCAATTATTAATATGCCCACAATTATACTCCTCTTACTTATGCATTCTTTTGTGTGACCCTATAGGCTATAAATTATTTTGGTAGTGATACCAATAACTATAATAAGAATTCATAGTGAAATCAGTATCTAGTACTTTCTCAACAAAGTAATTGAAGAGATGGAGAACAACTTCAACCTAGTATTGTGACAAGTTATGAATAATTTTATAATACTTTTGTGATAGAGTATCTAGATTGCAACTAAGGCATGCAAAGTCATCCTCTTATCATTCAATCTATGTTACTTGACTAGAAAAAACTATTTGAGATATTGTGAGCTCAATATCATATATTAACTCACACGAGCATGCCATGCATTTCACAACCTCACTTATCACGTGTCTGGGATATCACTCCTAAAGGAGTGACAAATTCCATCTACATCACTCATAATATTCTCCATGTGTTACCGTGTACCAAATCACCTCCTTTATAGCAAACTATTTTTCAAAGGCACACTAGGCTAGTGTCAAAGTACACATAACAACATGTGATTGTCATAGTGACTTAAGGTCTAAGGATCAGAGTCACCACTATCACTTTGAGATATGACTCTGACACGCCATTATATGACTTCCATGTGTCAATATCAAGGTGGGTCTATCCAAAAGTATCCATGTATCTGAGTCGATATCTAATACCATGAATAATGATACATATTCATCACTCACCATACATGCTTGTTTTTCATATTTTTTTTGTCCTATACTAGTCACAATAATAACTAACTAGGGGCATAACAAGAATAAGTACTCTTATTATACATATGATCTCATGTTCGGGTCCTCAACCCAAACCATATGTCATCAAGTTAAAACATTCTTAGGTCCATTCATTGTCTTAATACTAAAATAAACATAATAAGGGGAATTGGTGCAAAATTCAGAGCTCAGTAGGAAAGAGGAAGAAGAGCATTATCTACATATGGAGTTTTGTGTAATTAACGTGTTGCCCAAATCTCATTGTCAAGTTAAAGACCAATTTCTATTCTCTCCATTCAGATTCCCATTTGCTAAGCATTGATCCATCATTCATAATTCATCTTCCTATGTCATTCTCAACTAAAGAAGACAATTCCTCAGACCAATTAGGTGTCATCATCTCTCTACTAGGGATGGAAATGTGGCGGTTTTGGTCCCTTCATTCACTGCCTGCCCTACACTCATACATGTATTCAACCACGACGACCGATTTGAGAAGGTAACCATGGGAATGGAAATCCTCACTAGGATCACCACAGTGACCCAAACATCCAAATATTTATATAGTTGGAATGAGATGTGCCTTTTCGATCCCTTCCCTAGGATGTGTAGATGCACTCTTTTACCCTACCATGAAATAAGTAAAAATTGCATAGTTTATGTTCTCCTCCCTCATGAATAGTGTCTTCTTCCTTATAGATATGAACCTTTCATGGTGAGATAAACCCTCTGCCACACCCTCCATATGGCCGCATGTTGGTAGCGTACTAGTACACCAGTCGTTGGTGTTGACACAGAGCCAAAATCTATTAGCAATGTCCAAATCATGTGCTACTCCTGACTGTGCTTTGTAGCTACCATGCATCATGTTAACGATGTCCATGGTTAGTGAGAAGTAGTCCTGAGCAACAACGATGTCGATGGCACCACTGCTACCTCAGGGGAGCGTCATTGTCATCATAGTAGTTGGGTACAACCTTTGCCTACTTGTTAGGCTGCAACATCTTACACAATCAGCCGACAATGCCTACTTTGATAACATAGAGAGGTACCAGGATTAGGCCAGACAATGGCATGTAGGTCATGTCTTCCAAATTTGTCCCAAAAAGATGTTGTTGAAGCTAGTGTGGAATTCCTGGCATCAGAGTGGACACTGAAGGCATGCCACCATCCTCGAGAGGTATCACCGCTTAGATCATTGTTGGCTTGGAGGCCTTGACGTCTAAGCACATCATGTGGGGCTACCACTGGAGGCATTATGTCATTTTGAAGAGATATCACTGCCTGACTCAATGCCAGTGTGGAGGTAATAGCATCCAATTCCTCATTTAAGGTTGTTAAAGGTTGGACGCTAGGATCAGTTCTAGGTCAACATGGTGGCTTGCTATTTTGTTGTAGTTGGTCGTGAAGAACACACCCTCAAGTCAAGATCCAACGTAGATGCATGTTAGATGTTGGTTTTTGTTGGGACTAAAAAAAAATTAAGGCTCACCTTTTATTAGGTGGAGGGTTTGTATTACCTCAATTACCAAACCAATAAATGATTTTTGTTAGCATTTAAACCAGATTCTGCCATATGAAATGGTTACACTAATAAACATGGTTTGGGTGGGATTGGTTTGGATCGGGTGATGGTATTTTGTTTGTTTTTCCAAGGTTTCTCTTGACATTAGAAATAATATGTTTCTTCATTGTCCATCTTTTGATCATTCTACTCTGGAAAGACTTCAATCATTCAGTATTGGAGCCTCAGATTATTTAAAAATATTATTATGTGTAGGTGTTACATAGTTGTCTCTTACAGAAGATCATTCAGTCAGCTAGGTCAACAATGTTTCCTCCTTGTTCATACATGCCCTATCAAGCATGTTGACTAGTGTTTGTTCCATGTCAAGTATGTTGACTATCATCCATGCCCTCTTAAGAACATTGGCCATTGTTTGTGCCCCTTCAAGCACATTGACTATATTCTATTACCTAGTCTTCATGTGGCATTGATCGTGTGAAGGCTACCCAATGGTGGTCTTCTTCTGGAAGCTACTTCAAGGACAGTAGCAATGAGCTAGTGTCTCAAATAATCTTTGCATGTTCCTTCCACATACTCAAAGATACAAACTCCAACCTAGTCAAAGATCTACATAGTTCAAAGAACCAGTGTTTATTAATCTCTAGAGAAGCTCTGAAGTCTAAGATGCAAAGATATTAAAGTGTAGGGAGTGCACATGTCATGCAAAGTCTATATTCATTTTCATCTATGTTTGTTTTTAATTAATTTTATGTTATCTATGTCTAATTTGTTCATGAGATTCTTTTTTTCTCAAACTTGTAGGGGTGTGTTATAAGTATAATTCACATCATGGCATATGATATTTTGGACATAGTCTCTAGGACCATATAGAGTATAGCTAGGTCTGGATGTCTCTAAAGTCATTTACACCCTCTTATATACAAAGGATATGGATTCTCTCATATCATTTCATGGTGAATACACACTATGTATTGTTTCCCTATATCACATGTAACATTCTATTATCAAAGATGTTGGTTATATGCACTAAAAGCCATCATGTGATGGTTTTAAAAGGGATAACTTGTACTTGATTTGATTTTAATAAAATGTGCATATCTTCTCCTCATCCTCCTCTTCCCGTCTAATCTATTCTCTTCCACACACCAACCTTGAAGAGAAAAGTGGTTGGTGTGGACAAAAATAAAGAGAATCTCCCCTATAATAAGAATTTAATAGAAGCAAGGGACATCATGTAAGTACAAAAAGCTACATATCTAGACAATGCTCTTCTTCCTCTTTCCTCTTCTGAGATATAGACTTTGCACCTCATCTTATCTGCTCATCCTGCTCTTATCATATACTTTGTTTGTCACACACCAACCATGAATAAACTATGAAGGTGGTTGGGGTGTACAAAAACAAATAGAAACTCCTCTGCGACAAGACTTCAATACAAGTAGGGGACATGGGGTGAAGAGGAAGGAAACAACTGGAGAAGGATTTTCTTAGTATGGCTAGAGAAGTTTTGTGTTGGAATTATCAATGGCCTTGAGAGAACTTGGACTCATACTCAAGAAATCTTGACTATGTGATCAAAATGGATGAATATCTACATATGAAATATTTTGATCTTATTCTCAAGATGAACTAATGTGAGTATAGGACTTAATGTTGGTGCTTCAGAGAGGTTGACTTGGTGAGGAAGCTATAGTGGAAGAACTGATAACTAGATTGCATGTTGTATCCGATCTGAGTACAAAATTTAGAGAAGAAAATAAATGGATCTTTTCATGACATGAAAAGGGAATATATTCCACGGTATGGCCTAGTTTTAGAAATAGATATGATTAAAATTCAATAAATATAGATCTTTTTTTTGGGTGAGATTTGGATTTTTGAAACTTCATGTGGATTGACATGCACAGTGTATTTGAAGATGCCTACATAACTGATATGGGACACAATATGTTTGACATATTACACACCATGTTAGTGATGATGGAGCACTTAGAACCCTAGATAGCACACAGCATGTTGACTGGATGAGAGGTCATTTTGATAATGTTGTCATTGGTTAAGTTGATACCCTAATGGTGACACTCTATGTTGGATATTGACATGATATGTTGATTAGAGAAGAGTTTTGGTGATATGTCATGTTGCATACTGGAATGGCATGTTGATTGGACTAGAATTTTTTTAATGTGTCATGTTGGACACTTACACGTCGTGTTGATGAAGAACTCTACTATGAATGAAGTTACACATCATGTTAGTAACTTGCACACCATGTAACATGCCACTAATGCAATTTTGACTAGTAAATCCGGCTAAGATCAAAGTAGAAATGTCAAGCACATCTTCCCTATCTCCATGAACGAATTTTGAAAGTAAAGGAAGGTCTTGGGTGAATGATCTTTGAACCTATGTTTGGAAGAGTAGGTATAGATGATTGTTTGATGGTGGAGATGACTTCCACCATTGAACGATAACCATGGGATTGCTAATGTTGGAGAGAACGTCCACTTTTTGGTGTGGTTGGACCTTTATTGGTGCGGCTAGACTTGTTGTCATGGAGGAGGATGGTTGCATATGGACTTCATGCTTGGTGAAGGCAAACTCAGGGAAGATGAACCCGGATAAGGTAAACTAGGGAAAGATGAATAAATGGGAATTCTAGACAATGATGTAGATACTTGTTAGATGTGTACGTGATGGACATGTAGATGATGATGGATATGGAAGAATATTTTTAGAGATAGGGAAATAAAAATGACCTTATTGAGAAGGTGGGGGGAAGCCAACCTAGACCGGGCGGTCACCTATAGGTGGGGGACACTTCTCTCATTCTCTCTAGGTTTAGGATCGATGCTCTGATAGCATGTGAAAATAAGATGAGTGGCTAATGAGGTTTTTCTTATTGAGAGACAAAAGACTCTTCTCCTATATATAGTAAAGAAGTATTGTATAAGAAAGTGGAACTTAACCCTATTGGGCTAAGACAAATAGGTACATATAAAAATGACCAATTAACTAAAAATATTTTCTAAGATCTAACCCTCCCTCTTAAAATGGATTATGGGTGAAAATCCATCTAGATTGGAGTTGGAAGACTCAATTAAATGATACAAAATATAGATATGTTTGAAAATGAATCTCTAAAATGAATCTCTAAAATGATTTTATGATGCCTCCTTTGAAGTTATGTTTTATATGATGGAAAAACTTGAGCTTTAAAGAAGATCTTATGAAATGCGTATGAAATGAAGAACATCACCATGCAGGATAATCCAATAAGATTAATGTAAGAACCGTCTTGTACTTGACAAATGGAAATTTCCTCTTTGACAATACATGAATATAATAGCTTGATGAAGATAAAATATAGATGAATCATCAATCTTGCATGTATAGTATTTGTAGGGTTGATATTCATGAAATTTTGAAAAGTAACCATCTATTTTATGTGATGGAAAAGGACCTCCACAACATTAACACCAATGGGAACAATAGGTTGGAATAACCACAACAAGATCTGCCCCAACATGTGTTCAATGATATAACTAAGATCCATCAATTTGAATGAAAGTGATAGGCAATTGGAAAAAGCAAAGTGAAGATATCCAATTTTCATGTGTATTGGAACGAACATAGAGAAGAACAGTGTCATTAAGAAAGTGTTACACCAATGATGCACCAAAATCATGATGCTTAAAGGAAATGAGGCATTACAAATACATAAAAAATATGGATGTGTATATTAATGAGAAGTTACATGAATATTAGAGTAGTCCCAATTGATACATATAATATCTCTCCTTTTCTCCTCATACTCCCTCTTCATGCATCCCCTCTCTCCCTCCTCATACTCTCTCTCTCCTCTATATCCCCTCAGCACACTAATTATGAAGGGTGAGTGAGTAGTTGGTGTCAAAAGAGACACTACTTTGTGAATGTAGAAAGGGATGCACACATGAGGGATGGTAAGGGGGAACAAAATTGATGAAGGAAATCCATTGTAGCTTTTGAAGGTAGAGGTGAAGGGGCTCCTTAGTATGTTTCCACCAAACTATTAAGGGATTTGGGGTGCGGCCCCCTAGTTAGGGGTTGTAACTGACCCTCAATAGTCAGGAGTCGATGGGAGGTCACCCCATGTGTGGGTTTGGGTGAAGGTCCCTCAAAAATGATTTCTAAAAAAAATTAGTGGACGATCATGCATAACATGTGTAAAAAGATGGTGGGAATAGGGATGAACAAAAGGATTGTGAAGATCATGCATAACATCTAGCAACTTTGTGTATAGTGAGAGATCATGCATAAAATTTGGCAGCTTTATGGTGCCTTATCAGATTGTGAAGACAAGAATGTTGATAGGAAGATCCATATGATTACATTGATCTTGGATAGAGATTTGGGTTGTGGGTAGGGAAGGGAAACTACGATAGGTACGGATGCAATTATATATCTTAAAGGAGAAGTGGCGAGGGTTGATTGATGCAACATATGGTGAGTGGGTGTTGTTTCTACTACTACTTGAGATGATGGAGGCCCTATTATGACAATAGTTGTAGTTAGCACATGTGGCATTGTTGGTTGTGGTAGCGGTGACCGTTGTGCTACCTTTACTGATAATGACAATGACGGAGGTTGCTAGGCCCCAATTGCTTCCTAGAGATATGTGAGTGTCTTATGTAGAGGCTAGAGGTGGGGAGGCTGCAAGGAAGCAATGGCTACATAAATGGACTTAGGGGAGTTAGATAAAATGTTGGTGATGGTTGGGATGGAGATGATCATTAGATAAGTTCAAAAAGATTGGATTTTTTTGCAAGAAGAATAGAGGAAAGACCATGGAGACTGGTATGAAGCTTTGAAGGCGACCAAGCTATGAAGAGAAGGAGAACACCCCTAGGAAAAGGCTCTCTCTTTTTCTCCCTAGAATTAGGATCAATGCTCTTATACCATGTAGAAGGGAAATGATATGGATGGTATATTGTGAGTGTATTATAATATGATGATACAAGAAGACTAATTTCCATCACATAGGAGAAGGTGGACATGATTTTGAAGACTTTTAGACCGGATTAGAGTCTATATGGTCCTAGAAACTCTGACCCATATATCATACGACATGATTTGAATTAAACTTCTAACAGTGTGCCAGACTCGATTGATCCTTAATGTGATTTTAAATGAAAACTGATGATAAATGTGGAAAGTGACCTAAAGTTTCAAATTTGGCTATGGAACCCTCACAGCCCAACTGGTTTTTTGGAAATATGATGAGTTTGAAGGCTATCTATTTGATAAGTGTATTATTTGTTATATTATATTATCTTAATAACTTGAAGGAGACAAATTTGTATGAAATGGGCACATTACCTATTATGAGCTAATCTAAGTATATGGATTTACTATTATTGAGTAATACATATTGAATCAAAATATAATTGAAGATCACAAGAAGAATGACTAATAAATTCGATGATATTATGTAAAATAAGTAATAAATATCGCTGAATATTATTATTGGTAGTTAGGGTAAATGTTCAACAAATAATTTTCAACTAGGAATATGTATTAAACTTCATTGTAGCATTATATTAATCAATAATAAATATATGTGTCTAAAATAAATTTTGATTAACAATTATATCAAACAATGATAGAAAGGGAAATATTTCCAATATTTATTTCTTAGACCACTTCTCTCGCAGATTTACATCTTCTTATCTTCCTAGAGATGTGGATGGAGTGACTCTTTCCCTTTTTTGCTTTAGAAGGGGTGGTATATGTTTGAAATTTGAATTGGGTTGATGCTCAGGCTAGATGTAATGTGTGTTGGTCATCATTTTCCTTCTTAGATGATACTAATTTAGCAAATGGTAAATACCGGATCTCCCATACTCATTCCTCATATTCCAAGATGATAGAAAAATAGTTGTGAGGGTCAAATATGCCCTATGGTGTAGGATTGGTGATGATTCTAGCGTGAACATAAGGCAAAGATGTTTTGCATTTTTGGTGCAAAAAATGATGATGGAAGGAGTTTTTCTAGAGGTGGGTTCATGATTGGAAGTAGTTGGGGTTGGGGTAGACAGACGCAAGGGTTCATTTTCCTTCTACCACTATGGAGAGGAGGAAGTTGTTGCTTCTAGAAGTAGCTATGGTTACTGATTTTCTACTGTAATTGAAGCTTGTCACTTTCCAGGACTCTACCTGAATAAAGGTGATGGATTAGAGGTTAGGTGATGGTGAATGTGTCCTTGGATGTTCCTTCTGTGGTGGTGGTTTCTAAACAAATAGTAGTGGCTTCTCGTTATTGGATGTAATAGTGGGATTTGCTTGGCAAGTTAATGTCTACTTTGCTTTCTAGGGATTTAGTGGCTATATGACTAGGACCTATCCTTTTCCTACATAGTTGTGAGATCTTCTTAGCTCTAAATAAAATTGAAGGGAAGAAAAATAAAACTTTTATGGGGATGTTACTGGAAGATTATGTAACTTTTTCCTACCAAAAAAAACCACCATCTAATATTATGGTTCACATGGGTAGAGCTTGCATCAATGTAAACATCCTAGTATGATAAGACTATTACAAGTTACCCTTGTATGATTGTTTCTTTTTGGAACCAACATCCCAAATTATGATTGAAATTTTGGTCTAGTGTGATGTATTGGTTAATCATACCATTGCATAGTAATGCTTCTCATACTAGTAGTTGGTCTTGTGGATATATTCATTTATGAACTTGAATCAACTAGTGGTGTAACTTATTATGTAGGAATTTATCACCCCAAACCTTGGTATGTTTATTATTATGTTAAGATACCATTAGTATTTCGTGAGATCCCTAAATACTCACTTGCGTGTTGCCTTAAAACCCTAATTTTCCTTGTGGTGCTTGGTCAAACACAAATCTTGCAACCCTTAACCTTGTTTGATATTTTTTATTTCTTTTAGTTAAATTCAGATAAACATTGTCTATATCTATACATGACTACTATATATACTAATAAGATAGTATAATCATCATGCTTAAGTATTTAGGAAACACATTGTGACGTTCCCAGATTTTCTAAAACTTAATCTAATGTGCGACGTCCAAATTGAAACCCTCACCTCAGTGAGAATCCCAATTTAAACATCCCACATGAGGCTAAGAAGAAGAAAATCAGAGGAAGTCATAAGGAAACAATCAGTAGCACATGTACATGAACAATAATAAAACCATACACACATGTTCATCATTCAACATATAATTACAACATGAATTGTTACAACATTTGATATTACATATTGAACATCAAACTTAAACATATACATGTACTACATCTAAACTACAGGATCTTAAGATAACAGGTCCACCTGTACATCAGCTCGCCACACAACTCTCAACTATCCTGGATCTTCAAGAGCATAACCATAACCTATACAAAAGATTACATGCGGTACACGTCAACACAATATTTCAAGAATATTGTACTGAGTACGCCTACGTGTCTTTTATATACCTCTCATCATATCTTGGCAATAAGATAAAACTAATATACTTGGCGGTAACTGAAGAATATAAGAAAATCATATACTTGCACAAGGATATTCATTAACAAAAGAGAACACATATTTTAAGCACATTTTCCATTATATATCCATGCATTTGCCACCTGAGGGAATAATGCATCATCTCTGCTACCAACGAGAATGATATGTAAGGCCTTATGATCTACTACCAAAGAGTCAGATCATTGTACAATGTGATCTGCTACCAAAGAGAATGATCACTTTCCAGCACTATGCTACCAAAGAGAATTAGTGCTTTCATATAATGGAATAGATATATTATGTTTCATGTGTTCATAGAAATAAGTATGGAAAATCATGCAACATATCGTACAAGAACAATCATTTCAATCAATACCATATGCCAAGTCTTTACTACCATATATCACAAGCATATTGTATAATAAGCCAAGTAAGAGGTAATGGTGTACCTTGATCAAGAAAGACAACCTAATCACATATTCCTCATGTCATCTATAACTTTATTAAGCCTGATTAAGACAAGATCACATATGATCATCAGGTTCTCATCATCTTACATCTCATCTTAACCCTAATCATGTTCATTAGGGTTTCTCTTATCTCATTAGTATATTCTCACGATTACTTGTATTCTTATCTTATGATTATCTCACTGATGTCATTTTCCAGATTATATCTTATTATTAAAGTTCATCATCTGAACAATAGGTTCCATATCCTTTTTGTGCACATATTAACCTTAGGTTACCTCATTAACCTAGATTAGGGTTTTATAACACGTACTAAGATTCAACTTCATATGACATGGATTCTGTTCATCATTATGATCTCATAATTAAAATTGAAGTTCCATTTACTGATATGAGCTTACTCTGTAAATTTCATTATTTATTGAGCATGTATGTATTTATTACATTTTATTTAGGGTTATTATCTCTAATTCGCCATATTAATCAAATTATATGATTTTGTGCATCAACGTGACCATATATGACATCCTATGCACTGTAAACATGATTATAGACTTACTGACCTTTTTCCACAATTTTAGGTCTTTGTTTATTATTTATTATGCATGAAAAGACCATTTTACATCTTACATGATTACTCTGATATTAGTTCGTCAAAAGTCTGATATTATGATTTCATTGTGTTCTACTCATTTTTTTGAGAATTTCGGTACCTTGTTTGTATTTTTCTGGTAAGCGGACTAATATCTACAAATTATTGAAGATCTGGACATTTTCTGATATATTACCTCAATCAGCCAATCTGGAGGCGACATGTGGTAGAGGCGTTGCTCCCTTTCTTCCCGCTGGGACCCGGTCCGGGTCCTGAGTTGTGTTGGGTTGACTGGTTCTGCCTGTGGGTCAGTCGGCTCAACCCACTCCCTTTTTCATCCTCGTGAGTCCGAGATGCGAGCGTGAGCCCGCCTCTGTCGGCGTCCGCACGGTCCTCAGCCGGCGAGGAAACAAGGCAGATCAGTGGCTCCTTACAGAGAGAAAATGGATCCTCCAGCTTCGTTGAGATCTTGCAGACCTCCTCGGCTCCTCTCTTTCTAGTCCGCAGCTCCAGGGATCTACATCCACGAGCCTACCGTCAAGGGTGTCGTCGCGGCAAAGTAAGGAGATGGGTGAGGGGCGTTTGACTTGGGAAGGCTCTCAGGCTTTGAAATTACTTCTACGGGCTCTGCAAGAGCATACACAACTCAATGTGTCCCTCAATTCTGGAGATAAGTGATCATCACACTCCCCCAAACCCTATCTCCAATTCTGGCCGTGAGGAGCTCGTCAACCATGATAACCTCACAGAAGCCTACAGTGAGAATGTGGTCAAACTCCACCAACCCTGAGCTCTATCGTCCCCTTCTTTCTTCTCCTTTGAACTCCTTCTGCCTCTGCTACCTTCTTTATCCTATTCCTTTCTACGGCCTGTATGTTTCGGTGGAGAGGCGGGATAGGGGATAAGGTGGTACTCCCAGCACTGGTCATGGGAAGACTGTTGTAAGGGGTCGGTCTATTCTTCTCGACAAGGCAAAGATAACTGCTCAGTTGCTTCCTCTTTTAGATGCACGTCTGGAGATCGTGGTGGCGTGGATTCTCGCACGCCACTCTGCTCCCATGACTCCTCCAGATCCGGAGCTTGGAGGAGATCTCAGGGTCGTCCGATCTACATCCAACAGCTCAACACAGTCCCTTCACAAGGCCAATCTGTGGCTCTCCCTTCTCAAAGGCCGCAACCTATGGATAAAAGATCTACGGTCTGGAAATGTCCATGCAGCCCATTTGAGGATACATGGGCGTGACACAGCCTAACTTAGGCTCAAGCTTTTAAACTTGGTCTATTAATCCTCAAAATGCACATTATATCCCAAACTTCAAACCTTAATAACTCTCTCTAGGAACATCCGATTGCCACCAAATTTTAACCATAGCTTTACTACCATTAAAGCTACCTTCTACTCAAATTTGGTGACAAAACTCAATCGTTATATCATCCAATTAAATTCTTCAAAAAGGCATAAAAAGAGAAATCTTAACCATCATATCAACATCACATCAGCACCCCTACTTTGTCAGAACCTTGGAACTCTCAAAATAACTCATCATGTACGAATATACTTATGTCATTGGACATTTAGGATTCTAAAAATCCACTCCATCACATCCTACACACCTTAAAAGAAATTCTATCCTCATAATTAAGCCAAAAAACCACTTTGTCACATCATATACATCTTAAAGGAACTTTCGTCCTCGAAAGTACACCATACTCATACTTTTAGGGAAAACCTTATCTTGCCTTCATCCACATGTAGTCACTATTCTACGTGTAACATATTCACAAAACAAAGTTCCATGGTCATGTCCAAACCACTCTTAGGAGGTTTCAAAAGCATCTAGGGTGAAACCTCACTTCATAGAAGGCTCAAGCAAGGGTTTACAAGCTTAGGTTATGTCATTACATATCTAATATGTTAGATTTTCTTCCCTATCTTTAGCCATGCATTAGGGTTCTCCCATCATATTCCATGTTCTTAAGGAGTTAACTTAAGTTAACCCATTATGTCAAGGTGTCATCAACATATTATTTAGCTCATTGTTAGAACATGTTCATCATTAACATATGCCTTTTAGGAGGGAGTTAACTATCATTAACTCACATTATCCATCCAGATCGTATCGAGGTGTCATAATCTTTATGTTGTGCTAACATTAAAATTACATTTTTCATCATTATTAAGCACTAAGATTAATATCTCATGTAACTTGATTCATTCATATGATCTTATTTCACATCTCATAATAAATGGATACATTTATTAGTGATTTCATCACAAGATTAACCAACAATTATCACATTATCATCATTATTCGTGTACATGGTTAACCATATATGTGTTAACATATATTAAACCATCTCTAGGTTTCCATCACATCATGTCTACTTATATCACATATCAAGATTACATTACATCCTTACATATATTCTATCATGGTTGTGCTAGACAAACTAATGTGAGTGGCTTATCAAAAATATATCAAAACTTTATCTAATCCAACTGAGGTTCTCCTGACCCATATCATGAGGGTAGTGACATGCTCAGTCTCTCTGAGCTCACTCAACTCCATGAGTATCTCATATGCACATGCTTTATCTTCCCTCTCTTAGTCTAGGGTTCTCATATTACCTCATTGGCACTAGTGATAGCTTTCCAAGCTCTAGCCACTTAAGAACAAACCAACTATGACATTCTATAATATCCTCTTCATAGGTCTCTACTCATGAGACATGCTTACCCAAAACTCTCTTATACATGCAACCACTAGATTCCTATGCGGGAAACCACCAACCTGAGCATGACTAACATAGCTACCTCCTCCAGGGTCTTGGGCTCTCTCCCTCACCCAGATGGTAGGCACTCGTATTCATACTCACATATGCATACATAACCAGCCTCTCTCTGACTCTAGGGTTTGGCACTCCCAAAGACATCTAGGGTTCAACAAACTATAGGAATCATACATAAAGCAACTCAAGTCAATCACTCAGGAGTAGTCTAGTTTAGGACATATCATATCACATATCTCATACTTCTCATATCGTGGAGTCTAGGTTCTCTGACCTTCTCCGTGTGGGTCTCACTCTCTCTTGAGCTAACCCAAAAATTGGTCCTAACACTAGAGATCCTCCTTTGTAAAAGAGCTTGAGGCTCATGCTGACTCACAACTTTGCCTTAACTTAACTTATCTCATCTTATAAAAGTACTCATACTTGCATCATCAAAACTTATCTCAAATCCTCAAACTAAACTTGAGTCCTCAAAGACAAACATAAATCATCATAAAACAACTTAATTACTATCTCAAACTTATATCATAACATCTAAACTCATATTTCCTCTATTCCAACTATCATATATATATATATATTCCAACAAGGCTCTAGACATCTAATCTAGAACTACTCTCTCTTCTAGACTGATGTCATTAACTTTCACTTAGGTTGCATGACCACCTCCTACTCGTACATGTGTGGGGACACATTTTTGTAATACATATACATAATAAAATATTATATAGTTTTTCTCTGATAAAACAAGTGTCAGAGAAAACTATCGAGGTTCGATCCGTTTGGAATCAAAAATCAAATCCTGAAAATGAGTGTCCCACACATAGTAGAGAGTCTAGTATCATGAAAACTAGTGAAAAGGGTGAGAGTAAGGGGTAGACTAGTGTAGCTACTCTAGACAACGTGCGCAATATCTCTAGGGTTTCTCTTCCCTTGATGCACGTCATTTCCAAATAGTGTAACGTCCCATACCGCTGTAATACAAGGAAAGAATGACATCTAAGGACTTGCTACTCAACAAGCACCAGTTTAGACCTAGTTCTCAGACATCTAGGTGCTAACCTAGAGGCTAGGTCAGATCTAGTCTCAAAAAGATGACTAATCTAACCCTAAAGATTATTAAGGTTCAAGGTTCTTTAGTTTTGAGTTGTATGATGAGCAATTGTCAGGCTTTGCTATTGTTCATACTCTGATACCACCTGTGACGTCCCCAAATTTTCTAAAACTTAATCTGATGTGCGACGTCCAAATTGAAACCCTCACCTCAGCGAGAATCCCAATTTAAACATCCCACATGAGGCTAAGAAGAAGAAAATCAGAGGAAGTCAGAAGGAAACAATCAGTAGCACATGTACATGAACAATAATAAAACCATACACACATGTTCACCATTCAACATATAATTACAACATGAATTTTTACAACATTTGATATTACATATTGAACAACAAACTTAAACATATACATGTACTACATCTAAACTATAGGATCTTAAGACAACAGGTCCACCTGTACCTCAGCTCGCCACACAACTCTCAACTATCCTGGATCTTCAAGAGCATAACCATAACCTATACAAAAGATTACATGTGGTACACGTCAGCACAATATTTCAAGAATATTATACTGAGTACGCCTACGTGTCTTTTATATACCTCTCATCATATCTTGGCAATAAGATAAAACTAATATACTTGGCAGTAACAAAAGAATATAAGAAAATCATATACTTGCACAAGGATATTCATTAACAAAAGAGAACACATAATGAACACGATTAGGGTTAAGATGAGATGTAAGATGATGAGAACCTAATGATCATATGTGATCTTGTCTTAATCAGGTTTAATAAAGTTATAGATGACATGAGGAATATGTGATTAGGTTGTCTTTCTTGATCAAGGTACGCCATTACCTCTTACTTGGCTTATTATACAATATGCTTGTGATATATGGTAGTAAATACTTGGCATATGGTATTGATTGAAATGATTGTTCTTGTACGATATGTTGCATGATTTTCCATACTTATTGCTGGAAATAAGTACTTCAACTCTTTGGTAGTAAAGTACTTGGAAGTGATCCAACTCTTTGGTAGTAGATCACATTGTGAAATGATCCAACTCTTTGGTAGTAGATCATAAAGGCCTTAATGAATTCAACTCTCAGGTAGTAAATGCATGCATGATATAATGGAAAATGTGCTTAAAATATGTGTAATCTTTTGTTGATGAATATCTTTGTGCAAGTATATGCCTTTCTTATATTTCTTTATAACTGCCAAGTATTAGTTTTATCTTATTGCCAAGATATGATGAGAGGTATATAAAAGTCATGTAGGCGTACTCAGTACAATATTATTGAATATTGTGCTGACGTGTACCGCATGTAATCTTTTTGTTTAGGTTGTGGTTATGATCTTGAAGATCCAAGATAGTGAGAGTTGTATGGTGAGCTGATGTACATGTGGACATGTTGTCTTAAGATCCTGTAGTTTAGATGTAGTACATGTATATGTTTAAGTTTGTTGTTCAATATGTAATATCAAATGTTGTAACAATTCATGTTGTAATTATATGTTGAATGGTGAACATGTGTCTTGGTTTTATTATTGTTCTTGTGCATGTGCTACTGATGTATGTTCCTTTTGACTTCCTCTAATTTTCTCTTTCTTATCCTAGTGTGGGATGTTTAAATTGGGATTCTCGCTGAGGTGAGGTTTTAATTTGGACGCCGCACATCAGATTAAGTTTTAAAAAATCCATGGACGTCACACACATTTACTTAGAAGACTACCTAAATGTGACCCTCTTCTCATCGTTCGACCCTTACTCACTCCTTATCAATAAATGTTCTATGATTTTAATTTTGATTTTATGGTAATTATTCCTTGCTGTTATCTTGATACACTCTCAACATCAAATTTTAGCATAAAAAATGGAACATCCAACCCATATTATGTGCTAATGTTTGGACCATTTGAGTTAAATTATGATATGTCCTACCCAAATCCTAAGAATTAGAAGATTGTGATGGTTAAATTTGTTGGAACCACCATGGAAGGGAAGATTCCATGTAGGAAATATAGTTTGATATGGTAATAATACCATTCTCATACATTTTCTAGATTGATGAATTTTGGTGAAAATTTCCTTCTGTAGGGTGGAGGTGGAAAAAAGTAATGTAGTGAGGTTTAAATCCCCTATTTTCAATAGTTAACATTATCGATCCTTTTGATTTGTTTTGAATCCCAAATTAGTTATATAATGTTTTATATTTTATAAAAGATCCATCAAGGATGATTGAGTTAAATTTTACTACAATAACCTAGAATGAGAAAATTTAGAATTGTGTCCTAAGGCCAAGTTTTAAAATTCAAGACATTTTAAGTATTTATGACTTCATGAACTTGCATAAGTCTTTACATAATTTAGGAAGGAAATATATCTAGTAAAATTATGGAATGGTTATGACAGTGAAATTAGTCCATACTATCACAATGGTATAATGAGAGGGCTAAAAAAAATTGGTAGTTTTCCAAAAATTGTTTAATAGTGTAACATATTTAATTAAGATTGTTCCTAGATTGTTGAAAGTTTTTGTTGCTAATATTAAAGAATATGGTTAAAATGTTATATTTTGTGACGGCTGTAGTTAGATTTGGTGGATTTAATTTTATATGTTCAAATGATTACAGGATGACTGCAACTTATAAAAAGTGCCATATAACATTTTGATAAAACAACAAAAAATGTTAACCTCGCATGATGAATTCAATTTATTCTACAATGAGTCTATCACTATGATCTATAAGGTTATACAAAAATACTTGTTGCTACTAGAGTAAAGAGTGAGGATTATTGGTGGTTTATTAATGGTCAACTAAATGCATAAAGATGTTAAAATATTTTTGGAATTAAAATTTTATAGGATAACATGGTATTTTATCGACCATTGGATATAAGATCTTATTGGCAAATGTTTAATCCCTAATCCTATAGGATAACATGGTATTTTATCGACCATTGGATATAAGATCTTACTAGCAAATGTTTAATCCCTAATCCTCATTATCATGGAAACATTATGTAAAATGTTGGGTTTTTATTGAGATTTATAGGCTCTTGGCGTTATTTTTGAAGGATGGTCTATTTCAGAAGGTTGAGGTTTCCTTTTAGAGTGAATTCATACTATAATTACTATAGGTAAGAAGGATAAATAGGCTACACCACCAAATTTACCTCACAACTGCATGTGGTGATGCGGTTGTTGGGATTTACCAACAATGCTCCCACTACATTCTTGCAAACTCTAATGCCCCTCTGTGAGTCAATGAAGACTCATTTGTATTTGTGCATCCTCATGAGGGGTCAAGAACAAGGAAGGAACTTTAATTTACTAGACTCATGCCTCATACTATAATAACTAATAGTTAAAGGAAGAAAATGATATCACTAGTGATGAGTAACTAGTTCCCATGAGGAAAATATCATGAGTCATCCATAGGTAGAACAATACTTTCAAAGAGAAAGTATTGGGAGATGAGAAATGCATCATGAACCAGTGATCCAAATCCTCAATTAGATTTGTTCTCTTGGTATGTATTATTTTTAAGTGTTATGAATCCATTTGTGAGAAATATAATACATATATAAAGCTTTTTTGCATGAAGAAATTATAAACATTTGACATATTAACATATTAGTGGTGGTCTAAGGTAGAAAAGTCACTTACCAGAACCAGATGGAAACTAGTAAAATTATATAAAAACTAATCCACAATTATAAAATTATGTTTTTGCTCAAAAAAACTTCTCTTCTTATATTAAACCTAGAACTACCATCTAAAGATTTTTCTCTCAGATAGAATCACTTGAGAAAACACATAAAATGGATGTAGAAGGAAAAGATATAATATAACAACATTGAATTTGTGATTTTCCCTATTAATTACCTGACTTCAGGGCAATTTGTTTGATAGAATGAGTTATATTGAATTTTTTAACCTATGTGATCTAGGATGGTGGCACGACAAGCAACCTAGGGGACTTTGCAACAATTGCATAAAAATCACCAACTAAGGAGGGTTTATAGAAGAATAATGTTGAGGTTGGTCAGTTGGGAAGTTTGGCATTTCAAAAACCTTTTGATGGAAGAGAAGCTAGGTATTAGATATATTCCTTTTCCCCTTAAGCCATCAATGGAACATTGTCATTGGACCAAGGAAAAAAGTGAGATCTGGTGGATAAGAAGATGCGTTATCCTAAAGAGATTGTAATGAAGAATGTAGAGAAGTAGAACAAATTTGTCATAGGGTATGTGGTCAGCCACATTGGCAGACATTGGTATATCATCTGAAGATGATTTGGGATATCAAAGGTAGCATTGTGATCAAGTCAATAGTTAATAGGATGTTCATCATTACATTCTCTCTTGTTGAAGATCAAAACATGGCTAGTAATGATAGGCCCTTGTTTATCTCTCATTCTAAAGAAGTGGTGTAGAAGAGATCCACTAAAGAACCTAAATCTCTCTTATATGCATATCAAGATCTATGCTCTTCCACTAGGGTTATGGGATGAAGATATATTTTGTAGCATCAGATCTTATCTTGGTAAACCAAATAAAGTTTATGATTCAATTTATTCTATTAATAGATTGGAGTATTAAAGGGTCTAGATATTAGTCTCTACTAAGCAGAAATTTCTAAAAGAGGTTCCTATTATTAGTGATGATGGTATTGAGAACCTCATATCACTAGAGTACGAATGGATTCCACAATGTTGTAAGTTTTGTAACAATTTTGGTCATGAATATTTCCTTTGCCCTGCTCAACCAACTGAATCCAAGGTGTTGGCTAAGAAGAAACAAGTCACTACATCAATTCCAAAACCAATAGTTGTTGTAACCTCGCACCTATTCCCCACATTGAATGTGGTACATAGTTGGTACTTAGTTGTGGAGGGAAGAGAAAACATTATGATCCCAACTCAACATATTATAAAATTTGTTGCATTTCCCCCCTAGTATAAAGGATCCTATGTAAGATATACATCAGCTCTAAAGCATTTGCTAAAAGACTCATTATTTGCTCATAAACACATGGAGTTTTCTTCTAGACAATTCTCTATTTTTGAACTTTATTGAGGAAGGAGAAAGGATGAAGGATGAAAGACATGGGAGTACAAATAAATAAATCAAAAAATGCTAAATATGGCTAGTCCCCTTTACATCACGCCTTGGAATGTGAGGGGTTGTAACAAAAATCTAGCATATGTCTTAGAAGAAATAAGGAGGATCTCTCCTGATACTTGCATTACTTTAAGAATTGAGATGCCAATCTAAAAATGTTGATAAAATAGTTGATGCAATCTAAAAGGATGTGTGTTATATCCCAAATTCGGACCATTACTCTTTAGTTAGGATTATTATTATGTGGATGGATTCTAATATCAAAATTAAGAAGGTTTTAGCAAATGCTCAAGTCATACATTATGATGTGGGTATCTGCTAGTTTTTTTCATATTACTACTATTTATGGGATCAAATTTGGCTCTATTCATACTGATCTATGGGATTCCTTGATTCAAATTAAAAATCTTATTTTAGGTCCTTTGTGTTCTCTGGAAAATTTTAATATTGTCAGGCTTACTTATGAAAAAATAGGTAAGAATCCTCCTTGATGTGACCCAGACCCGCTAACCAGGGTTAGGTACCGTCAAGGAGGGGTAGCAACAAACCAACCATATTATCATATGATACAAGCCACTTTAACTTTTGTTTCTTTCATTAGTCATAATGAAACTTATAGATCATGGATTTATTTGAACTAAAAACATATAGTAATAATAAGAAATGACTAATATGTTCTCTAAATTTAAAATCAAAGGATAACACATACTTTAACTTTTACATTAAAGAAGTTCTCACTTAATATACATATCATGTAGAACATATTATAGATTGTTCTCTTTTCTCACTCACTTATTTGTAGGGTCTAGATGAAGGATAAGAGACTGACTAGCAAATATAACTACTTCTTATTGAGACCTTTATTGATCTATTCTTTGTAAAAACTAGCTTCTGACTCCTCCTACAAGGATGGAGCTTTAACTAAAAAAATTAGTGGGTTGATGAGTTGCTCGCTCAATGTGTAAAAAATCAACATGAAACCATGATATTTCAAATATGTATTATTAATTCAACCAAATATAGATTAACATAAACATAGAAAATCAAAACATTAAATCAATCAGCATGATAGCTAATAAAATATTGATTATACTAAAAAAATATACAAAATACATTCACATAGTTTTTAGTCCATTATTATGCCACTAGACCCACATGAGGTGTACCATAATATGTGAAAGCATCCCATCAAGCTACGATCTCATTCCACAAGACTTAGAAGCTTGCTCAGGATCCTAAGTCTTCAATCTAAATACAACATATGCAGTTGGAATCACCACGTCTGGATCTCAGAGACTAATGGGAGTGATCGGATGTCTAGACTCATCCTCTAAACATGGGTACTCAAGCAGAGAGTCAAAGCAGTCTGGGTTGTTATGCATCAGTGGACCTACCAAAGATATTCAATGATTAGTAAAGCATGTTCCATTGACATTCCTTCTTGGTGTTGGGCACCAAAAAAACTATAAGGGGTCTACCATCACTAGCCTAGACCCCAGAATCCAACCGGTACGCTCTAGATTATCTTGAGCTGGACAAAATACATCCAGTCTGGAAACATGTTCCTCCTCACAATGCAGGCTTCCGATGTTGATTCTATATTGTCCAGGGCATCTATTTTCTGATGGTATTTAATTTTCTCTAACCATTTTGTCTTCATTTCTAATGATTATCCTAATTTTGACAAATAAGCATTTACCAATAAACACAAAAGTCATATGACAAAATACTTCTTTCATAATTCAGTACTATATCTCTGAATTAGGGAAAACTCAACTTTCTTGATGCTTCTAAATTCACCTTCTCATCTATCATATTGATTAGTAATAATAACAATAGACGAACATATAGAATCATGACACGAAGTACATTGAATGACATATCATTTCTACTGAAATATACTGAGCATATATAACAATTTTGTAACAACAAACTTCTGAGTAAGAACTAGTATAGGGACAATACTATTTCAAGTTTGGTACTCTAAATCGAGGTTAAGAGGTGATTTTCCATTCACTAATTTTGCCCAATATTATTAATCATAATATTTTCACCAACTAAGCTCAAGTCATAATATTTTCACCAACTAAATCTGGGTACAAACATGTTGTTACTGCAATACTAGAACCACAAATCATTGGCAAGGCAATAATTAAAACCATCAACAAGTTTTTCTTTATGCACTCGCATAGGTTGGAGGCAATAGGATTCTCTAGAGTCATTTGGGTTTGCTGGAAGAGGGAGTAACACAAGGTACAAATTATAAATTGTCGTAGGCAATTTGTCACCTGTAAAATCAATTATCGTATCACTGCTACGTCTATGTATGTGAATCCACACATTACAATGAGGAGGCTCTTATGGAAACACTTAATTGACACCAGTGTTTACACCTCTGGCCACATGGGTTCTCTTGGGGATTTTAATACGACATTGGTCCATGTTGAGAAGTTTGGAAGAGACATATACAACCACAGGGAAGCAACGGTGTTGTAGAAGATAGTTATAGAGGTTGGTTTATTGAATGTGGGTTTCTCAGGAGTAAGGTTTACTTACAACCATGAAGGGCTATAGGAGAAACTGGATCGGGTAGTAGTGAATGAGGAGTTCATCAGAAAATTTCCGAAGATGCTTGTTGAGCATCTCCCTCAGCTATCCTCCGACCATTGTCCACTATTATTAAAGGTATTAAGGAGGGAAAGAAGAGAGGCTCTTTTCTATACAATGTCCTTGGGGAATAAAGAAGAGTCTTTCAGAAGGCTGGTGCAGAATGAGTGGCTAAACTCAGAAAACTTCTATGATACACTACAAGGGGACAAACTTCGCATGATGGATTGGGACCAGCAAGAGAGATAGACCAGGTATGTGGAGAAGAACATGTTGCTGGACAATATCACAACACTGTAGAAAATGCTTGCAAAACAATACAATGATGTTACTAATTGTACGTGCATAGACATGTAGGTTGACTTACAATGCATAATCAATAAAGAAGGGGAAGACTAGAAACAGAAGGCACACATCAATTAGTTGTAGAATGGAGATATCAACACTTAGTTCCATCATAATTAGTTGAAGGAGAGAAGAAGACAAAACTCTATTACCACACTTAAAGATGCAGTGTGAAGTTCAGTGACAAATGAATTAGAGGTTATGAACTTGGTAGTAGCTCACTTCAAATGGGTTCTAACTGAACTGAATCCAGGGAGGCACATCAATTATGAAGGCATTCCAAGCACCTTTTACAAACTGAAGCCAACAAAAAATTTTTCTATGAGGGGAAGGCTATCAATAGAGGAGGTGGAGTCCATACTGAAACTAATGAAGCCATATAAATTGGTGGGACATGATGGGGTCATGGAAAAATTTATGCAAAACAACTGAAATGATGTGGGTAAGTCAGCGACAAGGACAATTCAAGATATGATCGAGGGGGGCCCTATCTGGGAAGAGGTGTGCGATGCTACCATTATCTATTGGATCAAGGGATCTAGGGGGGTGAATAGAGCTTTCCAATTCTCACAAAATGGATTAGACCATTAAATTATATTAAGTGTAGGAACTTAAACAAACAACAATTTGATGTCTTAACTAGAAAGCATAGCAAGGATGAGAGACAAGGAAGAGCATGCACTTGGACAAGTGGTTTAGAGTGGTTCCACATCCTAACTAGGAGAAATGTTAGTCCACTACCTTGAGTTGGTTAATCTCTAGGATTTGCAATCATGGTACTCTTATATTCCATCATAAGATTACAAGACAAAACCACAATATCCAAGGGCTTAGTACCTCAAGCAAGGATCTTCAACCTATAGAAGGATCTTACCCACTTGAATCGTGGAGTCTTCAGCCATCAACATGGACTTACCCACTCCTTCTTCAAGTCTTCGGCCTTCAAGGGATTACCTATCCTTCTTGAGCGCTTGCCTTGCCTATCTCCTTCACTTGGAGATCTGGACACGTTGCCTTCTTCAATCTTGAAGAACAGTAACTCCTTCTCCTTCACCCAGAGAAGATCTTCAACATTTTCTTCAATAAGGAAAGGGGATAGGAAGATGGTGGAGGAGAGCTTTACATCAGTACAAGGAGCAGCTCTCTTACAGAGGAACCTATCTCACTCATACTCATAAATTTGACTTGAAGTTAGAGAGAGAAAGGGGCTCAAAGGGTTACAACACTCTCAACTAAGCTAGGACCAAGCATGTAGTGAATGAGTAACCTTGGAATGAACACCAAGAGGTCATATTTATAGTTGAGGGTGCCCCTTTAAGTTGTGGGACACTTAGATATGAAATATAGCCATTTATTCTCAAAGAAACGACTCTATTTTCACTCAAAACACACACCAACAGTCAAAATCACTTTTTCTACAAATTTTGTACATTGCAATCGGTCGAGTTTCAATAAACGTAACTCGACTGATAGAGTAAAAGACAAAGTCGATATTCAAATCATTGGTCTAGTTTATCCTGGGGAAACTTGATTGACCACTGAAGATCAAATTGGTTAGATACTCGATTAGTCGATTTCTGTGAAAACACAACTCAACCGATACCATCTTTAGAAAACTGATCCAGGAGGATCGGTCGAGTTTGCAACTCGACCGATTGACTGCCTGTGGTTAATTTTCTAAAGTGCATCTAAAGTGATTAAAACTTTGTTTTCAGTGTCCCAAACAATTTTCTCATCTTAGTTACAAACCAATTCATCAATAAAAGTGATTACAAAAATATTCTAAGGTCTTTTACCTAGATTTCCAAAATTACACACTTGTATAACTTTTGACTTGAACTTGTGCAAATTCGGGCTTTTGATTTTTTGATCCTTTTCATGTATCTAACACCTGAAATCAATCTTCAATACACATATTAGATACATATGAATGGAATGGTTAAGTCATTATCAAAATATGGACAATGTATAACCTCTAGGTCAACATTCTCCCCCTTTTTGACAATGAAAAACCATTCCTCAAATATATTGAAAAGGATATATAATTTATACCTTTTCCTTATGAATTAAGGGGATTCAAGATGTGAGCAATGTGAATTGCTTCCCCTCAATATATGCTTCTTCTAACCTAGCTATCTACACAGAGCAATAATAGCATATATGTACTATGTAGTCCTTTGCAAGTCACATGATAAAATAGTAAATGAACAAGAAAAGGATCTCATAAGCAATAAGCAGTAGTATAACAATGAATAACAATATGATTGAGTTTCAAGACTTTGAAATTTCTCTCTCCCTTTTGACATTATCAAAAAGCAGGGGGGGTAGAAGAGCATATATCTAGGTCTTCTCCAAAACACAATCAACCAGATATTCATACAAGCAATCTCATATCATATGGCTAACATAGACGAAAGCAACATACAATCTCAGTCATAATCAAAATATGAGGAAAGATGGCACCAACGCATAAGATATATCAGAGTAAAAAGCAAGAGTGCACATCACATCTATTACAACTTAGATGCATGTTCTCATGAAAGCAACTACAAGAAAGAAGCGATGAGAAAAAAAGATAAAATAGTACAATTCAGATAATGTGCATAGATGTTTCTTATACAAAATAGCCTAAAAAGATGTATATGATCAGCATGCTAGACTAAAAACTAAGAAACAAGCTAAACAAATAAACTATCTATATCAACGACATCATCATCATCGGCTCCAGGGTCGTAGTTCTCATCTCCATCAGAAGGTGCAACAGTAGTGCCTTCATCACCAGATCTAGAACCATCACCATCACCATCATTAGAAGCATCCTCACCATCACCATCGTCATCATCATCAGCCTCAGTATCGTCACTCTGGTTAGGCATCTCCTCATCAGTAGGAGGACCGAAAGCGTGATCGGGCCAATGAGCATTCTGCTCAGCCCAAGACATACTAAGAGCATGAAGCCCATTGGTCTGAGGAAAGGATGGAGCAGAGTCTCCAAGGTTGGCAAGCAAGGTGGCCAGGGGCCAGCAGGTAACGGGAGGTAGGCGGGAGCAGAACTACCAACAGTGAAGGGTGGAGGAGCAGCAACAGCGGAAGTCTCGGGTGCAGTATAGTAATGATTGTATGCATATGAAGCATAATCACTACCGGGGTAGGGCTGGTAGGTGGGGTAGGGTTGAGTATAGGATAGGTTCATGGTCAACATGATAGAATAGAAATCCTGATGTAGGTGCTCCTGGACCTATTTGTTGTATGCTTATTGGTGCATCATGTAGCCCATAAGGGTTTCATTAGATACACGGAATGAAGCACAACTAGGTCGAGGAGGGGGCTGAGGAGGTGGGGCTCAGGTAGAGGAGGCAGGGGCTGCAAAGGCAGAGGTAGAGAGAGAAGAATCAGGGGTAGAAGAGGTAAACACAGGCACAGACTTCTGAATCGTGGTTTCACTGATACATACATCTTTCCTGGATACTTTGTAATGAAAGTCAGAAAAGAGTGATTTCTCAGTAGAGAATTGAAACAAACCACATATCAGGGTAGGGTAAGGGGGATGGGTGCCTTTGGTGTTCTTACCAGTGTCGAAGCAGGTCATGTGGTGTAGAACGTATTTGGCCCACTTGAAACAGATGTTCTCTAGGATGCAATACATAATGACATCAGTGTTCTCTGCAATATCCATTTGATTTTTCTTTGGATGGATGTTGCAGTTGATCACCAAAGCCAGAATGCACTTCCTAAGGTCGAGGGAGGAGGAAGGTAGGGTGCTCTTCTTCTTATATGGAATGCTAGGTGTTACAACCCCAATTTTGGGTTCTTTTGCTGAGAAATATAATTTCTCATATTAAAGATTTTTGAACGAATAAATAATATAATCTATTTTGAATAAATGGATTTCGTTTACAATAGCCTTGTTGTTTGATTTGTGGGCTTTATTGTCTATTGGGCCCAATAACGAGGATATTCAATTAATTAATGAATAATTGAGAATTGAGATAAGGAAGGTGTGGAAACCTCTAGAAGGCAAATCCAAAGAGGATTTTGTGCCTCTTAGATTCCTTGGGTTCCAAGGAGTCCAAAGTTGCAAAGAAAAGGCAATAAGAAAAGAAAATATCAGTTAAGTATTTCTTTGTTAATAAAGAAATTGAAAACATTGACGAAATAGGGAAAATATGTGAAAAGAGGTATATTTGAGTTATCCTTAGTGGGATTTCGTATCCCAATGATTCCTAATAATAAAAGGAATACCAATAAGGAAAATAAAAGAGAAATAAAGAGAAATACTCAAAAAGGAATTATTTTAATAACAAATAAGAAAGATAATGAGAATAATGCATATTGATGCATTTAAGGATAATGAGTATTCCTTAAAGAGGAATTTCGAAATAATGAGTATCTTGGGATCCAAAGAGTCCCAATAAAGGAAAAGGAAGAGAACATGCCATAATTATAAAATAAAGAAATAATGGATATGAATAATCCATTAATTATGTAAAGTTGCTAAAAGAAAGTAATTGTTATTAAAGGAAATAGGATTTCGTGCTAATGATTTAAAACACAAGAAACAAAGAGATTAAGTATGAGGATTTTTGAAATCCTAATATCACAAGGAGAAGGTATATCAAATAAATAGAGAGAGAGAGAAAGAGGCTTGCTTCCTAATGAAGGAAGTTGTTTCCTTTTAGGAAAAGACCTTGCAACTTCGTGGATGCACGTCTTGGGGTGCGAAAACCCTCCCCTATATAAGAGGTTGGCCTTCTGGTTCGAGTTCTAAAGAAATTTCACACATATCTCTTCTCCTTCTTCGTTGTTCTTGGTTACAAAACCCTAACATCGAGTGGAGCTTTCTCTGGAGCAGCAAGGAAGTGCGGGACCATCTGGAGGGAGGCCTGACATCCCTCGAAGATCTGTGCATGACTGGACGATGTTCCCAAGCATCCAACTTCATGCAGTTGTCCGCGGCACACCTGCAGCGCGGCCGCAACAGGGCTGCGAGGTGGGAGTTTGCAGAACTTGCTCCCAGCCTTTCTGACCTTATCTGGGGCAGCATCGGCTGCACAAGGGAACGTCGGAGGTAGGGGAGCAGTCCGCAAGGGTGGTCGAGGTTCCAGAGTGGGAGGAAAGATCGTGCTACTCGCGATTAGGGCAGCAGGCCGGCGCGCCTGGCTGCACGCGAGGAAGAAGAAGGAAAAGGGGGACATTGGACGAAGTTGCCCCTCCGTGGGATGTAGAAACAAATCACTTACCGGGGGCAATTCAGACTTTTGGTTATATTTTCAAACCAACGATGCATGGGAGTTTGGCGACGTGTCAATCCCTTATTGGCCGGAAGGTAATTGACTTACTAAAATCATTATTAAAGATTGGTAGCTCCGATGAGAACATGTTATAGATGAAAATTAATCAAAAAATCGAGGGGAATCCAAATAAAATATAATTGAAACCTAATTCCCTATGCAATTCGAAAAGTATGTAGAGATACTATCTTTTATAGTTTAATCAATGAAAAACCCTAACCTTTGATGATTAATGAGTTAGAAAGGATTAAATGAGTATATAAAGTTGATATTAGTCTGTTAATGATAAAAAGGATCATTAAGATTGCAAAAGGACGAATTTGCATGTGATTAGTTTAATTTCAAGTTTAATGTGCATGAATAATACTTTAATGGGTCGTGAAACCCTAATGTTGGTAAATTCGACTCTTAATGGATTTAATTGACTAATTTCATGAATAAAGTGGAATATGATGAGTATAAGTTATTTTGAGCTTTAAAGTCACTGTTTTGTGGAAAGATAACCTTAATGTAGAAAGTAGGGTTTTCGTTTGAGTCAAGGAAGAATTAATAATAAAAGGGATTCATATGGGGTTTAGACCATCATGAATTATGAGTTGTTAATCCAAAAGAAACAAAAGGTGATAATTGAGTCTAATAACCTTGAAATAAATTAAAAGGATAAAGAAGGTAGTCTTGGTAAAAAGAGAGAAGTAATCAACTTTAATTGGGCTTATGGTGTTGAAATTAGTGTTTATGAACTAAGAGAGAATTTAGTATGATAAAAGTGTTATGGAGGAAAAAACCCTAATAAAACCCTAATGAGGTCTAGAAAACCTAAGGTGGAATCCAAGTCTAGCTTTAGAATGTTCTGGATAAATTATAACACTTGGATGTCATGCATTAATTTCAGGATACTTGTTGATTGCCTGTTTCTTGTTCTTTATCATTATTTCTTGGACAGCAAGTTGCTCTGGATCAGGTATGTGGTTACGCTTATGACTAACCGATGTAGTTTTTCCGGGATTTTGTCGATGTTTTCATCATGAACTGAATTAAACTGTTGGATGTTTTAATTCAAGAAAATTATAAAGTGAATATGATTATCACATAAGAAGTTATGCCTACTAGCTCAGATCTCAGTCCCTCATGTAGTTTGATGGATGACCTAGTAAAAGGCTACCAATGGGGTAGGCCATCAGGTCCGTAAATGACTTAGTAAATGGCTACCAAGGAGGTAGGTCCATCAAGTCATATCGAGTTAGAGATTGGACTTCCTACGGGGAGTGCCATGCAACTCAACCCTAGGTATTGGTCTACCTGCCAGGTAGGATCATGCAGGGTAGAATGAAGATCCACCAAGTGAGAATGGTGGTATCCATGTCCACTGCAGGGACACTACAGGGATAAGGGATAGGAAGGGATTGAGTAGTACTGCTTAAAATGTAATTTGGATGTTTAATGATAATTGGTTACCTACATTGTTACTATAGTTGAACCAATTTTTGTGATCCCCCACATACCAGCTTTGTGCTGACCGACGTTTTGTTTGTCGGCGTTTTAGGTAGAAATGAAAAGAACAAACAATAAAGTGGTATATGTGGAATTAAATGAGAAGTAACTTGCCCCGGAGGATTAGTTAGAGTAGCATCTCCATGGATAGAAGTTTAGAAATCCCAGTTTTTCCAAGGTAAGAAAAGTTTTATTTTATACCAATTTTTAGCCTTAGTTGGTAAAGTTTATTTAATTATTATTGATTATTTGTCAAACCTTTGATCCTGTTAATTGAATAACGGCTCTGACCTTCGGGTCTCCCTTAATTGGGGGTTACCGGGAGACGGGGTCATTACACTAGGTTTCTTCAAGTAGCGATGGATGTTAGGGAGAGTCAATTCATTTTGCTTGTAGAAACCTTCCGGGTCCACAAGATTGAAATACTTGCCATAATCCTTGCGCCGGGTATTGTTTTCCTCATGTCTGGAAAAGAAGACATTGAAAATATCCTCAGAGATTTGGAAACACTTACCCATGATCATCGAGGTTAGGATTACTTGAGCATTCAGTGGGGGTACGAGGGAGTCGTAGTTCCAATGCAAATTAGTGTAGAACTCATGAACTACTTTCGTTCTAGACATCGAGTTATGAAAGCAGTCACACTCGACGGCCAAGGTAGAAAGGTGGTGGATGGAGAGCAACCTAGAAACCTGGTCAATAACCACTTGACGCCTAGATCTTGTCTCAAACAAGGAACACAAAGGAAAAGGACTCCTAGGAAGAAGGTCATTATACCTATTAACAGCCTCTATTGAGACAAAAGATGTATCATAAAAGGGAATCAAGCAATTAGATGAAGAGGACGAAGGTAAATTGCTTGCGGCTAGTCATTTTCTGCTTTGGGAAGCATGGAGGCAAAAAATAGAAAGAGAAATGAACAAACACACAAAGAAAACCTCAAAAGCCATCCAAACACCACCAGGGAGCAACTAGGGAGGTCTAGGTCAAGCTACCTAGGTCGGGAAAGGGCTAAGATAGGGAGGTTTAGGCTGGGGGTTAGAGCTTAGGGCTAGAAGAAGAGGAATCATTCATCTATTCTCTAGTTGAGAGGGAGAATAGTCAGCCGAACCTAACTTAAATTTGCTTCAGTCCACAGATCGGTCGAGTTCTGAGAGTCGGAAACTCGACCGATTGGTCCTCTGGAGAATAGCTCTCGGCCAATGATTGGTCGAGTTTGTCCTGGGGGAAACTCGATCGATGGTCAACCTGACCTAAAACCATCAAACTTAATTTCTAGCCATATACATGCCAATTAAATTCATTTTTTGAATCTATTGTTTATATTGAACATACTTAAGCACATATCACTCATCATTGGGTACTATTTAGCAATAAAACCAAGAAATTCAAGAAATTCCCAAAAAAATAAGTGAACTAAGCATGTCAACAAGCAAATTAAGCACATTTTAGATAAATTTAGGCAAGAAAGATGAGGAAAGCATGAGCAAGACATATAGGATAAAAAAAACTAGCTAGACGTCAAAATCATCCAAAATTACAATGAGTAGTTTAGATCTAATAAAGTTGAATTGCTCTCGAGCTAGAGGTTTAGTGAAAATGTCTGCCAACTAATTTTCTATTTCCACATGCGTGATATAGATATCCTTCTTGGCAATGTGGTTATGAAGAAAATGATGGTGAACCTCTATATGTTTAGCTCTAATATGCAATATATGATTATAAGAAAGATTGATTGCACTAGTATTATCTTAATAGATAGGAGAAGCATTAAAATGTATGTTAAAGTCTTAGAGAATTTGCTTCATCCATTGGACCTGGGCACAACAACTCTCGGCTGTAATGTATTCAGTCTCGGTAGTTGATAATGCCACATTGCTCTATTTCTTGGAAAATCAAGACACCAAGCATGGTCCTAGAAGGAATCAAGTGCCACTTGTGCACTTTCTATCAACCAAACAGCCTGTGTAATCTGCATCACTATATGCTACAAGAGTAAAGTCCCTTGACTTAGGATACCATAGACCAAAATTTTGAGTTTTGCCTAAGTACCTCAAAATCCTCTTGACAGCAATAAGATGTGATTTCCTAGGACTAGATTGAAAGTGAGCACACAAGCCAACACTAAACATAATATCAGGTCTAGAGGTAGTTAAATAAAGCAAACTTCCAATCATACCTCTATAGAGCTTCTCATCTACCTTCTTACCTTCTTTGTCTCTATCAAGTTTGGCAGTGTTGGACATGGGTGTGTCCATCGGCTTCATGTTCTCCATCCCAAAGTGTTTGAGTAGTTCACTAGTGTACTTGCCTTGATTGATGAAGTTTCCATCTTTGGTTTTCTTTATTTGGAAGCCGAGGAAGAATGTTAACTCGCCCATCATGCTCATCTCGAACTCACTCTACATAAGAAAACTAAACTCCTTGCAAAGATCAAGATCAGTTCCACCAAAAATGATATCATCAACATAAATTTGAATGATAAGAAAATTTCTAGAAGTGTGTTTTAGAAATAAAGTAGAATCGACTTTGCCCATGACATAGCCATTGTCTAACAAAAAGTTCTTTAATTTCTCATACCAAGCTTGAGGTGCTTGCTTGAGTCCATAGAGAGATTTTTGCAACAAATAAACATGATTAGGTAGCTTTTCATTTTCAAAGCCCAGAGGTTGAGTAACAAAGACTTCCTCCTCAATTGTCTCATTAAAAAGCACACTTTTAACATCCATTTGATATAGCAAGAAATTTTTATAACTAGCAAAGGCAAGTAGGCTTCTAATAGATTCAAGTCTAGCAACAGGAGCATAAGTTTCATCAAAGTGAATACCTTCCTGTTGATTGTAACCTTGTGCCACTAACCTTGCTTTATTCCTTACCACTTTGCCTTGTTCATCAAGCTTGCTGTGGAAGACCCACTTGGTGCTCATGATTTTTCTATCACTTGGTATTCGCACTAGAGTCCACATGTAATTCTTCTCGAATTGCTCTAGTTCCTCTTGCATGGCTAGGATCCACTCATCATCACCAAGAGCTTCTTTAATGTTCTTTGAATCCAACTGTGAGATGAAGGCATTGTCTTCTTGTTCTTTTTCGTAGGTAGCTCGTGTGTTCACTCTCTCAAATGAGTTGCCAATGATTAGCTCCTTGGGATGATTATTTGCAAAGCGAGGAGTAGGATCCTTATTCTCTTCATCTTCAACTTCAACCACCTATTTACCTTTGTTGTTTATGTTGAGGTCTTTCAAGATAGGAATCAAGTCATCTTTCTTGTTGGCTGTGAAAGTTACCAATCCTACTTTCTTTTTTGTGAATTTGTTTAAATGGTTGATTTCACCTGTCATATGTTTTGAGAAACCAATATCAACAATCCACCTCTTTTTGACCTGCATGAAAGAAGGATGTCGGTACCCAACTCAAACTAGGATCTGGGGTTAGCTTGGGGACCCATTTCATCTTTGGGTTCGTCCCCTTTGGCTTGTAAGGACAATAAGTAGAGTAATGATCATCACATTTACAATGAACACATACCATAGGGTTTTTAGAGCCACAAGTCTCTCCATGGAAGATAGGAGGTTCCACACTCTTCTTCTTACCCTTACTCTTGTTCTTGTTCTTACCCTTGGGAGCAGTCCCATCATATCCTAAACCACTAGTACCAATTTGTTTGGTAGAGTGTTCTAGGACAGCATTAAGGGATTTATTTCCCACAAGAAACTTTTGCAAAGAAGCTCTTAACTTAGCATTATCATCATTAAGGTTAATGACAGTAGAAGATAAACTAGCAAGATCATCTCTAGCATGCAACAACCTCTAAATAGAGTGCTTTAGTATGGAAAGAATCACATTCTAAAGCAGTGCTAGCTACCTCATTACTTTGCAAAATAGGTCTAGATGATAGATCATTTACTTGAGAAAGCAACTTGGCATTCTCATATTTAAGAAAAATAATTTCTTTTTGATAGACATGAATTTCTTGCTTCCTAGCTTCATCAGTGAGACTTAGTTCACTACAACAGAAATGGCTTATAAAGTCACTTTTCAAGGTGTCGGTTGTATACATAAACTGACACCTAAACTCTACAGTGTCAGTTGATAACATAAACAGACATCCAATCTATGAAGGGCGACCAGACATGGGTACCGCTTTTATTAAGTGTCGGTTACTTAATAAAAAACCAACACCTAAAATTAACCGCCAAAACCAAAATTTCCAGCGAAAAAATTACCTCCAAAATTTGACATATGGCGTCGGTTAATAAATAAATAACCAACGACTAAAGGTTATTTGCGACACACAAATTGGTTTCGGTTGTCTTTTAGTTATAAACTGACGACTATAATCTAGTATTGGTGTCGATTTTTGATAAGAATTGACACTGTTGGTTTAGTTGTCGGTTTTTTTGAATAACCGACGCTTATGGTCAACTTAATAGCACCAGCGCGAGCGACTCTTCTCCTTTCTCTATTTCATTCCCGATTTCAGGTAGGTCCGGCGATTTCTTGCTCGCCCCCGTCGGTCGTTGCTCCGTGCTCGCACCTGCCGCTGCTCCGTGCTCCGCCGCCGCTGCTCCGTGCTCCGCCGACACGCCGCTCCCTGCCCTCCGTGCTCACCAGAGGCCCTCTATGCTCTCTGTGCTCACCAATGCTTTCCCTCTCTTCTCGTCGGCCCTCTGTGCTCATCGGCGGCCGTGCTCGTCGAAAGGCCCTCTCCCTCTCCCTCTCTGGTCTCTGATCGCCGACGCTCTGTTCTCGTCGGCCCTCCGTGCTCCAGGCCAGAAACTGCCTTCTTCCTCCTTCCTTCCTCTACCTAGGCGGCTGCTTGGGTGGTGCCAATGCACGCCCAGGCTGCTGTTGGGCATTTTTTTATTTTTTTTTAAAGTTATTTACTTATTGGTAACTTGATAAATAACTCATATACACTAATCTATGGCAATGCCTTAGTTGATCACTCTTTATATTAGAGTTGCAAGCCTGTAACATTAAGTGATTTTTGAAAGTAAAATAATTATTGACTGTAATATATTGAACTTATATACGATACATGTTCTATGATAAGCCTTAGTTAATTTAATATGCATACTTTGTATGTAAGACATAGCAATCGGGTATTGCTGTATATCCAAGTAAATTACACGTAACTAATCATGACATAGATTTTAGAATGCATACTTTGGTTAAATGTACCGCTGTAATTTTTGATCAAGTGATGATATGTAAATGTAGCAATAAGTTAGTAAGGTATCAATGATAAGTCTGCTGTAATGTGATGCAAAATAGTTATTGTATCATGCATATCTTAATACTTTTTTGTTTTATAGTTGTATAGGGTGTTTTATGTGTGACAAGTCTATTGTTTAATAGTTTATCTATAATCATTGTTTTATAGTTGTGTTATAAAGTATTTGGGTGTTTAGTATGGTTATTTAGGGTGTTTAGATATATATAAAGGTTCCAAAAAGTATAGTATATATATGCATACATGTGCATTTTTTTATAAAATTGTATAGAAAATCAAAACTCGTTCTTGGTGAGAATCCTAATCACCCTTCTTGCTTAATGATGAACTGTAATGCACACATGTGACATGCTTGGAATGTAAATGATGAACTTTTCCCTAAATTGCCAATCATTCTTTTAAAGACATCAATAATCACCCTAACTTGAAGAACTAGGATTTTAGGTATAAGAATGACAACACATTATTTGTTGGCCTAGAAACCCATCCAAGATTTACTCATTAGGAGTAAATCTTGGATAGTCCCCGGTTTGGGACTGTTCTTGAACACCTAATCTCACTTAGGATGTAAGTGTATAATGTGTATTGGGTTTTCAAGAAAATTTCGGCAGCATTTCCCCGTTTGTTCTCTAAGTACATATATACTTCGAGAACAGCGGGGAAATGCTGCCGAAATTTTCTTGAAAACCCAATACACATTATACACTTACTAGTGAGATTAGGTGTTCAAGAATAGATAGGTGGTACACATTTATTATATATAATAATGACATCACATGTATTTGTTAACCCTAGACCCTAATCTTGTCCTAAAATATACTTGTTTTCTCTTTGATCATAGAATGGATAGATCATGGATGTCCATTCACAATCGCTGCACCCCAGAGTTTATTTTTGGTCTTGACCAGTTCATTAGATTTGCCGAGAAACATAGGAAACAACCTGGAGATAGGTTCTACTGTCCATGTAGGCATTGCGGTAACAACTTGAAAGTAAACACTGGTGACGAAATCAAAACTCATGTCATGTGCAACAGGATTATACAAGGCTATACAGAATGGCACTGGCATGGAGAGATTTCAAACCCGAAACCAGTGGATGTCGATAGCAGTGCTTGTGTGGAAGAAGAAATTGCCTACGATGACGTAGATGTGAATGAACCAATTCCAGTAAATATCATTGATGTGATGCTGGATTGTTGTGGGGCAGAGCACACCGATCCACCTCCCATTTTTAGAAACATTGTGCATGATGCTGAGATGTCATTATACACAGGTTGTACTAAGTTTATGAAGCTTAGCGCTGTGTTGAGATTGTATAAGTTGAAAGCTAACAATAGATGGAGCGACAAAAGCTTCACGTCATTGATGTCTTTGTTGAAAGAAATGCTTCCTGAAGGAAACGAACTGCCAATCTCAACATACCAGGTAAAGAAATTCTTGTGCCCAATGGGAATGGATGCCAAGAAGATACACGCATGCCCGAATGATTGTGTATATTTCAAAAGGACTATGCGGATTTGAAAGATTGTCCAAAATGTGGTGCGTCACGGTATAAATTGACGACTTTGGGGGAGTCCAAAACTGGTTCTCCTGCGAAGGTGATGTGCTATCTACCTATAATATCACGGTTTCAACGCTTGTTTTCCAATCCGATAGATGCAAAGAATTTGAGGTGGCATGCAGATGTTAAGAAAAATAATGATGGGATCCTACGACATGCGTCTGATTCCCCACAATGGAAGAAGATTGATCTATTGTACCCTGAATTTGGTGAAGAAGTTAGGAATCTAAGACTTGGGCTTTGTACAGACGGGATAATCCGCACGGGAAATTGAGCAGCCAACATAGCACTTGGCCAGTCGTGCTTGTTATATACAATCTTCCTCCCTGGATGTGTATGAAAAATAAGTACGTAATGTTGTCGTTGTTGATATCGGGCCCTAAACAACCTAGAAATGACATCGATGTTTATCTTGAACCTCTGATTGATGAATTAAAGAAACTTTGGGGTGAAGGTGTGATGACCTATGATACTTCACAAAGAGAGACATTTCGTTTGCATGCTATGTTGTTTTACACTATTAATGACTTTCCAGCATATGGGAATTTTTCTGGAGCTAAAGCGTGTCCTATATGTGAAGAGAACACTGATTCAATAAGACTAAAACATGGCGGTAAGAATGTATATCTCGGTCATCGAAGGTTTCTTCCAAAATTCCATCTGTATCGTAGGAAGCACAAAGCATTCAATGGATTGAATGAGGAACAGAGTGCACCTAAACCTATACCAGGGGAGGTTGTTTATGAAAGAGTAAAAGACTTTGTCAATGAATTTGGTAAGAGATCACAATGTACTACACGGAGTGACAATTCTTCATTCAAGAAGAAGTCAATATTTTGAGATCTTCCTTATTGGAGTTCTTTGATAGTCAGACATTGTATCGATGTAATGCACGTTGAGAAAAATGTCTGTGATAGCATCATTGGTACTCAGTTAAATATACCAGGTAAGACTAAAGATGGGATAAAATCCAGACTGGACCTACGTGAAATGGGAATAAGGTCATAATTAATAGAATTATGTGAAATGGGTAATAAAAGAACATACTTACCTCCCTCTTGTTACACGTTGTCTAGAAAGGAGAAGAAAGCTTTTTGTGAATGCTTGGTAAATGTTAAGGTGCCACATGGTTACTCATCCAACATCTGTAGATTGGTATCAATGAAAGATCTGAAGTTGATAGGTCTTAAATCTCATGATTATAACACTCTAATGCAACAAATATTGCCCGTGGAAATTCGATCTATATTGCCGAAGCATGTAAGGTTTGCAATCACCAGACTTTGTTTCTTTTTCAACAGTCTTTGCAGCAAATTATTGACCCTGAGACTCTCGATAATTTGCAAAGAGAAGTGCCCTATGTCAGCTTGAGATGTATTTCCCTCCTTTGTTCTTTGATATCATGGTACATCTTGTTGTCCACTTGACTAGGGAAGTGAAAATCTTGGGACCGGTTTTCTTGCATTGGATGTATCCCTTTGAACGATACATGAGTGTTTTTAAAGGTGATGTTCGAAATCATTTTCGGCCTGAAGGGAGTATTATTGAAGGTTATGTGGCGAGATAGGTTATGGATTTCTGCAATGACTTTCTCAGTGGTAATGGCACTCCTGATAATGACAAGAATATTGACGAGCTATTTGGCAAAGGAATTTTCGGATCACGTGTGAAAGTAATCAGCCGTGAGCAGTTGGAACAAGGTCATTTGTATATTTTACACAACATGGACGAAGTGAACGTTTATATCGAGGAACATACCAATTTCATCAAAAGACAATATCCTCAAGCCAATACAATGTGGCTTGCTAGAGAGCATAACAAGACTTTTATTAAGTGGTTTGAAGATAAAGTCTTACATCAACTATCTCAAACACTAGATGATATTACTGAAACTATCAAATGCCTCACCTTTAAACCAAAGTTGACTATTATGTCTTATGAAGGGTATGACATTAATGGATTCACATATTACACAAAGCGCCAAGATGATAAGAGTGTCATCCAAAACAGTGAGGTCACCCTTCAAGCATCGACTATTTTTTGCAAGTGCAAAGGATAAGAGTCCACGTGAAGCTAAAATGTCATATTACGGTGTCATTGAAGACATATGGGAATTTGACTACATAGATTTCAAAATTCCGCTCTTCAAATGTAATTGGGTTGATAACACCAAAGGAGTTATAGTGGATGAATTGGGTTTCACTTTAGTGAAGTTTGAAAAGATTGGCGAGAAGGCTGAACCATTCATATTGGCATCACAAGAGAAACAAGTATTTTATATCGATGATCCTGCAAATGATAAATGGTCAGTTGTTCTTCATGGTAAAAGACAGTTCATTGAACATCCTATAGATGAAGAATAGTACTATGATAATTATGATGACTCCAGTCCATTCTCAGTTGGGTTGCCAACACCAACAAATATTGAAGCTAATGATGACCTGTATGTGCGCGGAGATCACAATGAAGGATTGTTAATTGATAAAAAATTGCAATATTAGAGGTATGTTTTGTTTTATACATTTTTATTTTTCTGAATATGTGAAATTTACAATTTGAATTACTTTACAATGTGAACATTACAATTTGAATTACTTTACAATGTGAACTTTACAATTTGAATTACTTTACAATTTGAATGTGAATTTGCAGATGGTTGACCATTCTCCTGATGACCGTGTTGATGATTACCGTGAGGGTGAGGACATCAATGCGCCGCCTCACAATGTATGTTTTAAAAATATATCATATATTTATATCTATATGTCCATTTATAGTTATATCTTGTAAATGTGATTATTTTGTCAAATTTTAGGTTGATGATGCACAGGTACCATCTGAAGCACTTGAGGCACTTGATCAACAACACCAAAAAGTTGACAAGAGAAGGGGCATCACTATGATGAAGAAGTTAATTGCGCAAAAGGGCAATGGACCCAAACTTGTTGTGGATTTTGATAATGAAGGAAATGCATGTGGTTTGAATCGCAATTCATTTGTTTCATATCTTGGGTTTGTTACTCGTAGCCATTGCGGTTGTTGCTTAGATTCTTGGCATAACGTTTCTAAGGAGATGAAAGACTTAATATGGAGAGATTTATGTGTGAGTTATTATTAGTTTGCAATTCTATTTTGTAGATTACTAAATTTTTGGATACTAGTTAATAGCAATTCTATTTTGCAGAGTATATTTGAATTCCATGAAAAGTTGTATCGTAAATGCGTGATGCAACACTATGGGAGAGTCCTAAGGAACTATAGGACAAATCTCACCCGAGAATACATAAAAGAAGCTGACAAGAGGAAGAAGATAGGCACTGAACAGTGGAACTTCCTGGACAAAGAAGAATGGGACGTGTTTGTCACTTCAAGACAAACTGATGAATTCAAGGTATTAGGCGTCAGTCTCAATCTCATTAATTAATATATGTTGTATTCACCTATTCAAGATTAACATTTAGTGTTACTAATCAAATCATTAATGTGCATACTAACTAGGCCCTCAGTGAGGCACAAAGATCAAGGCGTGCACTGAATGTGCATGACCACACAATGGGTCCAAAGGGGTATGTAGGCATTCACCAAAGACTACAGTCTGAGGCTACTTCTCAGTCTACTGCTACTCAGGAGTCCTCTACCATAGGTAGCACACCTCTGCCTCGCCATGATGCCTGGATAGATGGGAGGAAAAATAAGAAGGGAGAAATAACGAAGGCCGCAACTGCTGAGGCGGCTGCAAAAATGGTAAAATACAACTCTTACAGCAATCATTCGAATATTGATTATTTGTGTTGTTTACTTAATTACAAATTTTTGTTGTGGCGATTAGCGGGAGCTGCACGATCTGAGGAAACAAGGCAAGTTCATCCCTGAGGGAACAAGGGATGAATTGCCAGTTGCTCTGGGTAACCCAGAGCATCCTGGACGTGTTAGGGCTGTAGGCGCTGGTGTGGGCATCAAAGCCTTTTTTGGGCCATCCCAGTGCAAACATGTCCCAAAAGCAGGACTTTCACAAGAAGAGGTAACATATTCTTTCTTTATAATGTTACTGTAAAAGAGAATTCAATAATTAGAATTTGACGTTTCTTTTATCCATGTATAGGTAGATAAGATATTTGATAGGAAACTCGAAGAAGCAATGAAAAAGTGGCAGGCATCTCAGACTGCCATTTACCAGAAAATACCTACTGCAGGCTCTACTCCTACTCCTACTATAGAGGTTGGGAGTAATCCTGTAGAACCACCACCTAGCACATCCGTTGTAAGTATTTTTATGACATAGTAACTAGTTTTTTAATTCAAGATGATATGTATATATGAAATCGTAGTCGTTTCAAAAAAAGATGATATGTATATATGTATATAACATTCTTTACACAAAAATTTGTAGGGGTTGAAGTGATGTCGTCTAAAAAGTAATGAATATGTCGTTGTAGAGGCGTCGGCTTACCCATCCCTACCAGGGGAACAGTTTCACGGGTCTCCATTACCAGCTGGTTGGCTTTGTGTGAGCCCGGTACATATATTGCAAGGATGGGCGGATCTTCCATTGCCATATGCCCACCCAGATTGTGAAACGCTTGGTGAGGCAGAAGGCGGAGTGATATTGTGGAGAAAAGCGGATGTCCTCTTTACTGAAATTGTTTGATAAATTTACATTATGTTAAATTGTTAGTGTGTGTATATGATGTCAGTTGATCTAAAATTATATGTATATATATACAGCTTAAAAAGAAGACACCCAGAACATCTAGGCCTCCACTTCCACCTCCTACATTACCTAGTTGGGTTCCACAGGACCTACCTATCCTGTTAGGTCCTAACGGTAGGGGTATGACAATATGGTTAGGCGAACATGATATAAACTGCCCTATAACTATTTCTTCCGATTCAGATTCTACAGGTCAGTCATACGAAACCAAACTATTTATACAAGATATTTTGGAGTTGTTTGGAAATGATTGGCTAAATACATATGTGATAGAGCTATGGATAAGGTGAGATCTTCTTTATACATCCATATACCTTGTGTATGATCTGGTGATCTGGTTTCTTATTTATTAATGCATGTGTAATTAATACATATTTTGCAGCTACATAGACAAGATATGTGCAGATTTTGGATTCGAACATGTAGGGTTTTTTATTCCATCTTTGATTAGTCTAGTAGCTAAAGACCCTACGTCAGTTCAACAATACTGTTGTGAGGCTTTTACAAATTTTGTTGTAAATAAGAAGACGGTGATAATGGCTCCATTCAATGTAGAGTAAGTTTACTTTGCTTATTATAATTTGGACTTAAGAAAATTACATTTTTATTGTGGATTTTGAGTTATTAATTTTTAACTTTTTTACCTCTAGTGGTAAGCATTGGGAGTTACTGGTTATTGTCCCCGAGACGTTCCATGTCTATTATCTAGATCCTAAGGGGAGTAAATTGAATACAAGATTTGGACACATAATGAAAATGGCATTATTCCGGTGAGAAATATTTCATTTTCATATTCGTTAACATATGTTATTACATTACTATTTAGTTGCAATGTTCTGTGTTACATTAACATGTAGGGATTTTGATGAGTTCAAAAAGGCTGGAGGAAAGGTCCCCACGAAAAAGAACCAGCCAATAATTTGGAAGAACGTGAAAGTAAGTTCTCGACTGCAATATATGTATATATTATTTATGTGAACAATGCTTAATTAGTTGTATTATTTAATATTTTGTATGTTTGAATTTATAGTGTGCTACATAAGATAACAAATGGGCATGTGGATACTATGTCATGCGATATATGCACATGATTATTAAACATGTTGCACTGGATATCGAGTGTATTGCTCAAGTATTTATATAGTCTCATTAGATAATATGATTGAAATATATCAGTCTTATTTATAGCTCATTAATTATATATATACATCATTCTCTTTACAGGTGTTTAAAGCTGACCCCATTATAGGAAAGGACTTACCAGATGTACATGCTCCTTATACGATGGGAGAATTAAATGAAGTAAGAGAAGAATGGGCAACAACCATACAAATAGTGGGGGTTTAAAAATATAATTGGGATCCTTATAGCAAATAATGACTAAACAATGATATTTTGTAAATGAATTTCTGAATTATAATATATGTGTGAATGTTTCTACATGTCTGGATGTTTCTACATGTGTCTGAGTGAAAATGAATGAAAGTGTTGGTTGCTATATGAATGTTTCTACATGTGTGAATGTGAATGAATGGAACTAAAGATTGATAGCTACATGAATGTTTCTAAATGTGTGGAAATAAAATGGAACTGTAGGTTGCATTGCTAAATGCATGTGTGAATATATATTTTTGTTGTTAATTTTGCAGGTTTGTGGCCTGTTGTTGGCTGATATCAATGGATGTCATAAAACCTACAGTTCATAACTAAACTGCAGGTTTCTCATCCTGCGACCAGCCACAGCAGGTCTGCAGACTGACAAAAAAAAAATAGGCGTTGGTTATTTGTATAAAACCGACACACAAAGTTATAGTGTAAGTTTTATATAAATAATCGGCATCTACTTCCTATGGCGCAAAGATATATGGCGTCGGTTTCTTACTTATAACCGACACTGATAGTGCCCAAGATGGCGCCCTTTCTGCGGCGCAAAGGGTTTGGGCGTCAGTTTCTTATCTAATAACCGACGCATATAGTCCCATGCTGGCGCATTTTTGGTGGCGTGTGAAGAGTTTGGGCGTCGGTTTTGGAACCGACGCATAATGGGTGAGCTTTTAGTGTCGCCCACATAGGTGTCGCTTAGAAACCGACACTAAAGGCCTTAAATAACTGACACTAAAGGTAGGTTCTGTAGTAGTGGTTCTGCATTTTCAATTTTAAGAACATCTATCTCATCTTGGCATCGTTGGTTATCTTCCTTAAGATCTATAATAGTCTTAAGATAGACACCACTCTCAACCTCTACTCCATTGTATTGAAGCTCAAGGTCAAGAAATTTCCCTTGCATGCATCTATGCTATCAAGAAGTAGTTTTTCATTTTTATCAAGAATCTCAATTTTAGCATAAAGATCATCTACTATCTTGCCTAGTATTTTCCTTTTAGATTTGCATTTAGTAAAAGATGATCGGCAATCATTAAGCATATCAATAAGAGTTTCCTTAGATAACTCATTCAAACTGACTTCACTTACCTCACTTACCTCACCTACATCTTCACTTGTAGAGGTCATGAGAGCAAGGTGGCATTCTCCATCTTCAGAGCTTGAAGAGCTTCAGGAAGACTCCTCCCAATCTGCATCTTTGCTTCTTCTTTCTTTCTTCTCCTTTCTCTTGTATTTTCCTTCTCTCTTGTACTCCTTGTCTTTCTTGTAGCTGCTCTTGTGATGGCTCTTCTTAGCCTTGGGGCAGTCACTCTTGTAATGACTCTTTTGGCCACACTCATAGCATCTAGGAGTTGATGAAGAAAGCTTCCCCTTGAAGTGTCTGCCCTTTGAGTATTTTGCTTCATGCTCATTTGGGCCTTCATCTTCGCTTGAGGAGGGAGTAGGGGACTTGAGAGCAAGTTGTTGTTGCCGAACCATCTCTTCAATTTGAGCTTTGAAGGTTGTGTCCTTGATCTTCTTGGACTCCTTCTCTTCTCTCTTTTCTTCTTCTTCTTGTTTATCAAGCCTTGGTTCATGGGCTTAAAGGTTGCCAACCAGCTCCTGGGTTGACAATTCACTAAGCTTGTACACTTTAATGAATGTAACCTTGGGCTCCCAACTCTTTGGAAGAGATCTTAGGATCTTGGAGTTGATAGTGCCTTTGTCCATCACACTACCAAGGGCCACCAATCCATTGATGATGACATTGATCCTAGTGTACATACCAACCACTCTTTCATTCTTACCCATATTGAAGTTCTCAAGAAGACCACCAAGCATGTAGATCTTGGCTTCCTTTACTTGCTCTGTTCCTTCATAGGTGACAAAAAGCTTGTTCCAAATCTCATGTGTGGTGTTCCAAGAGGAGATCCGGTTGAACTCGGATGGGGTGAGGGTTGCATAGATGATGCTCACAACTTTGGCATTGAGTTGAGCTTGCTTCATTTGGGCTTCCATCCATGTGGAGATTCCCCCCTTTCAATCTTCATACTTGAGGTGCACCACCTTCCACATCTCATAGCTCACACCTTGGAGGTAGAACTACATTCTTCTCTTCTAATAGAGGAAGTTGGTGTCGTCGAAGACCAAAGATCGCATGGAGAAGTTTCCTTCCAAGTTGAGGGATCCAAGTGCTAAATCACCCATCTTCTCCTACTTGTAGAAGTAACTTGGAGAAGACCTTCTCTGATACCACTTGTTGGATCAAGGGCTCTAGAGGGGGGTGAATAGAGCTTCACAATTCTCACAAAATGGATTAGACCACCAAATTATATAAAGTGTAGGAACTTAAACAAACATCAATTTGATGTCTTACCTAGCAAGCATAGCAAGGATGACAGACAAGAAAGAGCATGCACTTAGACAAGGTGGTTTAGAGTGGTTCCACATCCTAACTAGAAGCAATGTTAGTCCACTACCTAGAGTTGGTTAATCTCTAGGATTTGCAATCTTGGTACTCTTATATTCCATCATAAGATTACAAGAAAAAACCACAATATCTAAGGGCTTAGTAAAACCACAATATCTAAGGGCTTAGTACCTAAATCAAGGATCTTCAACCTATAAAAGGAGCTTACCCACGTGAACCATGGAGTCTTCAGCCATCAACATGGACTTACCCACTCCTTCTTCAAGTCTTCAGCCTTCAAGGGATTACCTATCCTTCTTGAGTGTGTGCCTTGCTATCTCCTTCACTTGGAGATCTGGAACACCTTGTCTTCTTCAACCTTGAAGAACAACAACTCCTTCTCCTTCACTCAGAGAAGATCTTCAGCCTTTTCTTCAATAAGGAAAGGGTATAGGAAGATGGTGGAGGAGAGTTTTACATCAATACAAGGAGCAACTCTATTACAAAGGAACCTATCTCACTCATACTCATGAATTTGACTTGAAGGTAGAGAGAGAAAGGGGCTGAAAGGGTTAGAACATTCTCAACTAAGCTAGGAACAAGCATGTAGTGAATGAGCAACCTTGGAATGAACTCCAAGAGGTCCTATTTATAGTTGAGGGTGCCCTTTTAAGTTGTGGGACAGTTAGATACGAAATATAGCCATTGTTGCTCAAAGCAACGACTCTATTTTTGCTCAAAACACACACCAACGGTCACAAACACTTTTTTTGCAAATTCCGTACAGTGCAATCGGTCGAGTTTCAATAAAGGTAACTCGACCGATAGAGTAAAAGACAAAGCTGATATTCTAATCATCGGTCAAGATTATCCTAGGGAAACTCGAATGACCAATGAAGATCGAATTGGTCAGGTACTCGATCGGTCGAGTTTTGTGAAAACACAACTCGACCGATGCCATCTTCAGAAAACTAATCCAGGGAGATCGGTCAAGTTTGCAACTTGACCAATGGACTGCCTGTGGTCAATTTTCTAAAGTGCATCTAAAGTGATTAAAACTTGGTGTTTAGTGTCCCAAACAATTTTATCATCTTATTTACAAGCCAATTCATCAATACAAGTGATTACAAAAATATTCTAAGGTCATTTACATAGATTTCCAAAATTACACACTTGTATAGCTTTTGACTTGAACTTGAGAAAATTAGGGCTTTTGATTTTTTTTATCCTTTTTATATATCTAACACCAGAAATCAATCTTCAATACACATATTAGATACATATGAATGGAATGTTTAAGTCATTATCAAAATATGGACATTGTATAACCTCTAGGTCAACATTATCTTGATCCCTAAGGTTGCAAAACTAGATACATGTGAGCAACAAATACCGATATCATAAAATAATCTATTACTTTATCTTGCTTACAAGATTGTAGTTGAGTAAATGAAGCCATACTTCCAAGTTGGAACTCTCCTAAAGAAAGCAGTTTTGTTCCAGGTATATGGATTACATGTAGGGAAATATGGCTACAGAATAGGCAGTAGAAACAAATATTTATCTATTATATTCCCCATAAACCAATGGATCGTGTAAATTACTATAAGATGATAATGATGGTTTGGAGGATATACCTAGTCCTGGAGCAAGTCTAGTGAGACCTCTTCCTCATCATAGATGGGTGACCATTTCCTAGTTGCATTGGGTCTCATCTGATTGCTCTGTCTGCACCACGAACTGCAGCCTCAAACGTCGTAGTTTGTAGCATCTCCTCTCACAATAGACTGTTGGTTGACGTTGTTCTCCTAGTAGTAGACGACAGCCTCCCACCTCTTGAGAAGTCACACAGACCACCTAAAACTCATGTTGTCCTGCTAGAATGGATACGAAGGAGTTTTCCCTCCTGTTGGTGTACTAGTCACCAACTTGCTCTTCGGCAACAATGATCCTTAGTTGTTTTCTCCCGTAGCTATCCCTCTCTAGTCAAGTAGGACTTTGCTGGGCTATCTTGGCTACTACAACCAGAGAGGACAAAAATTTTCATAGTAATTGATTCTCAATTGTATGTATTGTACTCTGGGAAGCCCCTAGTACACCTCTATTTATAGGAGGGGTTTAAGCCAAGGTTCCCAGTCTATACGGGAGTGGAAGGGGCTGGAAGATCTCAAACTTTTGAAACATGCAAACACCAAATGGTTATATGGTGACCCATACGGTCATCTAGAATGCAGTCTGGTCGTCTCACACTGTGAGATAGTCATTTTGCATGTTTCATAATCACACTTAAAATTCACAATTTTGAATCCAACTAATGCATGACATGATGTTAGCACCAATTCCCTAATGCAATCGAATTTTCCACAAACTGAGCAATCTCTCTCAAGAGTGAGGGTCATCTCACTCACCAAGATGGTCACCTGGTGAGTCTAGTTGAGTCAGTTGGTTCAATAGTTTGAATCGGTCAGTTCATACCTTAGTTCGAACAGAATTTAGCCAATTCGGTTCTAATCAGCATGATACTCTAAATAGCCATCTCAACTCTTGAGTCAACTGTCTAGCACTCCAAACAGTTGTCTCACTTGGGTGAGTTGATCGTCTAGCAGTGTAGCCAGTTGATTTGTTGTCTAAATTGATTACCTAAACAATTTATAATCAATTCAATCATCATTCGATATTAAACTCCTCTTCTAGGTCAAGACCTATGTGTGTGACCCTATAGGTCCCATATCACGTTAGCAATGAATGTCCATAACTAACTTATGACATCACAAGCAAAGAGTGATGCATAGTTGCACATCATTTCTATGTAAGTGAATGGAAAGTTGGGGAACAACTTCAACCTACAATCTGTGTATGGTGTTGTAGTGTTTGTATAATTCCCTTGTATGTGATATTGAGATTGAATTGGAGGCATGGTGTAGTCACCCTCGTCAATATTCAATCTTGTTTCTTGAACCAGTGCAGACTTTCTGAGATATATGTAAGCTCACTGTCACATATTGAGTCACATGTGCATGTCCATGCATTTCTCAATCTCACTAATCAAGAGGCCTAGGATATCATACACCTGTAGGAGGGACAAATCCCATCTCTATCACTCGCAGTCAGTCCCCATGTGTCATAGTCGCCCAGTCATCACAATTATAACAACTCATGTCTTAGGATTGAGTTTGATGATGTCAAAGCATACCAAATGACAAGTGATGAGTGTAGTGATTTTAGGTCTAAGAACCACAAACTCTACCATCACAGAGAGAGCTGACTATGACTACCATGGTAATGGTCTCCATGTGTCAGTATCATGGTAGGTCTGTCAGATACACGGTTCAATGATATGTATCTGTGTGATTAGTTTGATTTAGACATATCATGACTAATGATACTTAGTCATCAACCAAATCACGCTCTTATCTTATGTGTCATTATTGTCTATCAACCTTTTAAAATAACAAATGATCAAGGACATAATGAGAATATATATGTACTCTTAACAACTGTATGATATCATTTCCCCAAGTCACTTACTTGAAGACATACATCATTGAGTAATATTATTCTCTAAAAATTTATAATGTTACATTTTTATCTCGTAACTGAATTAAACAGACAAAATTAAAAGCTTTTATTTAATTATTAATCAAATCAATTACAATCATCATATGATTGGCTCTTTGGGCATACATACCAATAGACTCCCATTTTCACTTAGAGACAATCACCCACGAATCTTATTCTGTGTGACCTAACATGACCATCATGCTTCTATTGTGAAAGTTCATTTGTCAAGGGGTCAAGAATAGTGTTCTTAGTTGTTACTCTGCAAATCTTTACATCTCCTCATTGTGCGATCTCTCGTATGAGATGGAACCACCTTTGTATATGCTTTCAGTGCTGATGTGATCTAGGTTCCTTAGCTTGTGCAATAGCTCCATTCTTGTCATATATTTCTCAATTGCATCATTGATGCTTGGAACAACCCCAAGTTCATAGATGAACTTCTTCCTCCATACAGCCTCCTTTGTTGCATTCGATGCAACAATATACTCGACCTCTATTGTAGAATTCGTAACTGTCTCTTTCTTGGAACTCTTCCATCTTACAACCCTATTGGTTAGGCAAAACATGAATCCTAATTGTGAGTTGTAATAATCTTGATTAGCCTGGAACCTTGCATAAGTGTAACCTCTTACCACCAACTCTTCCTCTCTATCATAGACTAAGAAAATAACCTTCATTCTTCTCAAATACTTGAGGATGTTCTTCATGACTATCAAATGAGCATCACCTGCATTTGACTGATATCTTCTCATCATGCTCAAGGCATACGAGACGTCTAGATAGGTACACAACATTGTATACATGATTGATCCTATTGCTGAGGCATATGGAATCAAACTCATGTGTTCCCTTTCTTCACAAGAACTAGGACATTGAGATCTAGAGATGGGTACACCATGACACTTAGGCAGGTTTCCTCTCTTTGAGTTTTCCATGCTGAACCACTTCAATGCTTTATCAATGTATGTGCTTCGACTTAGTCCAACAAGCCTCTTGGATATATCTTTATAGATCTTTATCCCCAAGATGTAGGATGATTTTCCCAAGTCTTTCACAGAAAACATATTTCCAAGCCATGTATTTACCTTTTGTAAAGTAGGGATGTCATTCCCCATAAATAGTATGTCATCTACATGCAATATGAGGAATGTCACTATTCTCCCACTAACCTTCTTGTACACACAAGGTTCATCTTCATTTTGAATACTTTTCTTGGCTTCTCTAGCATCGGGCCCTCTTGACAAATGTTGAGAAGAAGAGAAGACACCTTGACATCGACTCCCTCTGCCCTATCTATAATAATCACAAAGAAACGCTCCTGCATTGCCTCAGGGACTGCTCGACAAGTGCAGCAATGTGGAGGATGCTAGGCGTCTCTGCAAACACCTTCCTCATTTCCGAAGATGAGTGGATAGAATGGGTCATTTCACCTCCTCATATCTCCCACGACGATGCAGTTTCTGCACCTTACTGCTTGCTGGCACATTTGGAGTATCAGGAACAAACAAGTCCACGACCACCAAGTTCCCAACAGTCATTCCCAAGCCGCTTTCATTCATGAAAGATCTAAATCTATCACTCACGCCTTGACCACTGCCCCCAACACAGCTAGGTCAGTCGCAAAGCATGTCATTCAACCAGGCAGGGTAGACTTTGTGCTCCTCGTCGATGCTGCTTTCAGAGAGGATACAGGGAACGCCGGTGTTGGCATCCATATTTTAGATGGCCATGGCAACTTCGTTTCTGGAGAGGGGATACCGTTACACGCTTCCTCACCTCTCCATGCGGAACTTCCAGCAATTACTATCGCCACTTCAGTCTGTAAAGAACGGCACATGGTGAACTCTGTGATCCTATCTGACTCCAGTTCATCGGTGGAGCTGGTTAATCAAACAAAGTGTGCCTCACCGAAACTCCAACAGGTTTGGAGAAAATTTCAAGTCACTCAAGCAGCTCTAAACCATCTCTCGGTGATGTACATTGCTAGAGAGTTGAACCAAGTTGCTGACAAGCTCGCAAAAACCTCTTTACTTTCTCGCACCCCCTATTTTATTCATAATGATAGGCCTTCATGGCAACCTGATGTACTCAATGTGAAGCTCTCCTTAATTTGGCCTGTTACAGAGTACAGGATAAATAAAAACTAGACTCTGATCTCCACAAAAAAAACATCAAAGATAACTTGGGGATGAAGTTTGGTCCAATTTGCATGTTGTTTGTGCAAGTTATGCAATTTTAGGTACATTTTGGACTTTTCTACCATTTACCCAATTGGGAGGTTTACATTGCAAATTGTCACATGCATTATAATACTTATATATTCCCTTATCATTCTCGAGTTTTTAAACAATAGGGCGCCTAGTTGAACCTTGGTTTGAAGGTGTTTCTCTCTAAGGGCATTTCAGGGATTACCCTCTTTATAAATGTGCTTATGTTTAGAAGCTATCAACCAATGGGGATATTTCTTTGATTAGAGGTCAGTAGGGATGGCCTAGAAGTATCTATGAACTGAAATTTGATATTCAATAAGACTCTATGAGTTGTCCTCTTTCATGGCCATGAAACCCTAGGCTAAGGACACATGGAAAGCTCTATGGACACCTCATGCTTGACTTCTTCCTTATACATAAAGGATTACATGTCCATGGGAACTGTTAGCATTGGACACATGGAAAGTAACTAAAACCTCATGCTTGACTTCTTCCTTATCCATAAAGGCTTGTATGACCATGGGCACCCTTATACATGGACACATGGAAAGTCCCATAGACACCTCATGCTTGACCCCCTTCTTTATAAAGCCATATCTACCCCTTTCCACCTCCCAATTCAAAAACTCTTGCTCTCCTTTTCTTTCATCTATTTTAGAGCATCATTCCTACTCTGTTTGGCCATGAAGGTTTTGTCCTGAGGTAAAAGAAGGTGCCTACCTAGGTGAATAAGGCTCCTAGGGTTCCAAATTTGCTCTATTCAAGGTTTCTAAAGCTCCTCCTTGGTGTTTTCGACCAAAACTAGTAAGTTTGCTCCTTTCCTTCCCTATATTCAAGATGTTCATCTTCCTTCCACCTTCTTCCATTTCAGAACCATGGCCTTCCATGGTGAATCCCCACCTAGAGCCCTTGAACACCCCATCTCGATGTTCTTTTGTTAGGATTTTTCACATCTAAAGTAGAGAAGGTACTTCTTGCTCGAGATAGGATCTTTGTTGAAGAAACCATCCTCTCTATCTAGGGAACCTTGCTACTTGGACCTATCCACCTTTCTTAGAGGTTCTTTGTAGACCTAGTCTTGTATCTATAAGTGACCATGGAATATTAGACTCTAAAGTTAAGGTATGTTTTTAGACTCGATTATTCATATTGTGCAAGTTCTCTCTCTTATTATATGTTTGCATCCCTTATTATTCCCTTTGATTAATTAACCTATTTTTATCATTCTCTTGGTCCTATGGATAATATCCTACACAATATTCTTTCTTTTGAAAATTTTGGTTCATGTGAACTACTTTATTTGGTACCCATCTTGTCATCATATTATCATGTTTGGACATTCTCTTGGTCTTTTCTTATTTTTTATTCATGATGGAACTGTACATGATGACATGTGATGTCTTTTTCCCACTTGTGAGGTGGATGTATACGCAGCTCACTTTTATGGTCAATAGTTTGTATAATCTAAATATCCTTTCTATAGGAAGCCTTTTTTACTTTCATGTCCTTTATTCAATATGTTTCTCAATCCATATTTTAGTATGCACATACCAACCTTTGTTGATGTCACCTATGTTTCTTCTTTTGCTGGGGTATGCTTCCAACCCTAGGTGAAGGACTTGGATGATATGGCATGAAGACTTCAACTTAGATTAAGGAGTTAAAGCTTGGAAACAATCTTTATAGGGTTTAGATTTCCCTCTACTTAAATCCTTATGTTGTATCATACATGTAAACCCTTATGGTATATTATGATGTACTTTTGTAATCTTTTGTGAGAATTGAATATAGTCATTTATTTAATTTTGCTACTACACTTTGGTTGTTTTGAATACCATTTATTGAAGTTTGAAAATTTTGCACCTATTCCAGCATACCTTTAAGTGTGTTCGGAATGGATTTTTATTCTTCAAATTTTATTCTTTTGTAGGGAGTGGATCCCCCCACTCGGATCCCACTCCTTACAACATGGAATCAGAGCCCATAGTAGTCACAATCTGACTATTTCAGTTTTGTCTCCCTTATTAGAACCCTTGACTTTGATAGTCACCCTTTAGGTGAGATGTTTCCTTAGAATCTGTCTAAGTAGATCATGAGATGGTGAAAGATTGATGTTTAGGGTAACCCTTAATGTTGTTTTATTTGACTTATTAGGTTGAACCTTTTAAGGGGTGGTGAATAATTTTTTTTCTTATATATGGATGTTTTGATTTTGAGGACAAAATCCATTTAAGGGTTGGTGTGTTGTAACATACTAGATCTCAAACCCTACCCTAGAAGTTTGGTCTTTTGGACGTATCTAAACAAGGTTGAGGTTAGACCTAAAAGATTTTTCATATAACCCTAATGATAAATTGTATGTATAAATCACCTTAATGTAACCTATTGTTCTAACATTAATCTTAGGTTAATAATGGATACATAAAATATGCCACATAACTCATTTTGGTGGTAATATAAAGATAAAGAACTTAATTGGATGAACAATTTAGATAATGGCATGTTAATGGGCCATATGACATATCACATGTAAATAAGTCTCAAAAGTGGAAACAAACTTCAAATTCATAATCTACATATCAAAATTAGCTTACATGTCAAATTTCATCTCATTTGGACAACCTTCAAATATTAGGATAAGTTTAGGAGAGAGAAAATGAGTAAAAGGCATAAGTAATGAATAATGTAACTATATAAATTCAAAATATGGAAATAATGGAAAGTGCATATTCAACACATCAAATAGAACTTTTGGATCAGTTTGGTCCAATTTGGATGTTGTTTGTGCAAGTTATGCAATTTTAGGTATATTCTATACTTTTCTGTAATTTACCCGATTGGGAGGTTTTCTTTGCAAATTGTCACATGCTTTATAATGCTTATATATTCCCTTACAATTCTCAAGTTTTTTAACCATAGGGCGCCTAGTTTCACATTGGTTTGAAGGTGTTTCTCTCTAAGGGCATTTTAGGGATTACCCTCTTTGTAAATGAGCTTATCTTTAGAATTTATCAACCAATGGGGTTATTTCTTTGATTCAAGGTTGGTAGGGATGGACTAGAAGTATCCATGAACTGACATTTGATATTCAAGAAGCCTCTATGAGCTGTCCTCTTTCATGGCCATGAAACCCTAAGCTAAGAACGAATGGAAAGCTCCATGGACACCTCATGCTTGACTTCTTACTTATCCATAAAGGTTTGCACGTCCATGGGCACCCTTAGAATTGGATACATGGAAAGTAACTGAAACCTCATGATTGACTTCTTCCTTATCCATAAATTCTTGCATGACCATGCACACCCTTATACATGGACACGTGAAAAGTCCCATAGACACCTCATGCTTGACCCCCTTCTTTATAAAGCCATATCTACCCCTTCCCACCTCCCAATTTGAAAACTCATTCTTTATTCCATCTTAGAGCATCATTCCTACTCTGTTTGGCCATGAACATGATGTACCATGGTAAAATAAGGTGCCTACCAGTGTGAATAAAGCTCCTAGAGTTCCAAATTTTCTCTATTTAGGGTTTCTAATGCTCCTCCTTGGTGATTTTGACCAAAACTAGTTGGTTCCTACTTTCCTTCCCTATTTTCATGTTGTTCATCTTCCTTCCACCTTCTTCCATGTCGGAACCATGGCCTTCCATGGTGAAACCCCACCTAGATCCCTTGAACACCCCATCTCGATGTTCTTTTGTTATAGTTTTTCACATCTAAACTGGAGAAGGTGCTTCTTGCTCGAGATAGGAGCTTTGTTGGAGAAACCAGCCTCTCTAGCTAGGGAACCTTGCCACTTGGATCTGTCCACCTTCCCTAGAGGTTCTTTGGAGACCTATACTTGTATCTAGAAGTGACCTTGGACTGTTAGACTCTGAAGTAAAGGTTTGTTTGCAGGCCTGATTATTCATATTGAGTAATTTCTCTCTCTTATTGTATGTTTGCATCCCCCATTATTCCCTTTGAGAAATTAACCAATTTTCATCATTGTCTTGGTCCTATGGACAATATCCTACACAATATTCTTTCTTTTGAAAATTTTGGTGTGACAAAGTGGATTCCCACCCCCCATTTTTCATATTTATTCTTTTGCCCTCATTATGTTCACTCATGACCTCACTCTATCATTCTTTGACTAGTTTATGACTATTGATACTCAAATTCAAAATATGATGACCAATGTGTACTTTATACACTTTATGACACCACATATTGGATTAATTTATCACTTTGTCCAAAAAATTGCAATTGTCCATGAAACTTCATCTTCTGGTCCTCAAACTTTTTCTAAAGGTTCTATTTTGTGCTAAAATTCCCTTTTTTTGCCTTTATAATTGCCCTTTTCTGAGTCATCAATCTATTGCAAAGGGAGGGGACGAACCCCAGCCCTTAGATCTGACTCACATAGATCATGTCCCAATTGAATGGCCGATCCATCATCTCCTACCTCCTGCAATTAGCAGAGAGGGGAGTGGCGGCCAAAATTCCAATTGATTGATTGTGATCCCCGTTTGAATATCAAAGTAACCAGGGATGTTCGCCCCGCCAAACCGAAGGCATTTACTCCTTTCCCCCCTAGAATCACCATGTTTCAAGAACAATCGATCCTATGTTTTCACTTCTCGGCCGCCGCCATGGCCACCTACTCGCAAACCCTAAAGCTAGCCTTAATCTACCTATAAAAACTAGACCATTAGTTTTGACATGACATCACGAGCCTGAACAACTCTTTTTACTCCACCCTCTCACCCTCCTACTCGAATACCCCCTTCCTCCGACCACATGTTGCTTTAGCAGCGTTGCCTCATAGCCCAATTGGGCATTCTTACTCATTGCCCTCTCACCTCGATCCGCCTTCACCATTCACTTCGTGAGGCCTTGACGGACTCAAATGGCTATCTAGCAGCCCATGGTGACGCCCCCAGTTCCCTTTCCCCCTAGCTCTGGCGAGTTGGTCCACTTCGTCTACGTACTCGCATGTTGGTGGATGGAATGGGGGAACTAGGGAAAGAGTCCCCGAACCGACTGGTCCAGAGGACTTCAAGCCCAATTCAAGAAACCCAAACTGAACCAGCAAATCAAGAAAGGACCCGATCAATTGAACTGGCCAATCAAAGGCCTGAACCAGACCTCTGAGCAAGTGAGCCGCCAAGCTCACATGGCTCGATCTGGGCCATTCCTTGTGCATCTAACGGCCCTCATTTTTCCATGTTAAGGTAAATATTCTCCTCTCTGCTCAAAAATTCAATTAAATGCCCAGATCTTGTTTTAATCATAGAAAATACATCCTAGCTCCAAAAATTACAAGTAAGTAGTCCATTTTAATTAGAAAAATTAGTCTAAACTAATAAAAATAGTTTCAGAACCTATTTGGTATCAATGTTCTCTACTTTAGTACCAGTATCTTTGAATAGCCTTCTTGAGTATAAAATGGACATTCTTCTTGATTTTTGTGACTTTTAGACTCTGATGTTCATATTGAGACTCTAAAATCATAACTAGACTGGTGAAGTTCTATATTTATATATTTGTTGACTTTATTCAGTCTTGAATATCATGATGACATCATAATAATATGATTGTCCTAAATCTTGTGGCATATTTTGATCTATTCACCTAATACTTGATCTCAGATTTACTCCTTATACTAATCAGAACTTGTCTAATCTTGAACATCAATGATGTTAGAACTTGATAATGATCTAAATACTTGATTATAACTTGCATATTGACCATAATAATTAGGGTTAACACATGTGCCTAGAATACCTAGGTGGGTTATTCACACTTGAAACATAATTGACACTTGAATAATCTTGAACATCTTGATATTTCATGAGTGGATGAGCTAACCCTAAGGTTGACCTAGGAAAGTGTAACCCTAATCTCAAATATTGAAATGTGATCCTCAAATATCATGATTTTGACCCTTGATCCAAACATTGTGTTTTAGGATCTAACTCGAAGGGTTGACCTATCACTTGTTGATTTGTAATCAAAATCTTCGGGGAAAGGTACGCTTTTATACCTCATGTTTGGTTGTATTGAATATACTTTTTATGTATCTCTTTATTGTATACTTTTCTATATACTTGTTTGAGCTACTATTCCCTATTGATTAGGATTTCGTATTTTCTTATATTGTATTTTGAGACAAACTAGAAAAGATAAATGATAATGCTCATTATGATTGCCTATATACTGATGATGATGTTGTTGTTGATAATGTTGATATTGAGTGCAAGAAATCCCCTCATTTGGAGGTGGGACTTGTACATTGGCCTCCTAGCTCATATGGAGAAAGGAGCCTAGTGACCTCTCCCATCGTGTTGGGGTGATAGAGTCACACAAAATATATAAGTGTGTTTCTCGATTACAACATAATGGGAACTCGTAATAAAAATTGAATTGTTTGAAATAAACATCTTGTCGAATAAATGTTGTATTTTGAAAATCACTTGTTATAAGTTTCTTGAATATAAGTCTTGTCAAGTATACACTTTTTCTATAAACCGTTTTACTTGATTTTGATAGTGTACCATGTAGTTGCGTGATCGTGTCATGATTTTCTTGAGTTTAGGCAAGACAAATGGAACACTACTGAGATCACTTCCGCACTCCATATACTCTGATGACAAGGATAAATCAGATATATCTCCTATATTGGGTTAGTTTGTTCTTTATATCACCAGTTTTTGAATTATTATTTCTTACCAGTGTGTTAGATCCTATTGGGCCACTTAGGGACAGGCGCTTAAATCCTTTTACCACTATTTAGGCAGTCAGATTAAAATTGGTGTAAGAATGGTTTTGTGACATTTGTTCATGTGAACTACTTTATTTGGTACTAATATTGTGATCAAATTATCATGTTTGGACATTCTCTTGGTCTTTTCTTATGTTTTGTTCATGGTGGAACTCTATATGATGGCATGTGACGTCTTTTGCCCACTTGTGAGGTGTATCTATATTTTGGTTACTTTTGTGGTGACTAGTTTGTATAATATGATTATACTTTCTACTTGAGTCTACATTTAGCATGATATGTGATTTAGTAGCACTAGAGTAGTGTAATTACATTGTTTTTTGGGCAGATGTGTATTTCTTGCTCAGGGCATTATGCTCATGTTATTTTTGGGATGGAGGTGGCACCATACCCGAGTTTCAAATTTGTGAGGTTTGGACCACTTTTATATATATTGGGAGTTTGAGTCACCTATGTTTCTTCTTTTTTGGGGTATGCTTACAACCCTAGGTGAAGGAATTCGATGATATGGCATGAAGACTTCAAATTAGGTTAAGGAGTTAAAATTTGGAGACAATCTTGATATGGTTTTGATTTCCCTCTACTTAAATCCTTATGTTGTATCATACATGTAAACCATTATGGGATATTATGATGTACTTTTGTAATCTTTTGTGAGAATTGAATATAGTCATTTGTTTAATTATGTTGCTACACTTTGGTTGTTTTGAATACCATTTATTAAAATTTGGAAATTTTGCACCTATTCCAACATACCTTTGAGTGTGTTTGGAATGAATGTTTTATTCTTCAAATTTTTAGTAGGGAGTTGATCCCCTCTCAGGTTCCACGCCTTACATGATGAGTGTAGTGACTTTAGGTCTAAGACCCACAAACACCACCATCATTATGAGAGATGACTATGACTACCATGGTCTCCATGTGTCAGTCTCATTATGGGCCTGTACAATTCATTGTTCTCTAACATGTATCTGTGTAATTGGTTTGATATAGCCATATCATGACTAATGAGACTTAGTCATCAACTAACTCACACTCTAATCTTATGTGTCGTTGTTGTCTATCAACCTTCCATAATAACAACCTATTAGGGACATAATGAGAATATGTATGTACTCTTAACATTTGTATGATCTCATTTCCCCAAGTCGTGTACTTGAAGACATACTATGTTGAGTAATATTATTTTGTAGACATTTATAATGCTACATCATTATCTCATAACTGAATTAAATGAAATAAATTGGAAGCTTGCATTTATTTATTAATCAAATCAATTACAAATTATGTCATGAAAATCATCAAATGATTGGCTCTCTGGGCATACATACCAACATTACCAACAATATCACTCTGGTACAAGAAGTGATACATGGCATGAAGAGCAAGAAAGAGGCAAAGACTATGACAATAATGATTGTCTTAACAAAATCTTATGATTGAATGTCATGGGATTACATGGAAAGCACCCTAGAATAGTTGTCTCTACCTATAAACATTAGAAAGTTTATCATGAATTCCATCACCAGAGGCAATTCTACGATTGTGTGGACTGGGAAGAAATCAAGGCCTTTCAAAGCTAGGCGAGTTCTATGGAAGGGTGACCCTTTGTCCCCCTATCTATTCGTGCTATGTTTGGATAGGTTATCTCAAATGATACAACATAGAGTTACATACAAATGATGATGGCCGATAAGGCTAGAGATAAGTGGAGTCACTATAGTACACGCTTGCTTTGTTGACTACATGATTCCTTCGCTCAGGTGAGCAAGTCCCAAATGGAAACTATTCTGCATTTCTTTGATGAATTTGAGAAAGCATTGGGTCAGGTGATATCTATTGCAAAGTCATAGATCTTCTTCTCAAGAAGCGTTTTAAGGGGCACCAGAAGACGAATTCAAAGGGTGAGCAGGTTTTGAATAACAGAGGAATTGGTGAGATACTTGGGCTTACCAATCCTACATTCAAGAGTTACAAAATTGACCTACTCCAATATAATTGACAAGATGAAAGTGAGGGTTATGTCCTGGGCAACCAAACGTCTTTCCTTGGTTTGTAGAGTGTGCCATTCCAGCCTATATTATACAAACGGCAGCGCTTCCCTTAAGCATATGTAACAGGTTTGATGGTACAATTCAATGATTTATATGGGGAGGCAGTGACAAAACCAATCCTTAGTTTCCTGGGATAAGGCGACAAGGACAAAAAAGTATGGTGGGTTGGGCATCAAGACAATGAGAGACTTAAGCATTGCTCTTGTGTGAAGGAAATCATGGGATTTGATGACATGCAGAGACTCGATATGGGGCAAAGTGTTTAAGGATCATTTCAATAGATATGAGCAAAGGAAATTGAGCACAACCTATGGGCTCTGACGGATAGTGATGTAAGGGAGGGTCTTCATACTAGATAATTACATGATGGTACCTGTAGGAGGTAAATCTATTAATGTGTGGAGTGATGTTGGGTGAAACTGGGGGTTCGTTTAATGAACCACACTAAGTAGACAATTCTATTCGACTTAGAGGTTCTGCAGATCAGCATCTTAGTGTTGGGCTCCGAGGAATGGGACATGGAGTTACTGAGCCATTGGTTGGCTGACGACATGGTCCAGGACATCCATTTAATCAACATGCCAATCGTTGGAAAAAGCTTAGACTACCAAGTTTGGCTACATTCTGAAAATGGAAGATACACAACAAGATTGGCATATAATGTGATCCAAGCTCAAGAAGGAAATGGGGGACATGGTGGCTAGGAAAATGTGTGGAGGTTGAAGACATCAGTGATGGTCAGGACGTTCACATTGCTGGTCCAACACGATGCATTGCTCACTAATGAAAGGCGATACAAGTAGCATATGGCATATGAAAGAAAATATTCAAGATGCATAATTGCAGACGAGTCAATCTTGCACACACTGAAAGACTGTGATAGTGCAAGGGAGGCTTGGTGTAAACTTGTTCTACCAGAGGAAAACAGATGATTCTTTAGTAGTATGACTTTAGAGGGGTGGACCAAGATGTCGCATGATGATGTTAAGATGCCAAAAGAATCCTTTTTGATTTCCTTTCATAGCATGTGGTGATTTAGAAATGAGCATATATTTGAAGGCGATAGCAAGCACATAGAGCACCAGGTGGAGTGTATAAAATGACAATACAACTCAGCTGCAAAGCCTGGAAGAAAGATATTACTCCAAAGATGACAAGGACATGCAGATGGTATCGATCAATGTCTGGGACCATTAAGTTAAATGTAGACATCATTGTCAACCATACAAGTGAAGCACCGGCGGTGGTAGTAAGGAATGATCAAGGAACTTGTCTAGGTGGATGGATGAAAAAAATTCAAGATCATCTCCATCACTAAGGAAGAAATGGAGGTGATTCAACTAGCAGTTGCCCAAGCCTAATTGAATAGATGGCCACATGTTATCATTGAAATTGATTGTCTGATGATGACGAATATTATGAAGGAAAACACCAAACGCTACCTAAATTATGCTTACTGGTCGACAAAGATAAGGAAGGAATTGTCTGATAACATGACATTACAATTCATCTGTAGAGGAAGGAACTGTGTCGCCGATGGTCTGGCCAAGCTGCAACATATAAGCAAGTCAAGCCAGGCATTCCATGAAGTCCCCTCTGAGTGTGTCTTGAGAAAGGTTCAGTTGGATAGCCATTTAGATGGGAGTATTTTACCAGATGTCCCATGTATTTTAGCTCATTTAGAGCTGCATGAAGGGTAGGTAGATTACAAATTACCCCCAAAAAAACTTAGATCTAAACTCAGAACCTCAAAAGCCAACTATGAACAACCTATCAAAAGGTAGTCAAACTTAAAAGAAGTCGGGTAGAGGTAGCAGATAAAGAACATAAGTTTAGTAAAACATTTAGTTGCTAAAATAGAGATTTGTGTGGAGAAAAACACAAAAGAACAAGGAAATCTACTATTAAAACCACTTACCCATCTAGATCTACTAGAAACCACCAATTTCTACTATGGGACTTCCTTCCTCCTCACAGTCACCTTCTAATTGCCACTGTGATCACCTTCTTTGTCACCGCTCAACATATTTTAATTGATGGAACATAGATATGAAGTTATACTTCTCATCTCATCATTTCTCATCGGCTATTTATAAATATATAACTCTTCTACAATTTGTTGAGCTGGGTAGCATCCAAAACCATCCATCCGAAGGCAAAGCCTTTGACCAAAACCATTGGTTTTTGCCTTCGACCGTCAAACCATCAGTTGTTGATCCTCGATGCAGCCAATGATTCATGAAACCTTTGGTCTATATTTCCTTTGATTGATATCTACCAGTCAAACCATCAGTATCTATGTCCAAACTAAAATCCTCAGTAACTAACCACCCCGCTAGACCATCGAAAGGTGCTTCCATATTGAGCCACCAAAAGGCATCCTTCAACCAAAACCATTGGTTTTGCAAGACCTTAGTAACCATCAATTTAAGAACTCTGTGAAATCACCAATTCAAAGTCATAGTTTCTAAGGAAAAACCTTCCCTTATCCACCATCGGTTGTCAAACCTGACCGACCCTCGATCTACATCCATCGGTTGTCAAACCGATGGAAACTTTGCAGGAGAACTAAAAAGGATGTAACTTGCTCATTTCAACTCTAATTTTTTATTCAAATTTGTTTCTATGATTTCATTTTTGAATTCTCTTAAGTTTAGTACCAAAACATGACTAAAATTATTACAACTAATCTAATTCACAAGATAATTAAATGTTAACAAGCATCATTATTACTAGGGTTATGTCTAACTCTTTGACTACCAGTTAAGCATGACAAGGGTTGTAACAATCTCCCATACTTATCAAAAGTTATCCTCAAAATTTCTATAAGACAAAAGTATATTTGTTGAACATCTCAGACTCTAACTCCCATATAGATTCTCCTATGCCATGATTTCTCCAAAGAACCTTTACTAAGGGTACCTCTCTCTTTCTAAGCTTTTGAACTATTCCTTCTAGAATTTGTATAGGACCTTCCACATAAGAAACATCTTCTATTAACTGTATTATATCTAGGTCAGTGATATTCCTAGTACGTGGATGACACTTCTTCAACATGGATACATGAAACACATTTTGTAGATGGGCTATCTCAGGAGGGAGCTCAAGTTTATATGCTACTGGACCAATTCTTAGAATGAATAGACAAGGAACCATGTATCTAGAGTTAGTTTACCTTTCTTCACAAACCTCATCACACCTTTTCATGGTGAGACTTTCTAGTAAACCTCATCCCCAACCTCAAATTGAAGTGGTCTATGAAGTTTTTAAACATAGCTTTTCTATTTGTCCTATGCAACTTTTGAATATTATCGAATCGCATATATCTTTTTGTTGTCTCTTCCACCAACTCTGGACCTATAATTTTTCTTTCTCCCACTTCATACCAAAAATAGGAGATCTACACTTTTTCCCATAGAGAGCTTCATAAGAGTTTGTGCCTAAACTAGAATGATAACTATTGTTACAATACTAAGGTGATAATTCCAGCTGCCACCAAAATGCAAAACACATGCTCTTAATATGTCCTCTAGGGTTTGAATGGTTGGTTCTAATTGTCCATCTGTCTGGGTGGAATCTTATGCTAAACTTCAATCTTGTTCCCAAAGAATGATGTAACATACTAGATTTTGGGTGCTAATTCTATTTTAATTAATAACTTGTAATTTTACCTAATTTGAACTCATTCCTTCACCTAGGCATATCTAATTATTTATAATATCTCTCATCCTTTTAATACAAATTTTCTCATTTTGAGTTTCTTTTGTTTCACTAAGTTCAACTTCTTCACATGAAAAATATATACAAATAAGTCCCTCAATTTGGTCTTGTGTTTAAGTTTGACATCATTTAGTATAGTTTGACATTTTATACTCAAATATGTGTGCTAGGTTTATACTGCAATAATGCACCTACCTTTTGAACCCATGGCTTTGGTGTCCACCTTAATATTGATTGTATTAAAAAACTTGTAATTTTTAATGAGAATAATTGATTTAGTCAAAGTATATTATTAATATGGAGAACTAGCATATACCTCGATAGTCCTCAAATTAATTTACATCTATCCCTAATTTCATAGCAGTCATACCTCATCTGACCCTTTAATTAATTAAGACCAAACTTACCAAATTAATTTCATTAGTAGCATTCTTTTTTTGCCTTTAAACCTCATTTTATTCATGTTTTGGCTCTTAATTACCCTATTGGTCATCAATATGTTTAATAATGTAAAAGAAAATTGAGTTAATATGAGTTGGTCATCCCACATGAACTGAAAGGTCATCAATTAACATAATATTCTCCTTTTTTATGTTTTATTTTCTTCTTATGAGGAGATAGGTAATGTAAGGTGATTATGGTCCTCATTAACTATTTTTATTTACATTATGCCTTATTTCTAACTTCATTTAATAATCATCTCATTTTTGTGGACATTTGAACATAACTCTTGATAAAATATTAATTGAGGTAATTGTGCACTAACCCCTCATGTTTGCATGCATATTCACTCCAAACCACTCAATTTCCACAAAATCAACATTAAGGATAAAATGATAAGAATAATAGGATAACTTTAAGAATGGGGTGGAACTTCAATTACATTGAGATTCAATTTGTTACAGCACTCCACCCATTAAAAAGGATTTTGTCCCCAAAATCTCAAACAAAAAGAGAAGGGTGGTTACGTAGCATCTCGTCTTTCAGTTCCCAAGTTGATTCATCTAACCCACGGTACTTCCATAAGACTTTCACTAGCTCAATCTCTATGTTCTTCAACTGTTTAACCCGAATGTCAAGAATCTTCATGGGTAATTCCTCATAGGTTAGGTTCTCACAAATCTCCAAAGATTCTATCGTGAGTACATGAGAATGATATTTCATGTACTTCCTCAGTACTGAGACATCAAAGAAATTATGGATCTTTTTGTATGTATGTGCAAGAGCTAGAAAGTATGCACACTCCCCTATCTTATCCAAGATCTCAAAAGGCCCCACATAACGAGGACTACTCTTGACTTTGTCTTTAGATCAGGCAATAGAGTGTATAGGCTTGACTTTCAAAAACACATGGTTACTTACTAAGAAGCTTACTTTAGACCTATGCTTGTCAGCATACATCTTTTATCATCTTGTGTGGCTTTCATATGCTTCTTAATCAACTGAACCTTCTCTATCATTGTTTGCATGTTATCAGTCTTCACTAGTGTTCGGTCTCCCACGTCATCCCAATGCAATGGGGAACGACAAGATCCCCCGTATAAGGCTTCATACGGAGGCATCCCAATGTTGGCTTGGTAGCTATTATTATACATGAATTCATCCAAAGGTAGATACCTATCCCATGCACCTCCCTAGTCTATCACATAAGCACAAAGCAGATCCTCCAAAATTTGCGTTGTTCTTTCTAACTGGCCATCGGTTGTGGGTGGTATGTAGTACTGAAATGTAGGTCGGTTTCCATCTCTTCCTAAATTTGGCTTCACAGTCGAGAGGTGAACTTTGGATCATGATTAGATACTATCACTTTGGGTACACCATATAGACAAACTATCTACTCCATATATAATTGTGACATGTCCTCAACCTTGTAATTGGATTTGAAAGGAAGAAAGTGGGCAGACTTAGTAATTCGATCGATTACTACACACACAACATCACAACCATAGGAATATTCTAGACATTAATATGGGCCTATGGTTCAAATTTGGGATAATTGGTCAATAGTTGATCCCTCAAATCTATTTTAAATGACTTGACTAAGATTTTGTTATGATTTTAATACAAATTCATTTATATCCCACATTTAACCTAAAGTCTCAGCATTTAATTATTGTCATGCATTACTCCCATTTAACCAAATGCGTGTGTGATTCCCGACCGTTAGATGCACATTCCGATGGACCAAAGGCCATCGTTTACCTCAACCCTTTTGTGAGTCAAAGACATTTGGATAGTTGTTATTCCCCGATCAGTTTCTTGATCAAATCACCATCGTTTTGCTTGATTTCTTTGCCTTTAGATCTGTCATTCCATGTCGTTTCGTGCGATCCAATACTCGTGCATTGAGGCACACCATTTGCAAAAACACCCAAATCGAGCTCCACCTGCTCACAGCCATGGTGGGAGCGAGGTAGGGGGAAGAATCCCCAAAATGAATTTCCCATTCCACCCTCGCTTGCCCTTTTACTTTGATTTTTCTGCACAAGGGCATTTTAGTCATTTTGCCGCTATTGGTTTCTCGCCTGACCAAGTCCCACGAGCACTGATCCACTCCCTGGCCACCCATGATTGGGCCAGATCATGCGGGCCCACAACCTTTCTTTTCTTTTCACGAGCTCATTTGCCTACTTGGCATTTTTGAATATTCTGATTTGTCAATTTTAGAAAATTCATAACTAATTACTCATTTATCAGAATAATATAAGTAAATATGCTATGGAATCACAAAAATAAACCCTATTCAATATAAATGTTTCCCAAACCTGAATACCATGTTTTCAAGGAAATTTTTTCAAGGAACTAATGTGTTTACTTAAAAATCCCTAAAATGTATAATTAATTTATTTGAACTCCAAATTAACTAATCAAATATTTTATACTAATTAGAAAAATATAAAAAATGATTGGTCTAGTTTATAAGTCCAAAATGTATGGTTTATTTAGAAGGTTCCAAATTAGGGTTTCTACACTTAACTTATTACAAAACCCTAATCTATGTGATGAAAACTTGTATCTAGGGTAAAAGTGACTTTGGACACATTTAATTCGTGAAAAGTCTTCTCTAGGAATCTCAAGTGAGGTATTTGAAACCCCATTTATGTATGTGCATTCTAAACACTAAGTTGGGAATTTTTTATCCAAACCTAATTTTCCCAATGAGGCATTGAGCCTATACTCTAGTTTCCCCATTTATTGTTTAGTATGTTTACTTCAATAAATCTGGCTTCCAGATAAATTCTTATAGCATGATGATGTAAATGACTAATTAACTAATGTAGTGTACATGAGTACAACCACACATAGTTTGGGCATGAGCCCTGGGGAATGTGACCACTCTCCCCACTATTATATATATTTCTAGGTGTTTGGGAATGTGACCACTCTCCCTCACCTATTTGTTTTTTTTAGGTTCGGTAGGTGCCTCAATCGTATATTAGTTTAATGTATTCATATTAAATCATGCATGCAACTTTATTGCTACTTGACTTGGCAGAATTATTAATTATTTACTTTCCTCATACTTTTGAAAACTCTTAGTTTAGTAAATCTTTACTTTGCCATATTTTATACTGGTAAATGTCCTTAATCGTTTAAATTGACACATACCTTTTCTCTCCTCTTTCTGGGTGATCCCAACCACCCAGAGCCAGGACAAGGGATAGAACCAGAGCAAGGTGTACCCAATCAGGAGTTGTTCTACCAATACGGCTAGGTTACTATTACTAGGTCATGTAGTTTTCTTTCCAGTTTATATTTTGAACATTTGAAATAAGTCTATGTAATAGCATAGGTTTTTCCTTCCACTGCTAATAGTGAATTTTTTTATTTTATTCATGCTTATTTAAATGGAATTATTATGCCTAAATATTCATCATAAAAACTTTATATAAAGGATGGATGTTGTGTATTTTCTGTTAAATTTTAGTGAGGAGGTGATCTTGCCTCTTTACAAGGATCTAGTTCTTCTCATAGTGGAGAGAGGTCTAGTTCCAGTATAGAGAATATACCACCCAGGTGGGCACCTTTAACTAGGTCTTTAGGATCATCAATATTAGTGATAGACCTGTAGAGGCAAGGTATAACTATATGTGACAACTGTGGTAGGACACATTTTGGTCAATGTTGGGGAGCTAATACTCAAACATGTTATCACTGTGGAGAGCCAAGACATATTAAGAGGGACTAGATAAAGCTTTTGTGTATACCTGATTAGACTTTACAATCATAGTTCTAGACTCCTCTAAGACATGCTCCAGTTAGAGGAGCAAGTTCTTTAGTGACTTAAGGCTTCAGAGTGGGAGCACGCACCATCAATAGTGGACAACATGGTAGGGGAGATCTACAAGACACTTCTTCTCAATAAAACCATTTGAAGGTGTAGTCTCCCCAAAGTTGTGATAGGTGAGATACTTATCTTTAATATCATTTTAGTTACAATTTTGATAGACCATGATGCAAATCATTTTCTTATCTAGAGGTCATTAGTTGGTGGATTAAATCTTTTAACTTATGATCTATGCTATGAGTTGTTAAGAATTACATTAGGTGAATCATCAATTTTGAAAGAAATGTGTCTTGTATGTTTGTTACATTTTAGTGGACATACTATAGCAGTTAATATGATACCCTTAGATATTAATTATTTTCAAATTATTTTGAGTATGGAATGCCATGAGACATATCATGTCCAATTAGATTGTTGGAAGAAAGAAGCTATCTTTCAACAAGGTAGGTTTTAATGTTTTTATTGGAGATAGAAACATACAAAAACATCTTATCTAAATGTATAATATCAACTGTTGTAGCTGATAAGATGATGAAAAAGGGGTGTGAGGCCTTTATAGCACATGTGGTAGATATAAAGGCATAGAAAAGGACAATAAATATGGAGGATGTTCTGGTAGTATGTGAGTTTCTAAATGTCTTTACCAGTGAGTTACTAGGTTTAATACCTAAAAAAGATATAGACTTTGAGATAACAATTTCACCTAGTAGTCATCCAATAACACTACCAACCTATAGAATGGCACTTGAAGAGTTAAAGGAACTAAAAACTCAATTACAAGAGTTACTAGATAAGGGATTTATTCAACCTAGTACATCAACTTGGGGAGCTCCGTTATTCTTATGAAGAAGAAGTATAGAACTATGTAGTTATGTATAGACTATCAACAATTCAATAAGATAACCATCAAGAACATATATCCTCTACCTAAGATTGATTGTCTATTTGATCAACTACATGAAGAAATAATCTTTTAATAAATAAATCTCAGGTTGGGTAATCATCAATTAAGGATAAAGACATCTAATATACCTAAATCAACATTTTGAACAAGGTATATGCATTATGAGTTTGTAGTCATGTCTTTTGGACTGACAAATGCCCCGAAAAACTTTATGGATATGACGAACATGATCTTCAAACTCTACCTAGACTAGTTTATAATAGTGTTCTTATATATTATTCTTATATATTCTAAAGATGCAGAACAACATTGGAAACATCTAAGGATAGCCCTATAGTTGTCGAGGAAACATCAACTTTATGCTAAGTTCAACAAATGTGAGTTATGGTTGGATGAAGTTCTTTTTCTTGGACATGTCATATCATGAGACAAAGCTAGTGTATATCCTAAGAAGGTGGAATCTATTAATTAGTGGGAGAAAACTACAACCCCTACTGAAATCAGAAGTTTTCTAGGGTTAGTAGATCTTATAGAAGGTTTATAAGAAACTTTAGTGACACTTCCTACACGCTTAACAAGGAAGGATGTGCCTTTCTTTTGGTCTGAATCATGTGAGAATAGTTTTCAAACTCTAAAGAAGTTAACCAAATCACCAATTTTGATTTTACCAGAGACAAATAAAGGTCATGTGGTTTTCTATCATGCATCTAGGAGAGGTTTGGGATGTGTTCTTATGAAGGAAGGGAAGATGGTGGTCTATGATTATAGAAAACATAAGAAGAATGAAGAGAATTATCACATATATGATCTTGAGCTAGATGAAGTAGTACATGACTTAAACACATGGCGTCATTATCTCTATGGTGAGTCATTTTAGGGCTTTACTGACCATAAGAGTCTAAAGTACATTTTCACCCAAAAGGATCTCAATCAGAGACAACACTTGTGGTTAGAGCTTATAAAATATTATGATGTTACCGTTGATTACCACCCTGGAAAGGTAATGTTCTAGAAGATGATTTGAGTAGGAAGTCAATGTCATCTATAGAAATATTTTCTATTGCATGCGTGAAAGGAGATTTATTAGTGAAGATGAGAGAGATGAATCTAGATTTGAATGTGTCTAAACAAGGTGAAATCATTGCATAGATGTAGATTCGAACATTCTATGATCAAATAAAGGAGATTCAACAAAGTGATAGTTAATTTCAACTCATTGTGCATGACATGACAGGAGGTAAGAGAGTAGAATCCATGTATTCAAATGATGCATTGTTATATCAATAGGATAGATTGTGTGTGATAGATGACACTAAGTTAAAGAAGCAGATTCTTGAGGAAGCTCACTCTTCCATGTATACAATGCATCCAAAAAAAACAAAGATGTATAGAAACCTTAAAGATTGTATTGGTGGTCAGGTATGAAGAAAGATGTGGCTCAATATGTAGCTAAGTGTGGTGTATGTCAACAAGTCAAGGCTGACCATCAGAAGTCACTAAGAACACCACAATCACTTTTGATTCTTGAATGGAAGTGGGAGCATATTACTGTGGACTTTGTGGTTGGGTTACCTAAGACTCCATGTGGATTTGACTCTATATGAGTAATAGTAGATATACTAACTAAGTCTTCTCACTTTCTACCAGTTAAGACAACATGGATTATGCCAAAGCTAGCCAAAGTATATATAGATGATATAGTCGGATTTCCTGGGTACCACTTTCTATAATATCTGACAGAGATCCCAAAGTCACCTCTAGTGGAATCAATACATTATTTGTAAAGACATGATCCTTATGATAAAATATCTATAAAATTTGCATTAGAAAATATAAACAATTTTTTTCATTCATACAATTTTCTCAAAGTACATGATGTTTTTTTTCAAAATGATACCTATACACTTAATATTATAACTTTAGTAAATCTAGTATCCATCTTTTAGTAGAGTGATATTTTGTGTAGTCTCTTGTAGGCTTCTCTAGTCACCTGCCCCTAAGTTCCCAAAGCGAACAGAAACCACACATTGACCCCACTAAGGGAACCTAGGGTCAACAAAGTTGTTACAAAATCTGTGTTTGGAAAGTGAAATAATATGAACACATGTTCAAGGATATTAATGATAAAATGCAATGATTGAACAATATAGGAAAGTATTAAAAGGTAGAAATGCATTTTCAATTTCGATAAGATTGTATATCCAAATCTTGTAACTAGTCATTCAATACTTCAATAGATAGTATGTGTCAATGTCTAGTTGTTGGGGAAGCCATATGTTCTCTCCTACAGAGAATGACAACACGCAACCTAAAATTCTTAGTATACTGAGGGACCCTATGTCCTTTAACTCTATGCATAGGCATGGAAGCGTAATTCCACTAATCTAGGGGCACTAACTTGCACTTTTTCAACATTTAAACATTGTACTACTATTTGCTTTTTTCTAGGATTTACTGTTGGTGGCTTTCAAGGAGGGCTGAGGTTTATAAAAAAATTCAGCAAACTAAACCTATCTAATTATGCATGCAATCAAGGAGGGAAATAAAATTCCAAATAGAAATATAAGTTTCATACCTTTGTATACAAGTATGCAAAATATTGAGTTCCAAATATTTAACTCAATGAATTAAATAAAAAAAGAGATCCATAAAAGTATCAGATTCATGATGGAGGAACTGCTGGATGTAAATGAGAACCTAGTGTTGGAGGAGGTAGCATCGGAGATGGAGGAATAGGGAGATGACCCCAAGCAAAGCAAACAAGCGGCAATGAAAGGGATGGCCACATTCTCTCAGGGGAAGCAACAGAAGCCAGGCAACCCAGTGCAAGTATCATAGAGAAGAACCACAGAAGCATAGAAGAAATTATAGATGGAGGCAACAAACAAAAAATAGAATAAAAAGGGCACTACTCAAAAAAAGAAGCACGTCCCATGGGTGTACAAGATGAGAAAAGGGGAAAGGCTGGGGATACCAGAAGAGGAGGTAATCTAGAATATTGTGATAGGAAAATGGAATAGGAACTCAAACTCATGTGATGTGGAGGTAGAGTCATTGGACATGTTTGTGGGTGTGGGGAAGAAAACTAGGCAGGAAGAGGGTTCTGACAACAACACAGCCAGGGGCCAGATGGTCTAAGTAGCGGAGGTTGGTGAAACCGAACCCATGAAGAAAAATGAAAATCCTCAATTGGAACTGTTAGGGGATGGGTGACCCTAACACTGCAAAGGCTCTCCAATCCTGGTGTGCGAGAGAGCGCCCAAACATAGTTTTCTTGATGGAAACTATGATAATACGAAAAAATCTTATAGAAACACAAAGGATCTATGGTTACAAGGATGGCCTATGTCTATCTAGTAATGAATGAGCGTGGGGGTATCAGATTTTAGTGGAAGGATGTGAGAGCAGAGATTCTACACTACTCCCAACGACATGTAGCATGCATGGTACGTACATGATAGAAGCGGAACCAGTAGATGAATATCCATTGGTATTTATGGCTGGTCAGAACAACAACAGAAAGTATAAACGTGGGACCTAATGAGGAGATTGAAGGCTAAAGCGTAAGAACCGACTATCTTCTTTAGAGATTTCAACAAAATAGCATCTAATGTGGAGAAGGCTGGGGGACCACCAAAGAAGGAAAAATTTCTACAGAATTTTCGTGACGCAATAGATGATTGTGATCTTATGGATCAGGGTTTTGTGGGGAACATGTACACTTGGCATAGAGGCTTATTAGAGGAGACGCTGGTACAAGAAAGATTGGATAGGTGACAGATATGAAGTGGCAGAGGAAGTTTTCTTATTGTAAGGTTTTCCACCTCCCTATATATGAATCTGACCACACACCCATTGTTCTCTCGGCAGACAATAGAGAAATCCATAGGAAAATGGGATACAGATTCTTTATTTTTGAGCCAATGTGGGTAGATGAGGATAAATGTGAGGATACTATAAAAAGAGTGTGGGAAAGAGGGGGGGCATGAGGAAATTACAGGGAAATCAAGGAGGTGTGGGGAAAGTCTCTAGGAGTGGGCGGGTGGCAAATTTGGGGAGAGGAGGAAGAAGATCAAAGAGATGGAAGCCAAACTAAGCCTCTTACAAGTAGCACCACCTGATCATATGTATCTGATAAAAGATGAAGAGAAGTCTAAGGAACTACAATACTGGCTGAGGAAAAATGAAGAGTACTGGTTTGCTAGAGCAAGAGTAAAGGAGATGAAGGATGGTGACCAGAATACTGTCTACTTTCACCAGAAAGCATCTAACAAGAGGAGGAGAAACCACATAGAGGGTCTGGAGGATGCACATGGAACCTAGAGGATGAAAGGCAGTGACATAAAAAATATTGTGCTTGAGTTCTTCCGGAATCTATTCCAAACCAGTGATCCATCCAACTTGGAGCAAGCTAGTCACGGCTTAGAGGCAAAGATTGGAGAGGCACAAAATATTATGCTAGAGAAGGACATCTATGAAGAAGAAATTGTAACAACTCTTAAACAGATGCACCCAAATAAAGCACCGGGCCCAGATGGAATGAAGGATATGTTTTTCCAAAAATACTGGAACATTGTTGGAAAAAATGTATCTAGCTACATCAAAAGTTGGTGGAGGGGAGAGTGAAGTATGGCTGATTTGAATGACATCTTGGTTGTCCTCATCCCAAAATCTGATAAACCAAAGGAAATAGGGGAATTTAGACCCATAAGCCTCTGCAATGTGGTGTACAAGATTGCATCTAAGGTGATGGCAAACATGCTCAAACAACACATGAACAACATTGTTTCTGAAAACCAAAGTGCATTTATAATAGGGAGGATGATATCAGATAATGCACTCATAGCCTATGAGATTTTCCATGCTATGAAGAGATACAAAGGGAGGAAACACGACAACATCGCCCTAAAGTTAGACATGTCAAAAGCTTATGATAGAGTGGAGTGGAGTTTCCTTATGCACATCTTAGAGAGATTGGGTTTAGGGATGAAATGGAGATATAGAATATATGATTGCAACGTGTCTATCCAAAATTATTTTGCCATCAATGTGGAATGAACCAGGAACATAAAGCCTACACAAGGACTTCTCCAGGGTGATCCTCTTTCCCCTTATCTTTTTATTCTATGTGCTGAAGCTTTCCCCAACTCCCTTATGTTTGCTGCACATGCAAAACTCCTCCATGGAATTAAGCCAAGAAGAGGAGCACCACACATCTCACATATTTTCTTTGCAAATGATAGTATCCTTTTTTCTTATGCTACTAATGTAGAATGCTTTAAGATAGATGAAATTATCAGCCAATATGAACAAGATTCCGGTCAGAGGGTCAATTTATCCAAAAAAAAAGTTGTCTTTAGCAAATGAACCACATACGTAAAGAAAGAAGAGTTGAGTTGCTGAAAGTGAAAGAAGTTGACAAACATGACAAGTTTCTGGGTTTCCCAACAATAATAGGGAGGTCTAAGAAGTAAGTTTACAACCATATAAAAGACATGATCTAACAGAAATTATAAGGATCAGTAGAGAAACTACTATCCAAACCAGGAAAGGAGGTGATGATCAAAGTAGTGGTGCATGATATACCCACATACGTGATGAGAATTTTCCAACTACCAAAGGGTACTCTTGACGAGATACATAGGGTAGTGGCAAAGTTCTGGTGGGGAGAAAAAAATAATGAGAGGAAATTAGCATGGATTAGCTGGAGCAACATGTGCAAGCCAAAAAGATTAGGAGGGTTTAGATTTAGACATCTCCATGTCTTTAACCAGGCCCTTCTAGCAAAGAAGCTATGGAGACTGGCCACAAACCCGGACTCTCTGGCACACTGTGTTTTGAAAGTAAGGTACTTCCCCCGATGTTATATATGGGAGGCTAGAAGAGGCTACAATCCTAGCTATACTTGGAGGAGCCTGTGGAATGCTAAAGCTTTACTGAAGGAAGGGACATATAGGAGGATAGGGAATGGAGAGGATGTGAACTGATAATGCATTGGAGTGCACTTACAATCACTAAGATAATTATCCTAGAGTTTAATCCTTTTCCAAATTTCTGATTAAGGCTAGTATAGAAAGGGTCGATCCCACATGACAACTTTATTAAGATTGTTAAATCTAACCCAACTGTTTTTGAAGAACTTTGTTATTTATTTTTTGTATTTTTAGATTTGGAACAGAAATTAAAAGTCGAGTTTGGGGGTTGATGATTAACACTTAAAAAAAATTGCAGGAATGACAATACACTTAATAAGAATATAAATTTGCCCTGTCACAAGGAAAATCAAGATTGTTGTTAGCACAAGAAAACTATTATGAATGAAAGACTAAGAATTAAAGGAAGCAAAACAAGCGGTGATTGGAATCAAGAGATGGGAATCGAGACTTTAGGGGTTTTCACCACCTTAGCCTAGGCAAAAACAAACTAATCCTTAAAAACAACGGATTCGATGAAGGCAAGTAAATTAATGAAAATCCACTAAAGATGAACTCCTCATGAGCCCATTGGTCTTGGTGCTCATGTTTCCTAAAAGATCCACAGTTGTTTCAAAACTCCTATGTGATTGGGTTTATTGTTCTAAATCCGAACTTCCATAGTCATATGCATCCGGATTAACTTTTGATCAAACCAATTAATTACTTTGATAGATCAATTAGTTATCAAACCCAAAATCCATCTACGATCATTTTAAGGAGAAGTAAATAAAGCCATGGCTAAGGGGTTATTCCCCTTGCCTTGATAGGGAACTACTCACTCATGCTTGTGGAGAAAAGGGAGACCGAGGGAAGAAGAGTTATAGACATAGTCTAGTCTTACTAAAGGATAGTTCCTTAGGCTAGAGATAATGAATTGGCTGACGCTTAATCCCTTGCTCTAGTCCACAGAAGAGAAGAAGAATAAGAAATGAACTAGATCTAAACAAGCAAAGTAAGAATAATAATTGAAAGGAACACTTAGCTTGCAAAAACCAAACTTTATTAATGAATAGAACACAATAACATAAGAACACAAGAAAGAATTCTCAAAAATCCCATACAAAGATGAAACAAAAGAAGATCATGGGAGGAAGAAGTGCCCCTCTTTATATAGGAGAAGGAGGGGAGCTTTACAATTAGGGTTGTGGGCAAAAAGGGGTTGGCGACTGTTGATTTGAACTGACTGTGCACTGCCAACCGATCGATTGGGAAGCAAACTAGTCAGTTGGAGGTCTGGAAAGGGAGGGAGTCAGGGCAGCAGTTGGTAACCCTAGATCTCGGGTGTCGACGCTTCTTGACCTACTCGGTTTGGGAGGGAAAACTCCCACTTTAGCCTTGAAACGGTCATTTGAGATTCAAGAGGTGCACCATCAAGATGAAATAACTAGACAAGGGTCGTTAGCGGGGTGGTACCAACCGATCGATCAGAACAAGTGGGCTGAGCGTCTGGAACATGTGAGATGCTCGACTAGAATGACAGAGCCACTCATCTGGACTAGATGAGACGATCGACTGATCAATTGAACTGCTCATCTAGTCTTCCGAGTCTGCAAGAAATTCATAATTTTGGGTGAGATTCACATACCTCTCTAATACTATGACTTGGAAATAAGATAAATCTAATACTTGTAGTAAGCAGAATATAAAAATAGCATACTTGAAAAAATATGTTTATTTACAAAAGAGAACAAATGCTTTAAGCATATTTTCCATTATATTATCCATACATTTGCCACCTGAGTGAATAATGCATCATCTTGGTTACCAAACAACTAGAGATGGAAGGACATATGATGTGCTACCAAAGAGTTATATCATTATACATAATGATCTACTACCATAGAGAATGATGACTTACTATCACTATGCTACCAAAGAGAACTAGTGCTTTCATACAATGGAACAAATATGTTATGTTTCATGTATTCAAAATATATATTTGTGAAATCGTGTAAATAGAATACAAGAACAACTATTTCATTGAATATCATATTCCAAGTCTTTTGTACAAATATAATACAACCATATTATATAGTAGGTCAAGTAAGAGGTAAAACATACCTTGAAAAGAGATATCCTAATAATCACATATTTGTTAGTCAACTCTATCCTTGGTCAACTCTTGATTAAGACAAGTCCAGATGTACCATCACCATATTCTCACCATTTAACCTAATATCTCCATTTTAGGGCTTACCTTCATTATTATCACTTGTATCCTTGTCTTGGATATAGGCTGTTGATTTCATATTACATATTATATAAACATTATGACCGTCAAGTTCCTTGTACTTTATTCATAATATACATCAATCCGAATATGATATGCATTAGTAAACTTAGGTTTTCATACCATGTATTATGGCTCATCATCATCTACCAAGATTTATGATTCCCCAATTGGCCTCAGTATTTTATATTATATTCCACATGTCATTTTAAAGATATTGCTTGACTTCTGGCATTTATTGAGCATTAATACAATTACTACATTTTTAGGGTAATTATCCCTAATTAAAACTCTTAAGAAAATTACATGATTTCCTACATCAGCAATATAATTTCTGACATCATTTGGTCTATAAGAATGTTTATGGAGTTAGCTACATGATCAAACAATTTTTGGCTATTGTTTGATATTGTTCATGAGACAAGTGTAATAAATCTTACATGATATCGTTTATATTTAAGAATAAAAAGACTAATGTAATCCTCCCCTATTGTGCTACTTATCTTTTTGAAGATTTTGATACCTTATTTGTATTTCTCTAACGTTAGAGCTACTTTCTACAAAATATCCAAGATCAACACATATTCTGGGATTTTCAATTGGAATTAACTTTTGTGATTAATATGGGCCGTCAAATCCTAGATTTGGGTCTCTCATATTCTATCATGTCACCCCATAAGGAGCATGGCCTTCATTTGAAATGTTCACTTTGAACCGTTCAATTAAAGGGCCATCCGATCATGTCTAGTTTGGGACTCACATGATGGATGGGAGCTAGACCCGATCCACTCCCTTCAACTCACGCGTTCTCAACATGACTGGTGTTGTGTGGCTCCCTGTTCTGCTATGAAAGGCGCCTCCTTGAGCCAGAATTCTGATGATGTGTGGTGAAGGATTCTCTTCTCCTTGTCTGCTTCAAACACTATCAAAGGTTTTGGGGGAGAACCTATTTCTCCTCCAACCTCTCAGGCTCCCCAATGGTGGCCCCTCCTTCCAGATTGAGGTACTCATCATCATCTTCTAAATTTGCACCAGAACAGAAGAGCCATAGTGCCTCCATCCCATTAGCACCACCATGTCTCCCTTAATTCCTTTGAGGCATCAAAACTCATTAGGAAAAGGAGCAGAGACCTCCTCAAGCCCTTCTTCTTACACTGAACTCCAGTATGTCAGCTTTCTTCCACTAGCTCCACCACCTTAGAAAGACATGAAAAGGTTTAGAATTAACTCATCTAGTCCCCACCTTCACTTTCTACTTATTTGATTCCTTCATACTCCACTATAGCTCCATTCTCTACTTATATGGACTTCCTGTTGATGTCGTAAAGATCATGAGGAAAGGAGGAGTATGTTCTCCCTCCCCACTCAACATACCACCACAAATAAGGGATCAAGGGTCTCCTTGTGTTGAAGAGAGTAAAAATATTGGGCCAGTCTTACACTTAACACTTGTTCCTAGGCGTGAGATCGTTAATGGTCGTGGTTGCAGACATCTCCACTATCTTTCTCTAACTACAAGGTAGGAGATAACTAAAAGCCTTTTGATTCACCCAATATAAGGATTGTGAAAGCCTAATCCATGTCATCCTTGAACCACACAGATTAGCTATATAAAGTGTTTGTAACACATCCAGTTGGTCAATGACTTAGATCTATAGCTCCTTAATATTAGAAAAATTCAAACCATAGATTTATCACATCATATATGCATTATATTAAATTTTCTTTCCAAGTTAGAACTATTTGAACAATCGACCACTTAATCAAAAATTAATCCATACTTAGGGGTAATAATCATGATATAAATATCAAATGACTTTCAACCTTTACCAAGTCAATTAGAATAACTTCACATGATTAAAAACCACTTTAGGGACTATCATTATCTCATTATCATATGTACAACCAAGTAAGATGGTACCATCACCACAAATACTATGGACTAAAATTGATTATTCCAATCTCCAACCCATGATTCAATTATTTAAATGAGTAACCAAGAACCTGAAAATTTCACTCCATCACACACTACAAACCTTAAAAGATACTTCATCCTCAAAATTAAGCCAAAATACACTACATCAAATCATATACATTCAAAAAAAATCATACTTGAAATTAAACCATGTTCCTACTCTACCAAAAGTTACACGATCTTTGTCTGCATGTAGACACAACTCTAGCGGCAACATTTTCAAAAACAAAAGCTCTAGAACTATATCCAAACTACCATTGGAAGGTTTTAAAAGAATCTAGGATGAACCAATTTAAAAACTCTGGTTTGTCATGAAATATTTAATACTTTCAGATTTACATCCTTCTTTACTGAACCATTAAGATTCAAACCTTATGTTATACATTTTATGAAGGGGTTATTATGATTAACCCACTTTGTCCATCATATCAAGATGCCATCATCATTATTTTTTCTTAAATTTTCAAAATATATTCAACACTAACATTATGCCACATTCATTGTATATCATTAATATGGTCTAATTTCACCTTTATAATAGGTTACAAGCCTTGTTAGTGAATTCATCACTAGATTCACCAACCGTATTATGTAAAAATTATTCACACATACGGTTAAAAATCTATATATAAAGAGTTATCGAGCCATTTTATGTTTTGATCATGTCAAACCATATATCACATCTCAAGATTAGATCACATTCTTACATATATTATATCAAGGTTGTGCTAAATAAACTTATACAATTGTCTTGTCAAACATTATCAAAACCTTATCTATTCCAATTAAGGTTATCTTGATAGATATCATGAGTCTAGGGCCAAGCTCAGTCTCTCTAAGCTCTCTCAAATCTATGATTATTTCATATGCATACACTTTATATTCCCTCTTCAGTATGGGGTTCTTAGGTTTACCTCATTGGAACTGGTGATCAACTTTTCAAGCCTTAGCCACTCAATTACAAATCAACATTGCATGATGTGACATTATCTTTATAGGTTCCCTACCCATGATACTTTCTTACCCAATACTCTCTAATATAGACAACCAATTGATTCCTACAAGGAACCACCAACATGAGCATGAGTCTTTACTAAAAATAACATAGTGTACCTCCTCTACGGTTTTAGGACTCTGTCTCCCTCACCCATATGGTAGGTTCTCATATTCATATTCACATGTAAAAAGAAGCACCTCTCAAAATTTAGGGTTTGGTCTTCCTAATGACATCTAGGGTTCCACAATGTTATACACATCATGCATAAATCAACTCAACCCATTCACTCAAGAGTAGTCTAGTTTAGTAAATATCATATCAAATATTTCTCTTATTTCTCACAACTTGGAGGTTAGGTTCTCTGACCATATCCCTATGGATCTCACTCTCTGTGGGAGTTAACCCTATAACTAGTCCTATCACTATGAGTCCTTCTTTGAAAAAGAGATTAAGGCTCACATTGATTCACAATCTTATCTAAAATTAGCTTATCTAATCTCATTAAATCCTACATAATTACATCGTCAATTCCTATGTGAAATTCTCAATATTAAAATCAAATTCTAAAACCAACTTTGATCATCTTAAATCATATTTTATCATTATATAAAACTTCGATCATATCATCTAAACTCATTTCAACAATTCCATAATCACTTATTATAATATAGATTTAGACATTTAATCTAGAACTACTCTCTCTTCTAAAGTAATGTCACTCACCTTCACTTAAGTTGCATGACCACTTTCTACTCGTACATGTGTTGGGACACAATTTTGTATTTAATTACATGCATAATAAAATATTTTATAATTTTTCTGTGATAAATCAAGTTTCAGAGTAACTGTCAAGACTCATGCCTCTTGGAAACAAAATTGAATCAACAAACCAAGTTTCCCACACAAAAGTAGTGTCTAGTACCATGACTCCTAGTGAACTGGGTGAGAATGAGGTGTATAGTAGTGTATCAACCCTAAACAATGAGTGACATATGTGTGGATTTATCTTCCATGGATTCCCATCATTTCCTAACAATGTAAAGTCCCATATCACCACATAAAAAGAAATGCCCAAAATTTTGGATCTTATATAATACATACACCAATATAAACCTAGTTCTTGGAAATATAGGATCAAACCTAGAGGCTAGGTCAGATCTAGTCTCTAAGAGATGACTAATCTAACACTTAAGATGTTTTAGTTCAAGATTCTTTAGTTTTGAGCTACATAATGAGATAAACTCATTTTTGTTACTATTCATACTCTAACCATCTGTGACATACCCAGATGTTCAACACACTGACCACATGTGTGACGTCTAAATTGAAACCAAAGTGAAGATCTGAATTTAAAAACCACACATAGTCCTACAATAAGAAAATCAAGAGAGTCAGAGGAAACAAAAGTAGGAAATGCAAATGAACAAAAACAAAACATAAGCACAAGATCACATTCAACATATAGCTACAAAAGAAATTGTTACAACTGTTAAGATTGCATATTGAGAAATAAACTTTTACATATGCACATACTACATCTACAACATGATCTTCTAGACAATAGGTCCACATGTACATCTTGCCAAACAACTCCCAACTATCAATGTCTTCAAGATTATATAGCCACATAGCTATAGAAGAGATTACAAGTGGTACACATCAACATAATATACTAAAATATTGTACAGATCTTGTTACAAGACTCACATACCTATCTAATACTATGACATGGCAAGAAGATAAATCTAATACTTGGCAGTAGAAAAATATAAAAATAACATGGTTCAACAAAGATGTTTATTTACAAAAGAGAACACATTTTAGGCATATTTTCCATTATATCATCCATGCATTTTCCACTTGAGGGAATAAATGTATCATATTGGATACATAAGAACTGGAGACACAAGGCCTTATAATCTACTACCATAGAGTTAGATCATTATACAATGTGATCTGCTACAAAGAGAATGATCACTTACCAACATGATGCTACCAAATAGAAGTAGTGCTTTCATATTATGGAACATATATATTATGTTTCATATGTTCAAAATATATATACATGAAATCATGTAAAATATACAAGATAAATTATTTCATCCAATATCATAATCCAAGACTTTTGTACGCATATAATACAACCATATGATATACTAAGACAAGTAAGAGGTAAAGTGTAGCTTGAAAATAGATATCTGAATAATCACATATTCATTAATCAATAATATCCTTGGTCAACTCATGAGACAAGTTCACATGTACCATTATACATATTGTCATTTTTACTTGTATTCTTGTCTTGGTATAGGCTATTGATATCATATTATAGATTTGTATACATTTTATGCACGTCAGGTTCCATGTCCTTTATTCATAATATGCATGAACCATAATATTAGATGTCTTAACTTATGGTTTCATACCATGTATTATGATTCATGATCATATACGAAGATTTATGTGTACCAAACTAAGATCAAAATTTTATATTATATTCCACAAGCCCTGTTAAAAATATTTCCTAAATTATAGAATTTATTGAGCATAAATGTAATTACTACATTTTGTTTAGGGTAAATAGCCCTAATCAAGACCCTTGAAGAAAATTACATGATTTCGTGAATCAAAAATATAATTCTCAACATCACATGGATTATAAACATGTTTATGGAGTTAGTTACATGTTCCCATAATTTTAGGCCATCGTTTGATATTTATATTCATGAAACAAGTGTAATAAGTCTTACATGATGTCATTTACATTTAAGCATCAAAAGTTTGACTTAATGTTCCCTTGTTGTTTAACTTATTACTTTCAAGATATTGATATCTTGTTTGTATTTTTGTGACATTGGGGACATGTTTATGAATTATAAAAGATCAAATCATATTCTGGGTTTTTTTGTTGGATTTATCTTTTGTGATTAATATCGTTTGTTAAATTCTAGGTTTGGGTCTCCTGGATTTCGCCATGTCATCCCACAAGGGGCACAGCCTTCAACTAAAATGGCATACTGAATTAGTCGGTTAAAGGGCTATCTGGTCTGGTCTGGTCTGGAATTTACATGACTTGCTGGGAGCTAGACCCAGTCCACTACCTTTGCCATAGGTGTTTATAGCACAAGTCTTGTAGTGTGGCTCCCTATTTTTCCACGAAAGATGCCGCCTTGAGCCATAACTTCGACCATGTGTAACGGATGATTCTCTTGCCTTGTCTACTTCAATCACTACCAAAGGCTTCTATGGACCACCTATTACTCTATCAGCCTCTCATGCTCCCTGATGGTGGCTCCTCCATCCAGATTGATGAGCTTGTTGTTGTCTTCTTCCATATTGTTGGAGAACAAGAGGCATGATTCTTTCACGCCGCCAAACCTCTATTTAAATCTCCCATTAGCACCTCTACATATCCCTCAATTCCATTGTGGCATAAAAACTTACTAGAAAAGGAGTGCATGCCTCTCTAAACCCTTCTTCTTCTACATTGAACTCCTATTTGTCAACCTCCTTCCACTAGTTCCATCACCTTGGAAAGACTTGAGAAGTTTTAGGGTTAACTCCTCTGGTCCCCAACTTTGCTTTCTACATCTTTGTTTCCTTAATACTCCACTATAGCTCCATTCTCTACCTTCAATAATTTTTGTTTTTTAGGATAGATATCATGAGGAAAGGGGGAATCAATTATACCTCCCCACTCATCCAACCACCACAAATAAGGGATTGAGAGTCTCCTTGTGGTGTAAAGAGAGTACAACTGCTTGGTCAGTCTCACACCTAATGCTCATTCCTAGGCATGAGATCATGGTTTGGTCATGGTTGCAAATATCTCCACTACCTTTATCTATGTACAAGGTAGGAGATAACTCGCAACTATCTGATTTGCCTAAATTGAGGGTTGTGAAAGCCTAATTTGTGGCATTCTTGAACCACATGGATCAGTTGTCCAAAGGGTGCACGACACTATCAGTTGATCAACAACTTAGATCGATAAATCCTTAATAATGTACCTTCTTACAAATTTCAAACCACAATAACTTCATCTAGGAACATCAAATCATGTTGAAAATCAAAACATAGATTTATCATCATCATAAATACCTTATATGAAATTTGGTTGTAAGTCACCACTATTTGACAAATCAACCACTTAATTCAAAATGATACATACTTATGAGTATTAATCATAATATTAATATCAAATGACTTACAACCTTTACCAAGCAAATTATAGTGCTTTCACATGATCAAAGCACACTTTAAGGACTATCATTATGTCATTATCATATGTAAAACCAATTAAGATGGTAACATTACCACATACACATATGGACTCAAACTGATTATTCCAATCTATAACACATGATTCAATTATTGAATTGAGCTACCAAGAACCACAAAAGTTCACTCCATCACCGGTCGAGTGAAGGTCTTGTGGGAGAAACCCTAACTTGCCCCTTTTATGTTTTTATGGGATTGGACCGAAATGACTTTTCTGGCACATGATATTCCTTTTTTTTCTTCTTTTTGGCACAATACGACCATTCTAAATAGAGGGATCATTATACCTCATGGTCATCATAGTTGTACTTAGAATAGCATGACCATTTTAATTGACCATTTTTTCACTTTGACTGGTCACTTTCCCCATCTTTCTCAAATAATTTAACATGGTTGTTCTGAACAGAATGACCATTCTACTTGGTCAACGACTTGGTCGATCTATGTGGAATGACCATTCCATATTAATTGCATTGAATTTCAAAATTCACACAACTTTGTCAAATTTTCTAGAAATAGAATGGCATTCTATTGCTAGCTAGAATGGTCATCTCGAGCATTTCTTCAACACATTTGACCAATCTCTTATCATTTCATTCCTAAAGTTCAAACATTGATTTTTTGTCACTATTGATGGTATTTCCTTCTCTCTCACATGTTTTCTATCCTAAAAAATAAAAATGAACAAAGAAAACTACAAATTTATGTGTGTGTTTCTTGGAATACTCTAAAAACAAAAGTGTTTGTGATCAAAAATAGGTTTTGAGGGTTTGTCATCATCTAGACTTTGTGGTATTTGCATCAATAATACTCTTGAGAATATTTTGGTATGACCTCCATTAAGATATTTCCTATTAATATTCATTCAAGATCAACTCTTCATCATAGGATATTTCTTCAATCAACAATACAATATCAAAACTCTTTTGACTTGTCTGACCCAATTTTAACAATTTTTTGAACCTTTGTCCATTGGAAAAGTGTTCCTGGGAGCCTTCCTTCTCTTGAATTACAACTATCATGCATGGGTACACATGTTATACTTGATATGGTCCTTCGCATATTGATCTTATCTTATCGAGAATGAACTTCATTCAAGAATTGTACATCGAATCTCATTGATTGGTTTGGGATGTCTTCTTTCTTATGAACTTTTCATGTAGAAATTGGATTACTTCCTTGTAGTTAAAAATCTCAAAAGCTTCATGCCTCAACACTTTGAGTTCACTCAATTGAAACTTGCTTCTAATTTTTGTTGTGTTTACATCTATGTCTGTGGCTTTGAAAGCCGAAAGGCCTTATGTTGTGATTCTACAGATGAGTGGAATCTCTTCCCATCTATGTGCTTCAAATGATTGGATCTAATCAGGTCTTTGAATGTAGTCAAATATGCCAAAAAATCTTCACTGAGGTGGAGCAACAAATCTTCACAGTCCAGTCTTAATGTCTTCTCAAAAATTACCTTTATCTCCAAATTGGGAAGATGAACTTGCCCACTTTTCTTAGGATAGTAGGGGGTTGCTACATGGTGGTTCACCCCATGTATTTTCATCAAAACCTTCAAAAATTCTATGTATGAAGTGACTTCCACCATCACTTATCTTGGATCTTGGCACTCCAAAATGGATGAAGATGTTGGATTTCACAGAGTCACAAACCACATGGTGATCTTTTATCCTTGTAAATATAGCCACAACCCATTTTGATATATAATCAACAACCACTAAGATATACATAAATCCATAGGTGGGAGGGAATGTGCCCTTGAAATAATTGCCCTACACAACAACTAATTTGACCATTAGACTAGGTGATATAGGCATCAATTTTCTCCTTAAAGTTGTGCCCACTTGTTGGCACTTAAAGAAATATTTACAAATACTAATGAGAGTTGTTGAATAGGGTTGGCCAAAATAACAACATTGGCGAACTTTTGCAGCTAATCTCTTCCCTCTAAAATGACAAATAGAGAGTATGTTTTGTTGCTCAACTTTTTCTCTAGGCATTTTTCTCACGACAAGAATTTGTCTATGAGTTTGAACAATGGTTCTTGAGTAGAGCCAAATAGCATGAGCTATTTTTCAATTATTCATAAGGTGCCTCAATGTGTGAAAGTTGGTTGGTTGTAGAAATTTAATACCCTTTTTGTAAACAATTTCCAAGTCAAGTTCTTTGAACATAAGACTCCTATATTTGAATTTATTTTCAACATGAGATACTTTAGTTCGTCATGATCAGTTAATTCAACAACTTCAATTTTTATAACAAAAAAGTAGAAGTTATGAAGATAAAATACTACTTCAAGAAGTTCTTTTCTAGGGGTGATGAAGTTTATATGAGATTCATCCAAAGTTTTGCTTGCATAGTAGATTGCAGGAGGTATCAGGCCAAACTTTAGTCAAGAACAACCCCCACTACCATTCCATGTATCAGGTTTGATCTTAAACGTCCTAGAGAAGTTGGGGGGCTACATAATGGAAGTGGAAATTCATTTGTATATTACGTGATTGAAGGCTTTAATGAACTTTTCATCAAACTAGAGTTCAAATATTTTCCAAGAATGACGCAAAGTCCTTGATATCTTGACAAATAATGTAGTCGATGGACACATGCATGTTCCAATAAAGAAAGGTTGTATCTTATGGTGGAAGGAATAGTCAATGGAGAAATAAGGACAATTTTTTCTTTGTCAACTTCAATGTTGGTAGGGCTATCAATGTGGATGGTATGGGGACGGTAAGGGTTCACCCAACCCTTACCCTTACCAACCACAGTGTAGTGGGTGAGGGCAAGGTTAATTACCTTACTCATCAATCTCTTTACCCTTCCCTTACCCTTACCCTCTTCCCCACTAGCTAACCAAACTACTTTTAACTTTTAAACATATTATGAACTACTATTTCAAAATTCAAAAATAATTCAAAATCATGTATCAGTGACATTTCCATTTGCAAAAATATCTTTTTCTCACAGACACCATTTTAGGCGCATTTCTTTACTACAAAAGAAGATTGTAAACTCCCTCAAAACCTTTTCCCACTATCAAAGTTCCCATTTACACTTGCAGAAAAAAGTGATCCAAATATATTTGGAAGAAAAAATGATCCTTTTAGAAGATGCATGAAGATTAAACTAACAAAGTCGTGTATTGAACTTCTCATTAGGAATGGACCACACAACAAATTGTGTCCTCTTTCACAACAAGGTGTTTTCAGTTGTATAGGGAGTACAAAGTTTTATACCGTTGTTCTTCTAAATGATAGAGATGTGGAGCTTATAATGCCTACTTTTGGGGTTGGACTATCATCCAGGACCAATAAAGGTGTTTTTTGCCGCTGAAACATAGAATTCAAGGAGGTGGTCGAATGTGAGGAAATGTTTATCATTCAGATCAAGCAGTATTGGGTGAGGCGGGAGGCTAGAATGCCCAAAGCATGTCGTTGCTTCTAGTAAGTGTCCTCGTAGTGGATATTTTCCTAGAGGAAGAATCAATCTAGAAAGATCTATTGAGATTGGATGACGTGATGAGTAGTAGCCTCCATGCAAATACCTACTTCGACCTAGACAATTGTTGGGTGAATGCAGATGGATCATTTCCATGCACACACTGAGAGAGTGTTGTGATATGGATACATATGATGACAATGGGAGGTTATAATCTGGAAGACACAAACCTAGAAGCTTCATCTCCTAGATCCAGAGTATCACTATTTTGAGTGTCTCAAATTTTCTCTCTCCTCATGAATGTGGTAACTACTTCATCTTTGCACCAATTTCTCACTCTTTCTGTCATTCCATGTTTTTATACATTTTTTGTTTATTATGTATTCACATGACAAGTTGTGACACTTAACTTGATATGAAACCAAGGTTACAACTACATTAAAACACCACCCCCTCTCATGACTTATTTTTGCCATCTATGGTCTCTTATAACCCTTTACTTGTGTAGAGAGAACTTCCACATTTCCAATGCACCAAAATTTTCTAAATTCTTAGCTAGGATGAGTGGGATATGCCCATTTGAAGTTTCCATGTTCTAGCATTGTTTATAGCCCGTTTAAATTGGATTTCACCCCTAATGGAAAAATGTGGGTGTGCATGACCCACTAATCCCCTCCCCTTTCCCTTGGTGGTCCAACTCATAACTTGTTGACCAATTGTGTGCCATGATTCTGTGCACTGTGAAAACTGACCCTTGGATCCAATAGCTATCGATTACTCTTGTATCTAATGAAGGACGTGTAGTCTTCCACCTCTATACCATTGTCAATGATTATGGTGCTACAACATGCCACATACCTCATTTCCTACCGATTTACACAAACTAACCCCTACTCACCTATAAAACTCCTTCTTAACTCATTCCCTCTCTTTTCTTGGGTATTCACAAGTCCTAGCCCCTTTATCCTTCCATATTCTACCTCTTGCCATTAATGATGACTGCCACCTTACCCCCATTTTGGCATTGCTTGCACATAGGTGATTGTCCATCGTTATGGCCACTATAGGATCCACTCAACCTCACTGAGACTCAATGATAGTTTTGTAGGCCATTTCTATCACTTGTGCTCCATGAACAACCCATGTCAAAGAGTCCCCCTATGTCACAAGGGCGGCGCTCCATGCCGGTTTATGCCATAATGGGAAGTGGGGGACATCGGCGAGAGGCGATCACAAATCACAGACAACTACTCTTAGAGAAACTATCAACAATAGGTGGTTGCATTGACATATAACGACACCCAACTGAGTCGGGTCACAAGGCCACCTTCTGTGGGCCCATCTTGGGTAACGATGGCCCAACGCCCTACAACCCAAGATCCTCCCCCTTCTCTAGAGCTCAGATCAAGACAAGATTACCCAGGATCATTCTTGTTTAATAAATTTTGAATATCATTCAAAGTTGCTCCTATATCCAAATTGTGACTTATGTATACTATTTCATTAACAAAATGATACCTATGCACTAAAATGGTTTCACAACTTAAATGAACTAATGGTTATCTTGATATTTCAAAAATATATACTTGTTCTCTTATTTAATGATATTTATGCTCTAGTTTGTTTTCTATGTGCCTATAAATGTCCAAATTCTTCTCTAAACCTCTAAATGAGTCTTTTTTTCTGCTTTGGACTTAATTAATGATTTGGATCATCATTATGTGACTATAAGGATAATTTTGACCCCAAATGATTATGTTTATGCATGATGTGTCTTGATTAGAGATGGAACTTTTTCTCATTTTCTATCATCTGAACATCTAATTTTCAAATCAAAAGACTTTATAATTACTAATGACCTGATAGATTAGGATCCAATAATATCTTGCTGTGAGTAACTCATATGATCCAAAGACTCACCTTGTACACTATTTTTCCCTTAAATGTGATGTATAATTACTTATATGATTGGATCTTTACTCCTTAAGAAAAAGTTGATATATAATGTTTAAACCTTGATGTTAACCTTAAAATCAGTCCTTAAGATGACTTGTGGCACAAAATTACACGTAACACAATTATATGCCCTTTTGACTAATTGAGACATATATGTGACACCTAATGTGATGCAAATGCATATTTTGATAGTAGACTCTAATCTTGAAAGTATCATTCTATGGTCTTACCTATGTATCTTTGAATTTCAAATCATTAGATTTATCATGTTTGTAGCACTAATCCCAAATTGAACTACATTATTCTCTCTTATGATCATATGACTTGGTAATATCACACTATTGCATGAATTAGATCCAGTATGACTAATTATGATCTTGCATGATTAAGCTCTGGATGATAATATAAATATCATGCTCTTTCTATTATCAAATCAGAGATATCTTTATATAGTATAAAGGATAATGTGGATGATTCACCTAGACCTAGGGATTTATGTTTATAATTGGATTATGTTGATACTTGAATAATTTGAAAATTAGCCCTAGACGAACATACCAATAACATAAATGGTGTTTTTATTAATAAAAATCTCCTGATATAAGACCTCATATTATATATTTTTACATCCTGCGTCCCCTTTGGGTTGTACCTTCTGTAGAAATCTTACTCAAGGATAATAACTTGTTTGTTGTTGGCAAGGTACACTTATCAACTTGACCCTACTATGATATTGAGTTTTTTGTATGTATTCCCTTATGAATGCTTGTGTACTTAATTACTAGTTTGAACAATTGTTCCTATGATTACTTCTTTCATGATTGATCTTAATATGTTAACAAACCTTGAAAATAATATATGTTTCCATCATATAACTGTTGTACACCTTCTTGAATTCTTGGGAGTAAGGGCACAAGGCCTGTTGAAATAGAGTTGGCTCATTGACTTTGGTCTTGAGGTCCCTCACTTAGAAATAGGGTGACATTTTGGCTCCTAAACATAGATGCCCCTCATGGACTCTTACCTATAGTTGGTCAAAGGCCTAATAATGATGCTCATATAATGGAAAATGGAACCTAAAATATGCTTTATATAAAAGAATGTCATTTCAAATGTTCTCTCCTTACTTTTTCTTAGTGTAATGTTCAAATGAAGAAACCTTTTTAATTCTATTAAATCATTCTTACATGTCTTTTAGTGGCGTACTTAATTCTTTGGCATTAATATATTTGATTAATCAAATTCTTAGATACCAAATATAGATCGGTTGCAACTACTATATGAAATAAAACACCATTGGGATATTCTTAAAATAGAAATTAGTACATGTCCCTATATCCGTAATGTATCTATGTTAGTTATGTTTTACCTTACATATATGCTATTTGTGTTTTCTTGTACTATTTTATGGATAGATGCATGTGTCCATTCATCTTTGCATGTCAACCCATTCTGATTGTGGATGTATGGTAATGAATAGATAAGTGACTTATGGTATCAGAGACATACACATAGACCTATATATATGTTTAAGGAATAAAACTTCATATGAACCTAGGGAGAACCATAATACATAATGCTAAAAGTTATTTAATGGGTATGGTGCTAAACATGGAGGTTTTGTCTGGTAATCACCTCATATCTGTCTATTTGTGGTAATTGAGGTTCCTCTACCAACAACCTAGACCAAGTAGATCCAATAATGGATTAGGTTTATTCCCTTGAAACCTAGAAAGTCTTCAAGAATCTCATCTCTTCTTTAAGGGTTACATTGATCCTCATGGGTGATGATGTCATAATATGATCAAATCTATGTTGTTCCTATTCTTGATCAAACCTCAAACACAACTAAGTGAATATCTCCATGCTTATATCTACCATGCCCATACTCTAATAATATTATGTCTTTGTGCCCCTAGATCATTATGGGAGGATTTGTTACAAGAGGAAAATTCCCTATTGATTATTATACCTCATTGTAAGACTCAATTTTAATAATGTGAATCATATGAAGTATTGACCATATCCTATGATAATCTAACTTTTGGGGTACACTATCTTGACTCCTCTATTTCGAACTATATCCCCTTTCATTGATCTATGAAAGGAAGTGAAAAAAATTATGACACCAGACTATCTGAGAATATTGAAACATGAATGATTGTACCTTACTCTCATTATGTAATACAAATAAAAAGTTGTTATTTGTCCTATTTCCTATTATGAATGTGTCATGACTAAAGCAAAAATCTATACCAGGTTGGAGTGGTAGTCTGATTCATGATTTCCCTAACTTAGGTCCCATCCCAATTACAACTTTCTCTATATATTCATCTCTCTTGATTATTTAGAGCATTAAAAGTTAATCCTTTCTTATATTGTTATTTCTTGACCTAAGTCCTGAATAGGTTATGTCTACAATGACATTAACACTTGATCTTGAATATCAATTTGATGATAAACTTGAGCATGGTAATGTTGACTATAGATTATGGATAAGGTTTCTAGAAGGTCCTAGGTCTAGAGTATTCGTCAACATTGAATACTATGGTGATGAATTTGATATTAATATCATAAAAAATTGATCGATTGTTGTTTAGGGATGAATGATCACACCTATGGTCAACATACAAACATATACCCTGAACTTACAATATTTGTATGTATGACTCTTAATGTCCAAATCTTGACTCTCAATATTTCTTCATGAAATCCCAACTCATGATTATTGTTCTCGATGGGTACAACTTATATGATCACCAATTACGACCTTGAGATCACCATTGATAAATGACTATTGACTTTAAGAACTCCAATACATGAAATATGATTTATCTCGATTCTCTCAATTTATATTTTAGGATTGAGCTCTTATGTGGACTCGGGTGGGACCTTCCACCAACTTTAAACATTGAATCATATACTGAATTATGTGTTTGTCTCAAATTTCTAAAATATGAAATATTTATCATGGTCATATAACCCCACCAAGGACAATCTAAAGGCTAGAACACTGAACTTTGACAATGGAAGTTATTTTTCACTCTAATTTTGAAAATCTCTATTTTTTTACTTAAGTGTAATCTATCCAAATTTGTGACCTGTATGATGATCCCTCTAAATTTAGATTCATGCGATCATTCCAATTTGATGGATGTGACATATGCTAACAATGATACTCGATTTATTGATCTTGGAATCATATAGATGTTTAAAGTAATATCAAAACCTCTTTTGAATACCAAAATGGTCGTGATACCAAATATGAAACCCCAATATTGGTTGATTGTACACCTTTTGTGAATGAAATTTTATTTTAAGGAGGAGAGTAAGTGATGGTTTGGACTTTTCTCTCTCCTTATGAATGTCCTATCTACTTCACCTTTTCACTAATTTCTAGCTCTTACCCTTCATTCCAAGTTTTATATGCTTTGACATTTCTTGAGTTTAATTTGTGTTCACATGACAAGTGATGGCACTTAATATGATATGAACCCATAGTTTCACCTAGATTATACATTATTTTCTCTCATCTACTTTTCATACCATATATGGGTCTCTTTTAACTCACAAGACATTTTTGTTATGTAGATGTACTTTCACATTTCCAATGCACCATATTTTGCTTGATTTCTAGGTAGAGTGAGAAAGATATCTCAATTTGAAATTTACTTGTTCTAATAGTGTTTTTAACTCATTTATATGGAATTTAACCCTTAATGGGCTCAATTTGGGTTCATGCGGCCCATGAATCCCCTCTCCTTTTCTTTGTTGATCTTGGTCCTAACTTGTGGATGTATCGGGCGCCACAATTCTATGGATCATGAACATCAACCCTTGGATCTTAGCTATCGTGAATTACTCTTCCATCCAATGAATGATGTGTTATATTCCATCTCCATACCATGGTTAAAGGTCATGGTGCTCACCATAACATCTATCACATTTTTGGCCCCTTGACATAAATCAACCCTCACTTTGCCAACAAAACTCCTTTCCCAACTCATTTCCTCTATATTCCTGGATTTTTAGAAACCATAGACCCTTTCTCCTTCCTTCTTCTACCTACAACCATTAATTATACCTGCTAACTTACCCTATTAGGGAGTTCCTCACATAGGAAATCGATCATCCATGAGGCCTCTTCTGAATCTTCAAACTCTTTGAGGCTGAACCACAACTTTCTGAGCCATTTTGAGCCCTCTTGATCCACAAACAACCAACGACGATGAGCCCTCCTCTACTATAAGGGTGGTTCCTCATATAGGTATACACCATTGTGGGAGGTGGTAGACCCTAGAAGACAGCGACCATGAGTCATAATAAACTTCTTATGGAGTTACCTTCAACAACAAGTGGTCATCGGTGGCCAGGAATGATGCCCACCTAAGTTGGGGCATGGGACCACCATCCACTGCCCATCTTAGGTAACAACAACACAACACCCAACAACACTATGTATTTGCTTTTTCTAGCCCTTGGATCAAGATTAGATGATCCATATACTAATAATGTAGATTTTTGTAAAATCATTAAAAATTGCTCCTTTATCCAAATTGAGACTTCTATATACTATTTTGATCAGAAAAATGAGATATATCTACTAAAATGGTTTCATAACCTAAATGTACTCATGTTTCTCCTAATATTGCTAAAAGAGATAATTTTATATCATGCTACCCTTGTGTCAGCAATGATCTCATTCTTCCCTAAAATCTAAATTAGTACCTTTACTCCACTTGGACTTAGTTGAGGCTTTTGGTCATCTTGATGTGACTATAATTAATATTTTGACCCTAGGTGACCACCACTACACTGAAGCTTTGAGGAACAACCACCAAGCTAATAACATTTTTCAAATTTTCCAAGGGTTGGGATGGGTTTCCCTTCCACATGGAGGAAAAGTTTTGAAAAGAGTTGCATCATTCTTTGCTCAAGTCTACTAATGTTGTGATCTAGAGTAGACATCTTCTCTTGACCTCATTAAAATACTTGAATCCTAGAGAGGCTCTCTCTTTAAATCAAGAAATCTACCTTGGACCTTGTTGTTCCTAGTTCTTATTCCAGTGAAGGGCCTTCACCAATTCACTAAAGGACTCAATAGAATCAACAAAATGACTAGGAAACTCCCCACTTGACTCTTCATCATGCTCATCATTTCAACAAGAAAATTTATCATTTGTGAGATCTAATCAAAAGGAGGACAACCATTATGTCACAACAATGGCATGATCAAGGAACTAAACTGGTTTCCATGGACATAAAAACCATGTCAACAATGAGGAATCTCATCAAAAATTAGATCACCAAGAAATTTAACAACCATGTTGGTGCTCGTCAACCACTACAACTATACATATGTCTCTCCTTCTATATCTCTACCTCCCTTTGTACATATGTGTGATGTATATATATGCCTAGACAGTATTTGCTTCACCCACTTGCAATCCCTTTGTCTCCATTAATGATCTCATATGATTTTTACTCATATTGTCCATCATCTTTTCCTTTATCCCTATTCCTCTCTAATTTTGTTCCTTTGTGGATGCATCTATCCATTTTTTATATTGAAGTAGATCATAAGATGGATTGACCATGCAATTTTTTTCTTACATCTGACTAATTTCAAAATACATATTCTCATTTCTTTATTTTCTCATCATTTATCACATTAACGACATGTCATAATCAAATACCAAACCAGAGTCTTTATGCCTTGAATTCTCCTCCAAGTTTTCAAACAAGGGTCATGACTCCTTGGGGTTTATCCATGACAATACCTCCATAAAAGAGTACACCACCACATCTTGACTCAATTAAGAGATAAAAATATTGGACAAGTTGCCACATGGTAGTCTCATGGTGAGGGCAATCTCTCAACATCTTCGAGATTATTCACCATGGACCATGGAAATTATCATTATCCAATTGGCTGATATTTAACGTGGCACGCCAAAATTGTTTTTTATTATTGAGAGAACCTCCCCCATAGAAGTGCCACTTTTCTGACCCCCCAGACAACATAAAACTGTCGGGCCCTGGGGCCCCACCCACCCAGGAATCGATTAAAGCGCATACTTGGCCATCTTGCACGATGGGTACCACTTCGGAGGTGGCCGCTAGTTTTTCAAACCTGGGTCCCTTCATGAGGGGACATCATGTCGAACCACTTGAACCACTCCTCCCCGGCAAGTATTCTACATTTGTGTTAACCTTGTAATCTAATAGAATTAAAAAAAGTTATATGTACTCCAAAATTGTATCTCCATTTTTAAAACAAGGCCAATCCTTGTCTTTGTCCGTTAGAGAGAAGGGGAACATTATCAAAAAAGTGGCATTATCGATTATAGTCAGAGTTCAATAGTTGGGAATGTCTCTATAAAATTATCTGCTTGCTTGTAAGGATTTTCATGATCTAAGCCATAGAAGACCAGAAGCATATACATAAGAGATGGAAAATTGGTGAAGTCTTGATCATAAATAGCTTCAATCCTTATAGCAATACGAGACATATAAGCTCACGGAAGAAAGTAGTCTAGGAGAGGCTTTGGGGATCTACATTATTTAGTGGTGGTGTTCCATTTAGATCAATTATTTCTTCTTTCTCTAACATATGCTATCACCTGCACATTTCATAATCAACAATATTTAATAATCATAAATGCTAGAATGGAACATAGAATAAATAATAGCAAAGGTGAAGATAGTAGAAAAAACCTAAGTAAAATAAACTAGACAGACTTAATGCCACTTTCCCCGATAAAGAATCCAAAAAGATTAATGCATGTGTGAGACACACATATTTGGGCAAAAAACTTTTTTGGGTCTAATGAACACACTAAAATACAAAAAATTACCCACAAGAGAACTTTCTTGAGAATTAGTACATGGTAGGAAAGTTAGGGGTCGATCCATAGGGAGAGATAGGGGCACTAGTCTAGGTTTGTTTTCTAGTTTCTTATATATTGTGGAGTTTGAGGTTTCTAGGGTATGAATTTGGACTTTGAATTACATCAAGTTGAACAAACAAGATAAAATGACAATAACAAAACCTAAGTTAACCATACACAATTAATTCTACCAATCTAAAAAACGAAAGACAAACACTAACTAAACAAAAGTAATCTTACTTAAACTAAATAAGACAATTATCTAACCAAGGCAAGAAAGAGAACAATTAGCTACACTAGATTCACAATTACACTAGGAAGGCAATAGATGGAGTAAATTAGAAAAATCTAGCACAAGTAAATAATAACAATCACAAACTACTCTAAAAAGGGTTGACTAACATGAAAAAGTCAATTAGGTAATTTAACAAGAAAGAAAGCTAACTAGATTGACAATATCTAAAGGAATGATCAATTATGTTTTTGTGAAGGGGAGTGGGCCAATGGGGGTAAATGTGGTCGTTAACCTAGTTAGGATCATATCAAGTAATACATTTAAGCAGACGATGTTATCAAGCCAAAAAACATGGTGGCATGATGAAGAAATATAATATACTACTAGTTGATCATGGTTGGTATAGGGTGTACAAAGAGGAACTAGTCTTCATTACCCCCTTTACAACCTTACAAGGTTTGATTCAGTAGGGTATATATACCATTTCATTCAGTACCACACTAGTCTATATTTCTAAAGTGAATATACTAATGTAGTTAGTGGCAAAGGGTGACATGGAGTGTAATAGAAGGGTATTCCACTTCCTTTAACCATCATCCAACCTTTCGTAATGTTATTTTCTAATCACATCAAGTGAGACACTTTTAGCTACTTAGATCTGACACGTAAGTTATAATAGTATTTGGGTATGTAGGAAGAGGTTTACGTAGCTAAGGATCCATGAGCTGGTCTAGAGTGCTTTTCCTAAACTAGCGACATATACATAATTCTCCTATACTTAGGTGGTTTCAAGCATCAATAATCATAGAAAAAGTTGGTAAATGAGATACAATAAGAAGAACATTTACAAAAAAAATTATAGTGTTTAAAAATATTTCCCCAACATGGTATGAAAGTTACATTTATTCCCCCAGACAACCCACCAAGGGGAATCAGCTACTCATAACAATGGAAAATACAAAATAAACAAGAAAGAAAAAGAACTCAGATTTTGAAGTAGTGGATGTATTCTTATTTTGCAAAAATGACAATAAATATGTCCCCCTCCCTCCTTCAAAGTCTAAATGCATGGGAAACATAAGTGGTGGCCAAAATCCTAAAAAGTTAGGGATTTAGGGTTGGAAGATGATGAATGGGGGTGGAATGAGGTAGGTAGGTGGTAGGTGGAAGCCATCATTTCTAGGAGGTCATTACATTTCCTTTTGGCAACATATAGTGTATATATGGGTCTCGGGTGGCTAGGTTTAGGTGGGTGTAATTTAGGAAAATACTACATGAATCAATATAGCTTTAAGGTAGACCTGCCATTCTAGAGGTAGAATGGTTGTGCTGGCCCTAGGGAATGAATGGATATGTTACATGGAACAACCATTCTAGGCAAGGAAACCATCATATTTTTTTGTAAAATGACTTTTTCTATTTAGAATGGTCATTGTGGGTGTGAAATGGCATGACCATTTTGGTTAGAACGACATTCTTGAGTGATGAATGAATTGTTTGTGGAAATGGGTTGAGATGACAGTGAATTTGTGAAAATGGTTATTCTAGCATAATCTGTCTATTACCAAAGTGATGGTTCTAGGGACACATAAGGAATGTCCATACATTATAAACACATACGGAACACCCATACATGATTTTTTACGAATAATACCAAATATTATGGAAATACTTATATTATAACACATCTAAATGTAAATAATGGGAAATATGACACATATGAAAACCCAATTACGAGCTTTATAAACCCATTGAATATACTCTATAGTAATGTGTAATTTCACGTTCTTATCTTAGTATATAGTGTCAAGTTGGGGTCAAATAAAAGAGATGGTACACAAGTTTATCTACTAAGTGATCCTATAGACTAATTACAAGGAAATGCATAAGATACAACTTTGTCTTGGAATTAGTTATCTAGTGAACTAGATATTATTTAAAAGTATATTACCAATAACATTAAATAATACCTAAATGATCATTAAATGTACAATTAATATTTAGAAGAGATTATTAACTAGAGAAAGAGAACATAGCTTTCAATAAGGAATTTTAACAAGCACTAAGCATATAACAAATATGGGTTTTATTTTAACGATGATGTGAGTCAATGTTTAGCGATGAGAGACCTAAAGTAGCATCTAGGTATGCATTTATAAATGAACTATCAAGTTCCATTAAAACCTATAAAAGATTTAGAGGTTAGTGTGTTTTTGACTTTATACTTGATACTAGTGGGTGGAAAAAATTGGATATTAGTGTATAGCATTTCTTATCACAACCTATTCAAACTTACAATTCTCAAATGTCAAGGAAACGTGAAAAATGCCTACATCAATGTTTTTGATCATACTCATACATTATTTTCTATTTGTTCATCATTCATAATGGGTGAAACACTCAAATATATGAGGTAAATAGCTCCCAAAATATAGATAACCCTTGTGTGACTTCCTATCCATGACTTTGATGCTCCCTATCAAGTGAGGAGGGAATACCATTCAATAATCCATATTTCTCGTATTTGACTAGCAAATAAAGGAGGGATCATATGGTGGAGAGAAAAACCAATTCCTAAATTCCACAAAATACAATATAAAACATAGTGGTTGGCGTGGTTTTGACCTTATACTTTATGTTGTTGGGTGGTAAAAATTGGATATCAGAGTGTTGCATGTCGTATCACTACCTACCAACCTTACACAACTCAAATGTCATGAGATAGTGTAAAAATCGTACATCAATGTTACAAATTATACTTATAGATGATTTTCTTTCGTCACTCACTAGTAATTGTTGGAATACTCAAGTATATGGGGTGCATACCTCCTAAAAGATATATAACCCATCTCATCTGACTTCCTATCCAATATTATGATGTTCTTTATCAAGTGAGGAGGGAATGCCATTCCATAATTTTTATTTCTCATATTTGACTACTAGATAAACTAGGGAGGGGAGATGGATAGAATAATCAATTCCCTAAATGAATTTATGGATTCTTTTCTTTAATTTTCTCACATGCATCACCCATCTATTCCTTAATTGACAAAAGTAATCATATACAAGAGATGAGATATAAATAGGAAAAATCTATCACAAAAATGAAATAGAAATATATAAAGTGATAAAATGATGTTTGTTCCTAAATGAAAGACTTGATCAATAGATAACCAAAAACACCCACTATGGTTATTAGTTAAAAGTATCAGATTTATTAAATAGAAGGAAGGGAGACAAAAATCCATGTGACTATGGATCTTGGAGAATATGGTGCCTTCTCTCTTTTGTTTCTTTGTCCTTGCCTATTGTAAATATTTTATTGGCCACCTTGTACAGAGGGGAATGGATGTGGAAGTGGTAAATATTGAGTAGGAGAAGAGATCCCAAGTGGTTTTTAAAAGTGGGAACAAGGTGGTGAAATATTGGCAAGAATTGTGATGGCCACCAAATACCAGAGTTTATATTTGTAGTAGCTGGTAGGTGAATTAAATTCTAGATAGATGGAAGACACAATGATACTGTATAGATTTTAGTTAGAGTGTAGGACACTACAATCATTGGAGGTTAGAAAAGGCAGCGATGAATATGGTTGAAAAATGGACACTGTAAATTCACCACAATTATGGTTTTTTTCTGTGTGGATCAATATTTTGGTAGATAAATGGGGGTAAAATTTATTTTAAGTGGTAATACAACACCATGACTGTATTAGTCACCAATGGTCTTGGTCTTTAAAGGGAACAACAAAAATGATGGATGTGCATGATGATGGTGATGAGTTTGTTGAAATTGTTATTGACTATACTAATCTCTAGCAATGTGTCCCTCGGGATTAGGAAACAATAATTCTCGTGGTGGATGGTATTTACCATAATGATGGTGAATGTGCATGGTCATGAGAGGAAATGGGTTGAACATTAGTTATATCCTAGACATTCTTCAATTTTAGTTCTCAATATTCATCAACTAGGAGGCTACAAATGACTATGGTGGAGATGATTTGTCCTTCATATATATGAAACTTGGCGCAAATGAAATTTCTAAAAATTTATTATCTCAAAATTTCTATTATCCATCATAAAATCTAAACTGACTCCCTCAAGAAATAATAAAATCCTACAAAGGGTACGATGAATCATAATGTGTTTCTATAGATTTTTTTTTGGAAACTCTCAAGCTTTCTATTTATCTCGCCCCTCTCAAGCGAGCAATATCAACAGGAACAGTACAATCATCCAAACTAATGACAGAATTAAATCTAGTAGTACTACTACCATTACAAGCATCTAAGTTGATTACATCAACTAGAACCAACGGGGGGTTTCTATAGAAATAAAAACCTCCAGTGTTTTTGAGGTGAAACTTAGCTAACTGATCTGCTGCCTTATTACCTTCTCTTCCAACGTGCGAACAAGACCAGTCAGGTTTCCAATTCTCTTTGACAGCTGCTAACCATCTAGCCAACATAGGGTTATCTGACGTATTGTTCTTCAATGCCTTGATAACATTCTTTGAATCTGACTCAACGCAAAGCCCGCTTCCCTCAAACGTCAATCCCACCTCTGAAGCAAGGGCAATGGCTTGAGCCTCAGCCTCTAGAGCACTTCTGGCCATGGTTATCTTGCCCCATCCTCCTCGCCAGCTTCCATTACTGTCGCGACATACAACAACAAGAGAAGATTGAAGGGTATGTGCATTGAAGGTTGCGTCCGTATTGAGCTTCAAAGAGTTCTGCACAGGCTTTCTCCACTTCACTTCAGTAGATTTAGATTGCTGAGATGTGTTAGCATGTGTCCAAGCCTGGAGATGGATGGATACGTCCTTCTTGATAATTGATTTGACGTGATTCACGGTCTTCCTCTCATTCTCAAAAATTTGTGAGTTCCGATTCCTCCATATCTGCCAACAACCTCCTGCAAAGAGAATATCATGAGGTCTAATTGCCAATAAATTATTAGCAATCTAGTTCCAAATATTCATTTCTCCAAAGAAACTGCTCCAAGTTCCCACGTCTAGGACCTCCCTCCAGATTTGTGATGCGTGTGTACAGTCCCGGAGAGCATGTAGAGTGGTTTCATCCTCTCGTCCACATAGAGGGCAGGTTTTATCAGATGTCATGTTTCTCGCAGCCCTTCTGCAATTGGTTAAAATTGCCTCGTGACCAACCAGCCACATGAAATATCTCAACTTCATTGCAATGTTAGCCTTCCAAATGACCTTCCACTTACCATTGGATATTATGTCTTTCCCTTTCCTCAGAATCTCGTAGGCACTACCAGTAGTAAAATGACCTGAGTCAGTATGACACCAGGCTCGAATATCGGCTATGTCAGTATTTAAAGGTAAAGTGGTGTTGGTCACCTGCTTCACTATGTCCGGCGGTAACCATTCCTCCAGGAATTCCTTATCCCACGTGTTTTCAAAATTGATTAGACTTGCAACTTTGAGGTCCTCCAGCTCTACTGGAATTGGTTTGATGACCAGATCCTTTAGCACGTGATGGCTGTCCCACCACTTATCTGTCCATACATTCGTGTCTTTGCCGTTAATCGGAATCACGATAGAGTTTTCATGGATGAAAGATTTGTGATGCAAGACTGCACAACCAAGTCTGGAAATTGCTGGTTTAGAACCATCCTTGTAGGCTGCATACTTCGGCCGGAGCCCTTCACACCAGAAAGTCCTTCTGTTTGCGCTTAACTCCCAGGCGTGTTTAACGATCAAGGCTTGGTTCAGTTCTCTCATTGACTTTAGACCCAAGCCGCCATGCTTCTTCTCGCAGGTAAGCTTGTTCCACGCCACAAGGGAGATAGGGTGTTGCTTATGACTGCCTCCCCAGATGAAGGAACGAATGTGACTGTCAATACGATCACATATTTTCATTGGTAGTACTGAGGTCTGCATTACGTAGCTCGGGATGGCAGCTAGTGTGGACTTTGCTAAGCAAACTCTTCCAGCTAGACTGAGAGTGCGGGCGGACCACGAGTTGATATTGGCAGAAATTTTGTTTAGTATTTGTCCGTATGATTCGTACGTGACCCTTCCGTGAATGATTGGGACTCCAAGGTACTTACCCATATTAACGGATTCTGTGAAACCACTGAAATTGCAGATTCTTCGTCGAAGATTAGGGGGCACTCTCTTAGAGAAGTGGATACTTGATTTACTAACCGAGACAGACTGTCCAGAAACCTCGCCAAAAAATCTGAAACAGTCCAGAATCGTCTTCATTTCAGATATATCCGCCTTTGCAAATAAGAACAAGTCGTCAGCGAAGCAAAGATGGGAAATATTGGGGCCGTCCTTGTATAATCGGACAGGGGTCCATTTCTTCTTCCGAACAAGATCTTCAATTGCTTGACTCAAGCGTTCAAGACATAGGACGAAAACATAGGGGGATAATGGGTCGCCTTGTCTAAGGCCCCGTGTAGCTTTGAATGAACCTGCAGGTTTTCCGTTCCATATTACAGTTGATTCGCCTCCTGAAATGGAATTGAGGATATAGCTTTTAATGGACAGAGGGAGTCCCAATTTTGAGAGTGTATCAGCCACAAAGGGCCATGTCATCTTATCGTAAGCCTTCGAAAGGTCTACCTTAATAGCCATCATCTTAGGTGCGGATTTTCTTCTCATTATGTGAATGATTTCCTGGGCGACTGTGATATTGTCAGCAATTCACCTTCCGGGGACAAAGGCGCTTTGGGCTGGTGATATCCACTCAGACATAAACTTTTGGAGCCGTTCAACAATAACTTTTGAAGTGATTTTGAGGATGTTGTTATTTAACGAGATAGGCCGGAGCTGTTCACATTTCTCTGGTTTAGTAACTTTGGGGATCATCACCAAACTTGCATTGCAGAAGGATTCCTCAAGGGCAGTCCCAGCCATGGCTTTTTCTACTGTCTTGAGAAGTGAGTTCTTAATAGTATGCCAGTTCTTTAGCAAGAATGAGCCGTCTACCCCATCTGGTCCTGGTGCCTTGTGAGGATTTGTCTTTGTTAAGACGTTATGGATCTCTTGGAGCGTAGGGGTTCTTTCAATATCCTGAATCTCCTCAATAGTGAGTGGCTTAAAAGAACCCACAAAGCCTTGAACAGCCGCCATGTCAACTTGGGCAGGTTCAGTGAACATGCCTTTGAAATGTGAGAATACCATATTCCGAACAGCCATCTCATCAGTAATCCATTCGCCAGTATTATTCCTTAGCATGGTAACATTGTTATGCCTTCGTCTTTGTTTAATGTATGCATTGTAGAAGCTGGTGTTATTATCTCCATTGAGGAGCCAGTTTATGTGGCTCTTCTGTTTCAGATCATCCTCTTCTCGTTTAAGCAGTTCATTATATTTCATCTCCATTTCAGCTATAAGGTATAACATAAAACATGCATGGATACATCTTAAATTCAATTTTAGCTTTTAATGATGTATTCTGATGATAATGCATATAACATATCTTGTTGTGATATATATCAGTTGTAGCACTAGAATTTGACTACTTTACATGATAGATTCATAAATGCATAATGAATGTTAGAGTATCCTTTTCTATTAAACTCAGGTCCATGATCATAATTGTTACTATTCCTCAGATATTGACACTTGAGAATTCAACTACATTCTTATTACTTTACTTATTGACAGTAAACAACATACAAAGTATCCATATCCATGGTTGCATGCATAGATAAAAAATTGGTTTATATATCATGTATTAGTGGTATCCATTAATTTGCTACGCCAAAATAGTTATATTCATATTCCAATGAAATAACCTAAGTTTATAATCAATTTGGTAATTTAAAATATGAGTCTCTATTTTATATCTAACCCACTATATACATGAAAGGAATCATATTGATTGTATATTTTTTGGTAATACTTTATCATAGGTTTGTCTTGGCATCTACCAACATGATTCATGTTCATGACGTATTAGTTATGTGATTTATATCATTTAAGACTCCTTTCTATGTTTTTATTGATTTACCTCACAGATAATATATTCGCAATCTGAAAATGTCAACACATTGGATTGCATTTATTAACTTCCATGTCATAATAACCACTATGAATAAACAAAATGTTTGAGCATTATTATTCCCTTATAACAACATGTGGCATGACATCATTTAATTTGACACCAATGCATTTGAACAATCTCCTAGAATATGATATCATATAACATATTCATAGCATAAAATCCAATCATGTTATCATAAAAATCATCATCATTATCATGTAGCATGGCATTACCACATTTCATTAAATCACCATATATCAATTTCATTAACTAAACAAAGCAAATTCTATTAAACATCTAGAACATATATTATCATGATATTTTATCCAATTAATGTACTCATTAAAGTTATCCAATGAGAGTAGGATCATACATATCATTGTTTTAGGCTTCCTATTCTCAATGTTCACCTTTACCTCGTAGAACACCCTGATTTTCTGTGTATATAAAGGTAAATGCTTGCAATATATTTATATCTTAATATATGTAATTAGAGTTTAAATGATATCATATTCATATATTTTATTTTATTCAACCTTCTCTAACCCTTAATTATATATTCTATATCATTAGATTTCCATTTCCATCTTTACAGTTTATCTTATCCTATATTGGTTAAAGTTTCCCAAAACCTTATTCGTGCTATAAGAAATATAAATTATAATCTAGGATATTATTTATTGTTACCTGAGTTTCCCTTATTAAATATTTCTCTTATAATTATCAATTCTCTTAATACATTACTAATCCTTCCATTAGTTATATTTTATACTTCACTCATATGAAATTTAATAAATAATAAAAACAATATTTTAGTTTTGATAGCCTTTTCCCATTATTTTTCTCACTATAAAAATATACACATTAGTTATATTTTATACTTCACTCATTCAAATTTTCCCATATCAAATAAATGACAAAAATAATGTTTAGACTAAATATCATTTCCCATGATTTTTATCACTATAAACAGATACAAACATACATTTATACATCACATTTGAGTTGCTCAAGTGGTCAAGCATGTTGTCTTCCAACAACGGGACCCAGGTTTGAATCTCAGTTTTCGCCTTGATTTACCACCCTCACAGGCGTTCGGCCTTCGCCACGAGCATGGGAGAGAAGGGGAGAAATATTTGTCTCTTAATCCCATACATCACATTTGATACATCATCCCAATTCACCACCATGAATGAAAATAATTCACTTTCAATTCACACAAAAATTGTAAATAATTACTAGAGTTGTATCATACACATGCAAATATAGTTACTATAATTTATCTTGTATTTTGTCATAATATGACCTAAATTTACATAGAGTACTTTATAGTTAGGATCGTGACACTATTATAAACATAGTAATTGAAATTACAATGGTCATTTCTTACAAATTATTGTAGACAAGACTCGATAACAAGGCTCTCCGCATTATTATAGAACTCAAGAACTCAAAATAAATTACCATTTACTTAAAAATTATGATTTGACAATACTGTATGACTAGGGTCTCCACATTATTATAGAAATAACTACAAATATGTTTTGCATTTAATATATGTAGACAATACCCTACACATAGGCTCTTAACATTGTTATAGAACCTTGTAGTTGAGATTACAATTATCATTTACTAAAAAATCATCAATTTTCAATTCTATAATTAGTTAACTCTAGAGTAGATCCACACATTACTTATTGACGAAATAAATCATATTAAAAAATCCCGTTATAATCATTAAAGAAAAATTGGTGCATTCTAATTCTCGATGTATGAGTTCCAAACACGGTGTGTAACATAGCAATCAAATGAAAGCTAGTATGACTAAAATCATATGTTCAACATGATCACCTACATGGATGTTAGCACAGAGAAAATTATAACTATGTCTAAAGGTAGGACCTACAATGGAGGGAAACATGGAATAAAACACGTCACTTCCTAAATAGTATGAATTTTCATTGGAACCATATCCATTATACAAATCACTCCTAAATATCATCAAACAAGCATAGAAGAGGTGGAACAATACATAATTTAATCCTTTACAAATTTCCAATTTATAGAAAAAATGTGAACTTCTGATCATGGCTAATGGGGTCAAAGGATCCAACTCATTGAATTAAATATGCATAATAGGGATATTAAAATTCAAGAATGAAATTTTAATAGGGTACGAAAAATATTTTAAAAAGGAATCCAAATTAGTTTTACACTCATTTAAATCAATTTAGAGTTTCAAGTCAATTATGGATATTATAGATAGAGAGGAAAATTTTCAACTTTGTACAAGGATTCTAGATGTATCAATGTTAGACTTAGTCTCATAGACCAAGCGGTTATCCTAGCCTTCAAAAAATTCCAAGATTTTGTATGACATAGATTCGCCACCCTCAATGGAAATAAAAGTCTGTGAAGGAAATATAGTGAACCATACTTATTCCTAACCACTTTGGAGGCAACTTTAAAATATCAAAGACCTAAAAACATATGTCTCCTTCTTATACATCCTAAGGGAGCTCAGTAAAGTGGCTGAATCCATAGCGAAGCACACTCCTAAATCTTTTATGCCATATTTTTTAAAAATAAAGCTCTTACATCTAGACCATAAGGTTAGTGTAATCTCAAATATAATATCATCTTTTACTAGAGAGCAGGAGGAATATAAGTAATCTCTAGTTCACCACCAAAAATAATAGAGTTTCAAGTCAATTAATACCCTAATTATGCAACTAACTCAAGTGTGGAACCTCATTAATAGTCAACAATCACGTTAGTCTGATACCAATGTTTCAAACTCCTGGATTCACTAAATCAGTAATATGGTTGAACATTCCGCATTAATTAGATATCCTAAAATTCATTCTATGATGACCTCATATTCTACTTCTAGAAATATAATAGAAAAATGATACATTTTTATTACAAAATATTTCTTTAGATTTTTACATAATTTTGTTTTCACATGGGAGAATGTTTACTTCTTTTTGATATTAGATCTCACTAAATATTGAATGGGAGCTATCTCTCTAGAAGTACTCAGACATGGTCAAGGTGCCCACTACACTGGACTATGGTTGACTTAATGAGGCCTAACATGTGGCTAAGGACTACGTGTGAAGGGATCTTGAAGTCTATCCATGAATACATGAAAAACTTGAATTTTGAGGAAGGAAAAAAGTAGATGCCAACACCCAACAACTAATTCCTATGCACTTTGACAAGACATCCTGAAGTTGCATAGACAAGAAAATTGATTGACTCGATGATGTAGAAGCGCACTTTAGCCAACCCAAAAAATGAATCCAAGGGAAAAAGATCAAACTATGAAACCTATGGGAGGGAAAGTCCCCTTAAAGTCCTTCTAAACTCTTTGTTGTGTTTTTGTGAATATAGGGTCATTCATTATGATGTCTCATGCTTGGACATGTCAGTAGGTTAATTATGTATATGAACACAAATGATGAAAATAAATGAAAAAGTAACAATATGAGAAGAGAGAAAAGTTTATAATGAAAAAATTATTTGGTGTTTTCTTGACGATCTTAAACAAGGTTCTAGTTGATGCAAAAAATGATAGGTACAACAACATATGTGTAATCAAAACAAATAGTGTGTAGAGAGAGGCTACAAAGAAACTAGTGAAGCCTCCTAGGAGGGTATTTTTAGGGATGGTTAAGGTTTATATGATGGCCAATGTTTGTTATGGTGGAGGTAGGAAAGAGGGTTTATGAGAGATTGAGTGTTTAATCAAATAATTGATAACATCAAATTCATGAGTAAACTGATGTGGAACATTATAACAAATGTTTTATAGAAGAAACCTTGTAACAATATCAACTAGAGAGAGAGTTTAAGGAGGAATAATGGTGTTTTTTGTTAGAAAAGAGATGAAGGCCTTAAGGAAGGAGACAACCCCTTTTTGTGTTTAAATTGGGTATCTAGGATAATAAGAAAATACTATATAGTAAAATTACAAAGTAGGAAAAAGTGAGGATGAAACTCAAGCTTTATCACATTTGTTAGTCAATTTGGTAAATCCTTAATTTTAATTGCATGTCATCTCATGTCTTTAGTAATGTATTTTAGTCACCTAGTAATGTCCACATTTCACGAAAATTGACATCTATGACAAATAAGTCATGTGAAATCTGAAATTTGTCTTCGTTACCCTTTCAAAAGACTTATTATAATATATTTATCAAATTGAATTCTAAGACTATTCTGAATACAATGATATTCCTTTGTGTTTTGGAGTGTTGGAATGTGTTGTGTTAGTTTTATTGATTATAAAACCTAGAAAGTTGTAGATAATTTACTAATACCAAGACATACTAAGTATGTAAACTTGTACTTCTAATCCAACATAAAGATTAAGTTAATTCATTTCTAAACCAACTTTCATTTCATTGTTGATTGATGACATCATCACATTAGTCATGATATGTGATATCAAGTCAAGAACACACGTACATGTCAGAGAATAGTGTAACAATCAGACCCACATTGAGAGTGATACATGCAGACCATGGAATGGTAGTCATAATAAGCTCTAATAGTGATAGTAGTGATTGTGGTTCTAAGACATGAAATCACTACACTCATCACATTTTGTTTGATGTAATTTAACATCATCAAACATGACCTTGAATAAGGGTTTCCATAAAGGTGATACTCAAATATATTATAACTCACGGGGATCGAGTGTATGTGATGTAGATGGGATTTGTTCCTCCTGTAGGATATTGATATGATGGCCACTTGATAAGCAAGACTAAGAAATATATGGCCATACTCATGTGATTCAATATGTGATATGTGAAATGGCATGCATCTCAAACAGTCTTATCTACTTCAAGGAACATGGGTTGGACGTTGGGAGGATGACGATTCCATGCCTCGAGTTTAATCTGGATAGAAGAGACAAAGGAACTATACGATCATGGTAACACTAATCATGAATTGTAGGTTGAAGTTGTTCTACAACATTCCAAATTACGTGGGTAGTAATGATGTGTTTCTGGATATCACTCATTGCTTGTGTTGTCATAAATTAGTTATGGACATTCACTGCCAATGTAACTTGGGACCTATATGGTCACACACATAGGATATACTTGAAATAGGAGTTTATTCATGAATGATGTTTAAATTGATTACTAAAGTGTTTAGGTATTCAATTTAAATAAAAATGGTTGAAATTTGACTGATTGGATTGTGAATCGACTGGTTAAGGTGTTGAATTGATTGATTTAAGTGTCAGGTCAATTGGAAACAACATTGGCTAAACAATACCTAAACTACGACGTAAAGCAATTGGTTTACCTAGTGGACCGAATGCTTCCAAGTTTAAAATGACGGGTTCATATTGTGACCACCCAATTCAATGATCAATATGATTGGATCAAGTATTATTAGTGACATGATGATGTGTATTAATCATATATTGAATACCAATGTGATTTGAAAAAGGTAAAGTTACTAAACCTTCCAGTTTCAAGGACAGGTGAACTAACCAGTTCAATAGCGAGCCGACTAGTTTGCCATTTGTTACTTCTACAAAATTCATGAAATTATATCTCTTCAACTCCTATATGAGCTAGAAACCCTGACCTTGGTGGTTCGCTACAAAGGGGGGGAGTCTAGGATTTTAGAGACACAACAATAAGCTCTGACAATTATCGTCCACTCTGGTTGTGGTGACCAAGATCTTCTAAGAAAGTCCTACCCATAAAAGGGAGGGATAGCAAGGGAGAGACAATTGGGAGAGATAGTTGATGCTAGCACATAGATGTTTGAAGGGACAACTCCTTCCCGTTAGCTCAGATAGCACAACATGGAGTTCTTGATGGTCTGTGTGGACTACTCTAGAGGAATGGAAGCCTTTACCACCTGCTAGGAAAACTTCGCCAACTGTCAACTGTGGTGCAACACCAGGAGGCCATCACTGACAACCGTCCATGTGCAACTTGAAGAAAGTATCATGCTACAACTTGAGTTGTAGTTGGACTTACTCCAAGACCAAATATATCTCTTGCTAGCCTCTTTTGTAGATATATTATTGTTTATGTGATCTGCTAGTTAGGGAATCAGACATTATTCTTTTTCGTTTCCTTATCTATTGCCCTAATTACCCAATAGTGGTATCAGAGCCACATCAATTTACAATGTATCTTGAATAAAATTGGTATGATCAGATTTACTTTACTGCATACGATGCAAATATTAAAATGGTTAATGTGCATATCTGATTAAGTACCACATACAATACCTATATATATGATATGTTATATATGTAATCTATGTGTATTGCGTTAAATGTATTTTGATGGTGGATGTTAGCACGGTTATGGCCAGTAATCCCCAGATCTTTGTGCTTTGTTCGATGGAGATTATCCTATTTAAATCTTGGTCTACATACCAAGCCTCTATCTTCTCTTCTATATGTAAAAGTAATAATTCTTTCCTACCTATACTGCCCTCAAATGTAACTCGAGGTTTCCCTATTACAATATAATATGTTATAGAGGATTAGGATAGTTTTAAATTCTTCTTATGGAAAAGAAGATGTTCAACACCAGATGAGCCATCTATTTCAGATGAAGAATTGATCGGTTGGAGGACCGTGGAGGCCAGACAACATGAGGAGTGAAACCAATCGACTACCATCTCAACTAAGAAATAGGTGGTGTCCAAAAGTTTCTTGAACTGGAGACCAGAAAATCAATCTGATAGACCAACTAACCAACCAGGTGGTGATCCGATCCGTTAAATCCAATTGATCATCTCATTCTATGAACCAATCATTTCACTCACCAAGGAACTGCATTCAGGACCCCAATTGGCTATTTCATAGCTCCAATCCATGAACCCAATCTTCCAAGCCATCAACTGAACTAAGTGGTTCATTCAATGAACTGGTTGACTCAGATGCCAAAGTAGGCATTTCAAGTTCAAAACAACAGATTCAATTCATTAATACCAAAGACTTGGTCAAATGACACCACCACCACTTCTCAAGGGTTTTGACCCCCTTCCCTTGACCGGCGGCTCTACAAATCTGGACTGGGAAGTTTAGACTATGAATCAATTGGTTCACATTCTACAAATATTTTTGAGCCTCCAGACAACAATTTTTAGACTCCTAGATTAGGGATTCCACCCATATTTCTCTCTATAAAAGGAGGGGGGACTCCAAAGCAAAAGGGGAATCTTGCAATCACTTGTTTTATCTCTTGTTATCTATTTTTTTTCTTCTATTCTTCACATTATGTCTTACTTGTTTCCCTTCTGGGCATGGGGGCTAGCCCCATTGTCTATTATTATTTGATGTAATTGAATCCTTATTTCAATAAAAGAATGATTTCCTTCTGTTTATTCTTTGGTCATTAGATGAATTGATATATTCTTATGGGGTGATATGATTGTGGATCCTTATAAGAATGAACCCATAATCCCTTAATTGCGATTGTTATCTTTTTATCTTTTTATTTTGTACTTTTTCTATAATAAAATGATTATATTCTTATGAGTACGCTGAGATCTTAGGCCTTTGGATTAATGAAATCATGACCTTTTGATTTGATCACCTGGTTTAAATCATGATCTATTTTACCCAATTGATTTGTTTATTATAACTTGTGGGGATGCAATCACCTGATCCATATGTTTAAACGTCAGATAAGAATCACATTTATCTTGATGAGATCTCAGAAAGTTTTGTGTTGGACTATTGGACAAGGATCCGTAAATGTTTGGATCAATGGATTTGCGGGAAGCCCAACCCTTGTGTGACTGCTCTCTGTAAGGACACAATCTACATGGTCCTAATTTGAATATTGATATTTAGGAGTTGATTTGTTGAGTAAGGCATGGCTTTTGATGGTGATCTGTCAGAACCCCAATTCTTTTATCATTTGATCTCGACTAGTTTATTTAAGAATCTTTTTCTATTCTTAGAATTAACCAAACTCTCACAACCATAATTTCCTTTTTGTTTTCACAATCAGTTTTTGTTTCAACCATTTTCTTTCTACTGTCCCTTGGATCAATACCTTACTATACTAAGTTCACTTGGTGCTTGAGTCAAGTTGACTACCTAGTTAGAAGGTTAAACTCTAGGACTTCTCCTAGTGATTGATGTGAAACCATGCAAATCAGTCTATCATCATCTCTGACCATGAAATTGTCTGATTGAATCAAGATAAATCCAAATCTGTTTAGATCCAGACATGTCCTACCAAACTTTTGAGGTTCTTTTGTTGTATGAGGAATTTGAGATTCCCCAATGGCTTGTGATTCTCTTTGTTACCCATCTACCTCATAGACTCAATGTATCTTGTTGGCCATGAAATTCTTTGAGATCAATTTTCTTCCAGGTGGTTCCTTTGGAAATGACCTCATCTTCAAGGAATACAACAATTTTGGCAATAAACACTTTGTTTTCAGATGGAATCTTGAAACTTTAACCCTTAGTTTCCTTAGGATATTTAACATAAGCTTCATATCCCCAAACTTGAAAAAAAAGTCATATTAGGAGGCTTCCCATTCCATATCTCAGATGGCGTATTTTAAATGGATTTCGAAGGTACTCAGTTTTATGTAAGCATAGAGGCTTCAAGATCATATCCCATAAGAAACTTTGAAGATTATCTATTCTCATAATGGTACGTACCATGTCCAACACAGGGTGATTCCTTCTTTCTAACACATCATTTTATTTTGGTGATCTAGGTGGAGTCAACTATGATACAATACTAAGGTCTCATAAACGAGCCTCAAACTTTTAACTAAAACATTTTATATCATGATCAAATGGAATTGCTTTAATATGTTTTCCTAGTTGTTTCTATACTTCATTCATGAATTCATTGAACTTCTCAAGAAATTCCAATTAGTATTTCATAAGTCATAGATATTCATTTCTACTGAATTTGTTAGTAAATGTGATAAAGTACTAATATCCTATTCTCTATCACTAGTGTTAAAATGTCCACACACATCCATAGGTCTGAGTTTGAATAAATCACTTTCCCTCTCACAATATATTGAAGGAAGTTTCTTCATCTTTCCTAATAAACAATATTTACATGTCTCTATTGATTGATAAAGAAATGAGTCTAGATAAATATCTTTATGAAGTTTATAAATGCATTTCTCATATATGTTCCATGAAGAAAATGCCAATAAGTTTTGTTTGATTTTTTGAGTTATATCTTCTTGGTATTTATGTTATATGCACTTGTCTCAACTTCTAATAAATAGAGACCACGAGCGTAGGGAACTACCATATAATTATTGTGTTCAGAAATAGAAATTAGACCATTCTTTATTAGAAATTGAAAACCTTTTCTTCTCCTAACAAGATACATAAATAATGTTTCTATTTATTATAGGTATGTAATAGCAATGTTCTAACTCATCTAGTACAAGCCAATTGCCCACAAATAAATGATAGGTGTAGAAGACTTGTACTTTTTCCTCACTTTAATCATTTTCATAGATTTTTTGTTTCCCTTTAACTTTCCCTTTCCTTTGTTGACCACCAACACTATGATGACCACTATCAAACCAACAACATAGTCACACAAAACTATGCAAAAATAATCATTAACAATGGGTTATCAAAAATCACTAAAATTTAACCTTTTTGCAAGGAGATCCATTACCAGGAAACTCTTTTTAGAAAGAACCAAACCACATATATATATATCATGGTTCATTATGTACATACATTTTTCCATCACCCTGCAAGGATATGAGATAACAATTTCTTTTCCAAACATATGCAAAGCAACATTAGGCATCAAGGCGTACAAACCAAAATCTCAGATCGATTATAAAATTGTTCACACACTATCTCCCAAAGGACTTGAGAGTACATGGATGACACATAGGACTCTATATCTACAAGACACATAACAACACATTCAACCTAAGCTATTACTATTGTTCTTGTTGTTGCTGCCTACTCTCAACCGTACGACCTCTACCGCTTTTGTGCACAACCACCTAAAAAATGTTGGAACCCAAGGGGTGAGACAACAAGTCCCAATGAGATATATATCTCCCCGCCAACATTATTATTATCGTAGAAAAATCTTATGAATGAGAGTAGAAGAAACCATTATTGAACTATACAAGTATAACTACTGATTATATGCAAAGTAGAGCAATTTGATTGTTATAAACTAAACAATATAAAATCAAAGCAAGGCTTCCACTAATGTTTTTGTATTTGATCCTTAAACAATTATGCCACACAGATGATTACATCTTTAAACAATCCATCTTATCTCCTAAAGAGATGGGAATACACCTTCCATCTCCAACTAACCACTGTGAAGTAAAGCATCAGTTCCATATAGGTCTACGGAAGAGCTAGAATCCATGACCACTGCTTTCTCAGTCAGTACGAGATTATTGGCAGTGCCATTATGAGTCAATCTACATTTTAAATAGACTAGTGTATAAAGACTCTTCACTATAGAGATACAACGTGTCGCATGTTCTCTTATCAGGGTATGCCCTATAATCAATCCTAATCAGATCAGGGCATGGTCCCTAACCAATCCTCATTATTTATCCAGTCACTGTACAACCACACTCTTGTTAGGGTATGACCAAAAGTTAATCCTAATCTTCACGGTATGTCACGCATCCCCTGTTAGTTAAGGATATAAGGAGATATTTCAACTTGCACCCTACATATTCAACAATATGCATTTCGAGTGAAACTCATTTCACCACTCAACAAATCTTGACACTGAATGGATCTATATCCAAGGCAACTACATTTTTAGTTTACTTAATAGATTAAGTGCATTACAACATATTTTAGCATCAATCCAGTCACAAGAATGAATTGTAGATAAATGCTACATAGAAAGGTGTAACATATTTTCAAGAAATCATGTATCAATTGGAATATATCTTGTTACACTCACCCTGGGATCTTAATCCCTTGAAAGCTTTATTGGGAAATTTCATCCCTTCAAAATTATCATTATCATGATCATATGTTTGGGTATTAAACCCTTAGTTCATTATTGAACAATGTCACCTCTCATCAGGAAACAATCATCTTTTAGGTCATCAGACACGTATGCAAATCATACTTGTTGTACAAATATATCACATGGCTCACAAGGCCTTATATAATCTATATTATACTAAATCATCATAGCTCATACCTGTCTATGTTCATCTTTTCACATCACCTGCATGGTTATGATTTCACAGCAAATGCAATATCAAATAAATAACACATCCATGCCATAAAGAGGATCACTCAAATTGTAACCATCTCATAATTAGGGTTAGGGTTTCCCTTATAAAGGATTTAGGGTTTTCAAGTTCATACTTATCAATCAAACCCTAATTTATATCATAGAAGCTATATTATTTCCATAAGTGTTCAATCATACTTCATCAAATATCATCCATTGATTATCAAAATGAAGTATGACTTTTTTCATGTGAGTAGGGCAAGTTTCTCTATCATCCTTACTAGGATATTGAGTTCAACATACTTATTGCATTGATTTAAACTTCTTTAGGGTTATCAACCTACACTTATTAAAGTGTAGCCATCTCATTACATTCATGGTGTATCCATTGGTCATATTCAAAGTGTGTCGGCCTACACCCATCAAGGTGTATTGGTCTAAATTCAACAAGATGTATCGACCTCCACTTTAATTCTTGTGTCGACCTAGACACATCTACTTGTGTCGGCCCAGACAGATCTGCTTGTGTCGGCCAACACATGTCAAATGATATCGTTTTAGAGATTCTTAGAGTAGTATCGTTTGTATGGTGCTTGAAATCGGGATTCTTGTATGTGTCGGCCATACCATCATATTATGTATTCGCAACCTCAACCAACTAGTGTATTTCGCACCCAACATCAACAAGGGCATCGACCACACCATCAACTAGGGTATCAGCCTCACCATCAACTACGGTATCAGCCTCACCATCAACTAAGGAATAGACCCCTCTATCAACTAGTGTATCAGCCACCTCAATCAAATAGTGTATCGACCACTCAACATCAACTAGGGTATCATCCTAGCTAACCCTTTGAGTATCAGCCATTGCTCACTATGGGGTATCAACCTCTAGGGTTTGATTTATATCTGGTGAACCCTTATCAACATCTTAATTTCTTACAACTATTGACTTCACTAATACATGGCATATCATCCAAGACCTTAAGGTATGTGTTTCCCATACTTTACACAAGTATGTCAGGCTAAGTGTGTCGCCCATCACAGATGGGTTGGTCTAGAGGGATATCAGATTGTGAGTGTATCAGATTAGGATTAGGATTGGCTGTATCATCCTCCACACTCAACAAAGAAATCATAGTTTAATATTACCTCTTCACTAGTCATCTCTTGGTCATGACAAGCTAGTTCCCTTGAGGAATATTGTTTTTGGAGCATCTAACATATTGTCCTAACAACAACATATCATTTTAGAGCATCACAAGTCATATCGGTCCATGTCATGGTGCCAATACGTATGTGTCAACTTGGATATCTTATAGACATTGGCCTGCCTTATTCTTAGCATTAAATAATAGGTTAAAACAATTTAAAGGATAGTAGTCCTACTCATATTACAAACCAAAAGGATAGGAGTTCATGTGTATTGGTTTTCATGCCTCTTTCCTTATATCGGATTAGGGTTTCTCACAAACCAATATCGATTTGTGCATATCAGTTTTATCATCTTCATGCTCCAACTTTTCATCCATTACTACTCTAATTCATGGGAAACAACCCCATATATATATTAGAACTTAGAACCATCAGTCAAACAAGAAAAGTCAAAGTAGAAAAGGAATCATCAAGTATTGCATGATAGAAGGTGAATAATAATAAAGTTGAGTTCAAGTTATATAACCTACCTCAAGATCAACACAAAATCTTCAAGCTCCAAATATCCACGTTACCAAGGTTTAAGATGACTTATCAAAAGTCAAAGACTCAATTACAACACTTCTCTAAGAAATAAGTTACCATAGTTAGGAACTTTGTGAAGAAAGAAGAGAAGGAAAAAATCACAATCCAAGAAGCGTAGTATTTACAAGGTTGAAGATAATCATGGCTTCACCTTAGGCAAGATGCTTGGCCTTCTCTTTTCTTCTTGAGCTCCTAGGATCGTCCTCCAAGTAAGAGATGGTAAAGGAGTCAAAAGTTTTACTAGGTGGTGAATAGAGGTATATATAGTTAAGGTTTATGAAAGAGAGTATGTATAAGGTGTCATCACCATGTGCACTTGAGTGACACGTGTCCATGGATGGTAACTTCATGCATCCATAATTATCTTTCCATGCAAAACTCTTAAGAATAATTCATAGACAAGATATTGGCCATTTGGGTATCTTGCTTGACAAGATATCATCACCCGATTTCACTTTATATGCAAACCAATATTTCTTTTGCAAGGAACATGTAAACCGATAGGCTTCACCTACTTGAGGTGCTTAGCCCATCATGAACACTTACAAAGGTTATCAAAACTGATATGAGAGCTCCTCTATGGATTCCAAGCCGATAGGCACTCCCATATACTTCATAACTCAATACAACCTCATCTAGGGTTCAAAACACTCAACACATCTTTGGTTCTTTCACCACAAAGAGTTTTATCATTCAACAAAGACTCAAACAAGGCACCCCTTTCTTTATCTCCCCTTTAGATGATGCTAAGAGAGAGAAGAGACATTCCAGAGGTGATAATTTTCTCATAAACCCGTCATTTGGGTAAATTTCAATCATTACCAAAGTTATCATATAAGGAACAAACAATTTGCAAATAAGTTCAAAATTGAGAAATAAATCTTGTCAAGTATTCATTACTTTTCAAAAGATTAAGATTGGTTCTAAGAAACATAATTAAGCAAAGCTTCTAGGGTTATCTCAAAACCCAGGTCAGGGGTGTTACAAACACAAAATTTGGCTTGTCTTTCTTCATCCAACCCAACTAGATCACCTTCAGTCATCTTGCACATAAATAGGACCTTGGGACATCATACCTCTCTTGTCTTATTTATTCTTAGAAGATATTCCTAACATATTCGGACATCTCTATTACTCCCATGTTTTCATGTTACTTTTGAAGCTCATGATTCATTGAGCATAGAATGAGGCACTTGATATCAATAATGTCATCAGTGTTCTTATGATAAGATTCCCTTTCTGCTCTAGGTGCATTGAAGCTGGATTCTCTAGTTCTGGTGTTTCCTGGATATATCACTCACACTCATGAGTTGGAACAATTATTAACATTCTACACCATTCATGGAAGTTATTCTCATTCCACTATTTCTTTTCAATGACTAATAGTAACAAGAAGTCGATAGTTGTGTTTGCCACTAGATCCATAAAGAAAATGTATGAACATGTCAACAATTTGGTGTGGAAATTATTTTGATTTAATTATTTTAATTAGGCCTTTAATAATGATGATCCAACTATTTTGATCAAATTAATATCCCTTGGGATTAACTTAAAAGACTACAATGAGAAATCTTCTAGTGAGCCAAGATCCATAATACAAAAGCTATGGGTCAACTTTGGTTGACCACTCACAACTTAACTATTTAGGTATGTAACAATTACCAACTACATCCAATGCAATCCTTTTTTAGGGGTTTGTACGATTACTTGTAATAAATAAGCTTATGAAGTATATCCCATCTTTATTCCTCTAGGTTCTTCATCCTATGATAACCTAGTCAAGTTAAACATGAAGGCCAATACAATAAACTATGCACCTAGTTGAGCAGACCCACATATTTATTGTCACACTTTTCCAAGAAAGAAAATGCACAATGCTTTGGCCATATACCAAAACTTTGTATATCGAGGTTTTCATGTGTGTATATCACAATAGAAGGAATATTAAAAATTATTATTTTTTCAAAGTTTGAAAATATAATAATTATATGCACAAAATCACCTTTATATATACTATATTGTATGTATCATATACTACAACAATCACCAAAAGTGATAAAATTGAATATGGAAAATACTACACAATCTTTGGTTAACAAGAATTGTAGAAAACAACCAAGAGATTAAAATCTAATGTAACTCTAATTCTACATTTACAAGGTTTCCTAGTTGGATGACTTGCAAGCCAGTTGTCCAATTGGATTCCCTACTTTGGAAGTTCTTAGGGTGTTGATGAAGTCATTGCTTTTTCTTTGTTACAAATCATCCATGGACATTCCTTATTTCCAGGGGATTCTAATCATCTCATCCTCTCCAAAATTGTTTTTTGGTGATGGAAATATTTTATCCTAATCTAACAGCAAGAATTTTTTTTACATGTACAATGTAAAGAGGGAGGTGACATTCTGGAGATATACATGTTAAATTATTTTGGATCACAATTAAAAACACATTTTCATGTTTCAGATAACAAGAACTCACCAAATATACCTAGTTTTAATATCCACATCCACCAAACAAAACAATTCAAAGGTGTCACTTGTTGGATCCTAGGATAGGTGATTTGCTCTAGAAGCGGGGGTTGGATAGAGATGAATGCAGTTAAACAAAACTCATTAGACCTTCAACTTATATCACAATATCAGATTGCTAAATAGGAAATCTGAGAGAAACTAAAACATACATAGCAAGGGAGAGAGAGATTGAACAAGAACTAATTGACAGGCTATGTAGAGTTGCTCCATACTCCAAAGTAGGAGTATGCTAGTCCACTACTTAGAGAGGTAAACCTCTAGTATTTATAAGTGTGTATTCCTCTGTATATTCACTTATAAGAGTTACAACACATGACCCACCAAAGGACATACCTATCCAATACAAAGAGTCTACAACCTACCCAATGACTTACCCACTTGATCAAGATGTCTTATGCCTTCAACAAGATCTACCCACACTTGCATCAAGTATTTGGCCTTGCAGGGATTACCCACTCTTCTTGGATCTTCCTCCTTTAACTCCACCTTCACTCAGAGAAGCTTTCACCAAGAACTTACCCACTTGAGCAAGGAGTCTTCTTCCTTCACCAAGGGCTTACCCACTCTTGCTCCAAGTCTTCGGCCTTGTTCTTCATGAAGGGACTCATTCCCTTGTTCTTCCTCACCTCTCTTTGCCAAGAGAGAGAACCTTCATCTTCATGGTTGAAATGAGAGATAGTGAGGTGATGGAAGTGAGAGCCTCACAATATATTCTTGTAGGAGAAGCTCTCTTACAAATATCCTACTCACTCTAATGGATGTAGTAAGTGATTAAGCTTAGAGAGAGAGGAGGTTGTAGGATGTTGTAACATACCGAATCTATAACCATTCCCTAGAACTTTGATCTTTTGGGGTTTGACCAAACAAGGTGGAGGTTAGAGTGATCCTAATAATCTAAGGCATGAATAATGTAATCTAATATGTCATATAATTTATTTGGTGATTATAATATGATAAATAACTTAATTGGATGCATAATGTTGTTAATGGGCCTCTAATGGGCTAGATAATATAACCCATGTAACAAATTAAATAATAGACTTCAAATTCGTAATCTACACATCAAAATAAGCCTACATGTCAATTTTCATTTAATTTGGACCACCATGAAATAATATGATAAGTTAAGAGAGAGAAATTCCCTAAAAGGTGTAATTAATAAATAAAAATAAGAAATGACTCCAAAAGAGGAAAATAATCTTAGATTCGTGATCTACATAATAAATATAGCCTTTGGGTGAATTTTCATCCAATTTGGATAAAGTTTGCTTAAAAGGTGAAATCAGGAGAGAGAAAGTGTGTAGAACCTGCAAAATATTAAATAAATATTCAAACAACTCCAATATGTAAAATTGATGGAAAATTCGTATTCAACACTCTAAATATAACTTGTGGGTCAAGTCTCATAAAATTTTGATAATCCTAATGCCATTAATGAAGGAGGAAAGAGAAAATAGTAATTGAATTATTTGACACATTAAAAGTTTCCAAAAGGTAAAACTAATTTCATAATTGGAATCTACATACTTTAATTAGCCTTTGTGTAAAATTTTATCCAATTTGGGGTCAATTTGTGCCTTCAAAAGAAGAAAGATAAAAATGAAATTAAATATCAATTTCACTTTGTTAAATATCCTGAATTGTGCGTCACGCATCGAAGTTTCCTTATTTCTCAGTTTTCCTAATTTAGCAAGGATTTATAGCCCTTGGATTTCAATCATGCAGTGTATGGGTCATCTCCTACCTTGTGTAGGAGACGCCGACGGAATACAGACTCGCAGCCTGGTATTTCGCAAATATCTCAGCCGATTCTCAGTCTTTACTCACGATTTCTCTTGCTATGATTTTGTCAGAAAGTTTTGCACCCAACAATCCCTCACACATGTTCTTTTTCTTTGGATCCAATAAACGCCCAAACCTTGGGTCCCAAGCTCTCACATCCAAAGTTGTTTTGCCCATGGACTCAACCATATATATAGGGGAGTAGGTTCCTGGTTCCTCCGCTCCATACCCAACTTGCCTCTGCCCTCAATTCGTCTGCTTGCTCTTGCCTCTTGGTGGCTGATCGAGTTGTTCCCTATGGGTTTGCAACTCTCCTCCCCTTCTCTCGGCGACACCCACATCCAAATTGATGGTTCCAGTAAGTTCGAGGCATGTTGATCTTCGTTTCTTTTGCTTCAAATCGCCGAATCGTTGTGACCTGTGATTTCACCCAATTCCTCGCAACCTGCAGTTCGCAGAGGTGATGACCACGTCATGTCCTGGAGAGGAAGAATCATCCGCATGTTTTGACTGTTCTACCCCTCGTTCTTCTTTCTTTGTTTGTTTTATCGCCCAAGGGTATTTTGGAGCAAATTGCACGTGCTAAGCACGCTGATTATCTTACGATTTTACCTTCTATAAGTTTGTCATCAATATATATAAAGAAATTATTATATACATAAGGTATATTTCAATGAAGCTTATATTTATAGGAAACATTCATTCTTGTATCTACATCATAGATCAAAAAAAGGACATAAAACCTTATTTTATTCGTATGTGCATAGCACATCAAAATGGGCATGGAATCCTGGGCATCATCACATCCTTAGACCCTCAAGATTTGGAGTTGAACATGATTTTTGTACTTGTTGAAAACTTGTAATACAAATACCGGATGCATCATATGGAGTTTGTTTTGTCATTTATTGATAATAGCATATTGTTCCTGTATGTTATGAAGATAAGGGTATTTTGATATGTCAATAGTTATCGAACAAATAAAATTAACTTATGTTTATTATCAGTGGAAGTGTCAGTAATGTATTAGGATCAGATGTGACAGAAAAAATTCTTCTTTCCGAGATCATGTAGATTATGGTGTATATGTTGAGCCTCCTAACTCAAGTTTTAATACACACCTAGAGTTTATTTACCAAGTATAGTAAAGATAAAGTGTTTTATGTAAATATGAGTCTATATCAACTAACATAGTGTTGTAGTTGTTTCTTTGTATAAAATCATTGGTAACATAAGTGGTTGGCAGTTGTTAAAATCTATGTACCAAAACTTGTTGGGTGTAAATGGTAATTTTGTTGGTTTTGTTAAATACATGTTTTCCTGTATACATGTGTTATTTTAGTTTTTTAAGATACACATTTTTTTATATTGATGTTTTTAGTTTAGGAAAATCAAACTTGAGAAAAACATTGCTAAAATTACTTTTAGGTTGAATTTTACATAATTATGAATTAGAAGAAATCCTCACTCACCTAGCATTGATCCTTCCAACAAAGAAGCTAAACCAAATGATCTAATTCAAAATTTGGGGAAATTCTTATATAAAATTGAACATGTTGTTATGAATTCAAAGAAACATAGTAGATATCAAGGTAACAATAAATAGTGAAAAATAGTTAATGAAGCATTGATTTTGTTCCAGAAAAGATATACTTCCTTTCTATAAAAATTGAGATATCGTTTCAATGTAAAGAACCTAGCATAACAAATAAATTTTAGTATAACCAAAATAAATATACGTAATAAAAACTACAAACCTTCTAAACAAAGTGGGAACGGAAGCTTACTTGATATTATGAACTACGTCTGAAAAATATATTATTTATTATTCACTATATATATATATATATATATATATATATATATATGTTCAATTCTTATATTACTTGACAAATATTTTTTAAATCAAAATCACATGGAACGGTTATGACAAACAACACATGAACATTTTTATGCTAACCATATTCTACCAATACAAATTTACTCATGAATTTAACAATATGGTATCTTTCATACAATGGAAGCAAACAATAGACACATGATTATGCCACATTGTCCATAGCTTTGATACTCAATCATAATAAGTAGAAAAATATACATACTATGTCCTAAAAATTAAGAGTCAATACAGCTAAAGTGCTTACAAAGACTTCTTATGCATGAGGATTCGACCACAACACACCCAATATGGCAAGCCTAACAACGTAACCCGTTCATAAATATTTAGTCTTTCATAAATCTACCAAACCACAACCAAGTATTCTCAACCACATTGAACCAGAAAGAAAAAGTAAGAGTAACGAGGAATGCATGATGATCATTGTGAATTACTTCTCCTGGACAATGGCTATTCAATGGTGGAACAATCTAATGGATTCTCAAGCTTTAATTTGTCGTAAGTATATTTTATTAGAATGTGTTGTATTCAACCCAAAATCAATTGGCTATGGGTGAAGGGACTACACACCTTATAAGCTCCATGACCACTACTGAGTTTAGTAATGTGGAACTATTCTAACATCTCCTCAAGTGTAGCTACTTTTGTGTGCTTGTACTTGTTATTTTATGTAAGGTGTGACCCTCACACTTGTCTCTACGATACCATGTTAGAATTTGTAACATTAAACTTAAAATCAATCGACAATGAGTGAAGGGACAACACACCTGATAAGTCCAGGAACCAACCCAGAACTCAAAGGTGTGGGACTATTCTAACACATTTGATGGTCGTTGATGTAAGCATAGAAGGTCGGCATTGAGAAACAAAAGGAGGAAATAAAACAAACCTTGCATAAAGAAGGAATTGTGGCTTTTGTGTATGATAATTTTCCACTCTGATATGATTCATTTTGTCGAGGAGAAACATATTGTGTAGCAGGTTCTGTCTTAGAATGATTTAATCTTTGCTGGAAAAATATGGTATCAACATTCGTACTATGTGTATATTTACTAGCAAGCATGAATTGTACTGAATGTTGGTGACGTCTCAGTACACCAAACCCATGCATGTCATTTGTGAATACTACTTGTTACTAACCTATTATTGCAGTAAAAACCAGCCTTAGAAGTTGTCAGAATAAAAAAATGATGGGATGATGGAATGCCACGTCTTAGACAAGCAAGCACACAATCACCTCAAAAAGTAGGCAGACAGTCACCTGAAATACCAGACATGTCACGTTGCTTTATTTATAGGGTTATATAATACATGTATAAAAATAAAATAAAGGTCCAACTTTTGAGTATCGTTTTGAGTCCACATAGCATATCACTTTATCTTTCCAAAGACAAAGCCTTTCAGTCGCGCAAGTGATGCCCTCTTGCACCCTACAGTTGCATGTCAGCTAAAATCCAAAGAATTGAGAATTACAAGATATAGTATAGAAAAGAAAGTAAAAGATATTGTGTGTAACTCTTTGTTATTTTTAAAATTAGATGTAGTCTTTGTATTCTATACTAGATAAGATAGGAAAGACAACAAGATATGTTGTATACATTTTTTTCACTTTAATTTTGAGAATTATAAATGTCATTTTGTATCAAAATAAGATAGTTGTGTGATGGACAAATCTATATTTATTTGTACATGAAACAATGTGGAAAAATGAAATGTTTTTTTCCTTTACGAAAGGTGAGAGGTGTTTTATGAAGTTGTTTTCGTATTTTTAACTTAAGAAGTAGTCACTGTATTCGAATTTAGACTTATAAGAAAGAGTATAGACATGCATTTTTTCCTTTATGTTTTAAAATTACAAATGTAATCCATTATTTCTATAAGGTAGTCGTGTCATGTACTTATTTATGCCTTATTATTAATGAAAATGCATGAAAGGGTAGATGTAATTTTTTATTTTTTATTTTGAATTACAAATTGAACTTTATATACTCTGATAAAGTTATGGAAATGTTTTATTAGTGGGGTTTTGTCCATCGCGCATTAGTCATAATGTAGTGGACAGTAAATTTATTTTGATTTATTGGACTCTATAATAGTGATTTTATTCTTTTTCTTAGGCTACCGAGTAGTGCTAGCTAGCTTATGTTGTATGTCATTAGTTTGACGGAGAATGAAATGTAGAATCCCCTTTTATATTCTAAACATCTCGAGATTAGGTCCATTTTCCCAATCCAACCAAGTAAATATAAAATGTGTGCATCTGAATCTTAAAATATAATCTAATATAAGGTAAAATTTGAATAAGCTAACAATCCTATATGAAAGGTTGAGCGACCTGTTAGGTGCACTTTTTTAATATTTCAGATTATAAATCAGCTCAAATAATATATACAAAAGTGCATATAGGTACAGAATTGCATGTAGATTTTTCTTATAATTTTTTAAATTACAAGTCAATCATTGTGTATTATGATAAGGTTATATGTACAGTTATGGCGGGGTGTCCCCACACCCATCACGATACATTGAATCGTCTTTACATAGCTGCCATAGTGGGATCATGTGAGAGCGAAGGTTTAAGGAGGTGGGGAATCTTGTTTCTCATATATATTAAGGTATGCAAAAGTCAAGATGATTCCTTATTTATCCCTATCTTGTCCAAGTATTGTTCTCCATCTTACGTTTTTCTTATACTATGTCCGGGATGATTGATAGTAATAAAATTCTAGTTGATGTCTTTTTCTTCACCTTGCTTTACTCATTATTCAATTACTTATTAACTCTCATTTATATTTCATAAATAAAGAGATGTTTTATTTATCAGTTAGCCCTACAGGTAAACTCGGTGAGACAATGAGTCGCAGGTCGCTGTTTGGAACTTTGGATACCCAACTGTAGGGCTATCAATGGGGAGGGTATTATCCGTTTACCCTTACCCATACCCTGGAGGGTAAGGATAAGGGTAAAGATTTTTATTACCCTTTATCTGTTTACCCGTTCCCCTTTTCCCCGCTATACTATAAGGGGAGGGTAAGGTATAGACATTATCCATACCCTTTTACCCTTTTACCCGCACATGATATAAAGGTTACATAAATATAAATATTCTAAAGGGGTTTGTATGTAAATGTTTAACCCTAATACTTTATTCTATCATTGGAAAATGACTCGGTGTTGTGCTTGTAATACATTCTTGTTGAGAGAAAAATATATATATCTTACGGAAAATGAGGTGTTGGTGAAATACTTATTTGTTATGCATACTGATACAAAGGAAAAAAAATAATTTATGCATAAAAATTGTTATTGTGTGAATTGACTTAACTTTACACGGAGAAACATATGATTTTGAATTGGATATAATGTTTTATATGTTGTTATCAATAAATTAGTTATAAAATTATTAACAATCAACACACAATGTGTATAAAATTCTTTTTTATCAAAATTACCCGTTTACCCTTTACCCTCCCCGTTTACCCTGTGGAGAAGAGGGTAAGGGTAAGGGGAGGGTAAGGGGATTGTTGAGAAGGATAATTACCCTTACCCTTACCCGCTACCCAAAGAGGGTAAGGGTAAGGGTAAGACCTTACCCTCCCCATACCCTCCCCATTGACAACCCTACCCAACTGGTACATTATGAAAGGGACTCTTCATCAGTCCAGAATCCAGATGATGTGGTGTATGTTCATTAACTGGACACTCTTTCGAGGCCATAAAAGATTATCATTTTTAGTAATAAAGAGATATGCCACACATCATTCTCTCTCCCTGCTCTCACCCTAACGCCGCTAGGGTTTCTTCTTGCATAGGTGGCTGGCTAGGGGAGGGGGTTTGGCCACCGCAAAGTAGTGCCCCACTCCCCTCGGCTTCTTCTCCCCCGTCATCAGCAGGGTCTCTTCTTCGGGAGGTGTGTGGACGTGGTGTCTTTGGAGGCAACGGTCTTCTTCCTCTCTGTCGTTGAGCCCGACTGCGACGATTTTCCTATCCCTTTCTCTTTTATTAGCTTTATGTTTAGATTTTTCTCTTGTTTTGTCTATCTCGCTGTTAATCAGCGTTGCTTTCTTTTCTCGTGGTAGATTTTTCTTTCTCGGTCAATATTGTTGTGGAGTTTGTATGACAGCAAGTGCGGGGAAAATATCCTTTTGGAACACTGATTTGGTGCAGGTACTCTACCACATATACATACTCAGGTTGAAGGTATTCCTCATAGAAAGTTGCCTTAGCCAGCGAAGGAGAAGAGAAATCTATACATCATTGTCCTTATCAGATTCTGATATGAGTTTTTGTGGTGGTTTGTAACTGTTCTTGATCTTTGTGTGGTCTTTTAATTTGTTTTTCTCCTCATATAGATGTCGTATGGCCCCTCCATAATGAAATTTGTCTGTTTAACTTAAAAAAAAAGATATGCCACACATTGACGATCCTCAAGGAATGTTGAATCCTTCCATTACACAGATTTATAAATATTTGTCTGCCATGATATCACCTAGTGCAAAACAACACGTGATGACCCTTCACTTGCCGAGCCAACATGGTATTGCTCATTGTGGTGTGGTGTTTGCAAAAGAATTGTCAATGTGAGGGTAAGGGCTTACTTTTATTCTTTCCCACCAAGTTTAGTGGATAAAGATAAGGATAATTCTCCACCCTATCAATGGCATTACTCCCCTCCTTGCCCTTACCTCCTTACCTACATGAAAAGTGGGGAGGGTAAGCGTATAATGGGGATTTATATGTCTTTTAAACTATAACAACGACTTGTTAATAGATGTATACATTTAAACAACTAATCAAGATGATATAGAGTTATTATTACCAATACAAAATGATTATAATGAATCTCTTACAAGTGTAATCAAATTGGTAGATATCAACCACCACTCGTTAAGATCATTTGGGATTCATCTTAAGGTTACCATCCATGCTCTTGTTCTATAGTTGAGTCATTGTTCTAAAAGATCCCCTAACCGCCCTTTAGCTTAATCATATCCTCACAATCATTTATGTGAATTGGGATGTGTAAGGAGAGATAGGCTTAATTTTTTTTTATGAAACTCCCTAATTCCTTTCTCCAAGTCTCTCCCACTCAATTTGATTGATTTGAATAAAGCTCCTTGGTGAAGGAAGGAGAAAGACAGAGGCGGGAAATCCTCATCAAGAATGGATAAGTCCTTGGTGAAGGTTGAAGTCTCTTGGTCTTTAGATAGATAAGACCTATGTATCATTGTTGGCTCCTTTGTCCTAAAAGGAAAGTGTATTACTTTTAATATTGAAAAGAGTGGGCTCATGGTCTAACTCATATACGCCAACATAAGGGGGTACTCATGCTTTCAAAACCCTTGAGGTTGACCTCTTTAGGTAGTTGACCTACATACTTTAGAGGTGGAACCACTATTTATAGTTGAGTTCATTTGTGGATTTTTCAACCTCTATCTCCCTTGCTTGTTTGCCTCATTTGCAACTATTGATCTACTTTGAAGATCAAATGAGTTTGTTTTTAATTTTGTAATAGCTCAATCAGCACCCCCCTCCTTCAGCACATAGATATAATACCATACTCATTATGTGTTTCTGTAGTTAGACAACCTAAGATCGGATAGGACATTGTCAAAACTCCCAACCAATAATCCTCAAGAACAACATTATTTAGAAAATCCTAAGAAATTATACTTCAAACCCAGGTCTATAGTTCAAACTTGTTTAGATTCTTATATACAATAAAACAAAGAATGCTTATTTAGTCTCATTGTCAATAATTCGAAATCTATCAAACATTTATTGAGCTAAGAACTGATTGTTTCTTTATTCTAACAAAGGATATTGATTATAAACAATTAGAAAAGTACAAGTAAGTACTTAATATTATAATTAAATCTCTCCCAGAAACTCTCAATACATGAAGGACTCTATTTTACTTAAAAACATATGAATGACTCTACTAAACATCCCCCTTTCAACACCCTCATTTTATCAATATAAGTCACTTAAGTTTTGGACTGCAACCAAGTAAACCATTAATGTCTTTTACCTTAAAGTCTTATTCCATTATTTTTAGCCTTTATATAAGTTAGCATACGATCTATATGAAAAAGTAACTACAATTTCATCTTCATGTGAACAAAGAAGACAAATAGATTTGAGTATAAGTAATATATCAGAAACTATTGAATATATAATTTATTAATACTATATAAGAGGAAGTGTATGAGTAACAACATATGCATATGACTATCGACATTTCTGTGTCAGTTACCATAAAATTCCTAGTCATGTACCTAATCAAGTAGAAGTTGAACGATGTGCTCACGTACATGACTCACCTTCAATACCTTAGGGTTTGGTTGGCTACCCTAAGACAACTAACTAGCTCAACCACAAGGAGCATATACGATAAATACCTTCTGGTTCCCACATCTTAGTACAAGGCTAGGTTGAACTACATTTCTTCACATATCAACACTTCATATTTCTCAATTATAGATCATAGTAATCTGACCTTTATCCACCTATGTGGGTCCCCAAAATCCTTTCCATACCTTTTTCTTAAGAAGATTGAGACCTCCATCCCACTTATTTAGTCCCTCCTTTTATATATATATTATTTTTTGAGATCTGACTTCCTCTAAGACTCCTTCTTAATGTCTCTATATCTCTTATAAGGAAGGTGCTTTTTGCCACCCCCAACACAAAAATTAAGGGAGTCTAGTGGTGTTTAGGGAATCTGTTGTATGGGATTAGTTATCTCTTTTACTTGTCAAATTCATTCCTCTTAAAGGGTTAGGATAGATATAGACATACTTTGCATATCTTAAAATATTAAGTATAGTCCCTCCCATAATTATGTTATAAACAATGAAATATAAACTAACACACATGTAATATGTCAAGATATTCTCTTTGACAATCTATTCATTTCATTCTTTGTCATAAATAAAAAAATCTTGGATTTAATCATACTGATATATTAGATGAATTGGGCTTAGGCCAATTGTATTTTCCTTCTTTTCTCTTTAACCCATGTACTCCCTAGCTCCTATATATAGGAGATCTTGGTACTCTTAATTCATTTGTTGAAAGCAACTTATTATACATGGTATAAGAAGCAAGGTTTTAACCCTACACATTCCTCTCCTTTCATTTTTTTCATCCCCTCTCCCTCTCCCACCCGGATGCAGTCTCCCCTCCTTACCAGCACCACTCATCACGGCCACCACCCCCTCCTCTACCTATCACTGCCATCCTCCCATCCTCTCCCTTCCCCTACCACCCAACTCGCCAATAGCCAGCCGTAACATGGCTTCTTGATAGTTGTAGGCATGAGTAGAAAGGGATGGCCTTATAATAGTATTGGCACCAATCCGACCGCCGCAAGACACGATCATTTTTCACCAGATGGTCCAGAAGGATTTATCCTATCTCCCCTATCTCCTTGCTTATGTTCTAGTGCCAAAAAGTTGATATATACATATAAAAGTGCACTCAAAATACCTTGTGCTGATTTATAAAGCACCAAAATAGAAAGCAGAGAAAGCCTTTAATTTGTTCCTCTCCATGTGGTTTACTTAATCCACATGGCTGAGTTCCTTTCTTCAAAATTGATAAATTTTATGTTCTTTATCCTATTGTGCCATTAATCTTGTAGTACTTTCTAGTTTCCTACTGAGATCTATTATGTTAGTGCCACACTCTTTCTATTAAGTTTCATAGTAGCGGTGTTGATTTCTTCCTACCGAGTTCCATTTTGCTAGTGCTATACCTTCTTTTACTGAGTTTTCATTCTGGTAGTATTTTTTGTTCTTTTGTACCGTGTTTATTTTTGTACTTTTACTTTTTGTTTGTGTTGTTCTACATTCTGATACATTCTTTTTATTTGTATCATACTATTATACAATATCTTACTCACCTCATCATCGGTGATGTTTCTAAGATGACTATCATTTACGATGATATGTCACATGTATTCTCGGTTAAACTTAATGATGACAACTTTCATCTTTGAAGAATGTTGGTGAGACATTTCTAGAATCAAGGGATAAACTAAAGTTTATCACTGAAAATTCCCTTGTTGTATCAGATGATGCTTGGACAATGGGAAAAAACTATGTTATCTCCAAGCATGGAGCCTGACATTGCACTCAAGTACATATGGAACAAGTGCGCCAGAATAATTTGGGACAAAATGAAGCAGTTCCTCACTCAGGAGGATAACTTCTTGCACATCTATAATGCCATGGACAAAGTCTTTGCCGAGTATCAAGGGGATCGACCCCTGTTTAAGTACTATGATGCAATGAAATTCATGTCCAACCAACTAAACTTTTTCTCCCCCCTATTGAGGTCTCGAAAGAGAGGTAAGATCTCCTCATTAGGTGCTTCCTCAATAGGCTTCATCCTCATTTTTCTACTATTTGACAACTACTTCAAGTTGGTGAGAAATTCCATCCATGGACCAGGAATATGCATGTCTGGCCCAGTCTAAAATGCTTTCTCATCATATCTCTCCTATTGCTAAATTTTTTACAGCCATCAATGATGGTTGTAGCGACTAGAGGTCGTGGTCATGGACCAGGCTAGCAACCAAAGTACAGTTATTGTGGCAAGCTGGGCCACAATTAAGATGTTTACCACTCAAACCATGTCTATCCAGAACACTAGGGGAGAGGCATGGATATAGAAACTAAATTCCCATACTTATGATCGACCATCCTTGGTGCATAGCAGATCAAAGTCTAATCACCTCACTATCCCTTGCTGACAGCTTAGGGGGACAATAAAATCATTCTGGTATTCTTGTAAGACCCCCAACCTAGGTTTTTGGATAACCTTATTTGATTTGGATTGATGATGTGTTTAGAACCTTGATCTAATCATTTGAGATGAACTTAGATTTTGTGGAGAGCTTAAGTTTCATGTTTGAGCTTGTTTGGATGATGTTTGTGCTTTGTGTGCTAGTTTTGGTGCAAATTGTAATTTACCCAAAGTAGGGGGTGAATGTGTAATTTGTCACCTCTAGAGTGTTCCTTCTCTTTCTTTACATCATCTAGAGGAGAGAGAAAGAAGTGGGTGACTTGTTTTAACCTTAGTTCAGGAGTGACATCCTTAGTGGTGATTAGGGTTTCTAAGGTTTGTTGTATCTTGACCATGTGAACATGGATGGGTCTAGTGACCCATGTTGCGGCCCATGTAGAAACCTAGGTGGTTTTTTTGGTGTGTCTCAACCGAGACACTTCTCTTGATCATGTTGGTTTTGACCTAGGATGTGAGTTGGAGGTCTAGACAATTTGTCTTCTTGTGTCTCGACCTAAGTTGTGTGGTGACTTCTTGTCTCGACGTAGTGGTGCTTGGTGCTTTGTCGTGACCATGGATGGTGTTCCATTGTGGGGCATGATTGTGACCATGTTGGGGGTGACCCAAGTAGGTCGAGAACCAAACTAGAGTTTATCACCATCTTGAGCATGTATGTCTAAGGTGGTTGCATGTTGGTTTCTTGTGTGGACAAGTGTCCCTTTAGTGCTTTAGGGTGTTGACACCTCATCTCTCACCCTACCACCCTCCTCTTTTACTATATAACCACTTATCTCTCTATGCAAGTGACCCTTTCGGCCTTCCTTCTTCCTCATTCTCTTTTGCTCATACTTGGAGCTTGGTGGAGCAAGGAAGCTTGGTCTTAGAGCTCGTGGTGGCTGAACTTTCCTTACATGTGGTGTTTGTGGTGGTCCCTGGTCAACTTCAACCCTAGTAAGTTCATACCTTTCTTTTTCAACGTTTCCCATGGATCCCCTACCTCATATTCTTCTCCTTCCTTGGCCATAGATTGTGTTTTGACATGTTGGCCTTTCTTAAGAAGAGAGATCCTCATCATAAGGGTAATAGGCCATGTTTTGATAAGGAGACACGCAAGTGAGAGGGAGTTTCTCCTATCTATTCTCCTTTCTTCCTTGGAAGGACCTAGGGTTCTTCCTTACCCTTTATCTTATTCCATACTTGACCTTGATGTATTCTTCTTCTTGCAGTGCTTTGTGGCTGAGAGTGGATCTTTGGTAGAACTTCTTTCTCCCTTTGTGATTGTGTGCTTGGAGCTTGATCCTTAGAGTGATCTTCCCTAAGGAGGGTTATATAACTATTAACCTCCTCTATTAATGCACTTTTCCTATATGCATGTTTTATGTTTTATCTCTCTAAAACATACCTTTAACATGATAATGAATGATGATAAGCCCTAGGACTTGTTTGATGTTAAAACCATGCTTAGTTTGAAAGTAATCTAAAACCCTAGTTTTTAATACCCAATTTTGGTGATTATGGTGTAATAGTGGTTTACCCTATCTCTTGATCTCGGTTTTGATCACATACATGATGGACGACTGTCTTGATGTTCTATGAAGTTTAGGATTTGTTTTGCTGGTGTCAAATGAGGTTTTCTCTATCTTTTACAAGGGTCTTTCATGATATTTTCATGACATAAGTTTTAGGGTTTTGGTGACCATTTTGAATGAGGTTTTCTCCTCTATGTGGATGATGTTTTCTTTTGATTTTACCTTTTGTTTTGTCCATGTAGAGCTTCTCTTTGATCATGTTCAATCCCTGTTGGATGTTGGTCCTTTACCTTGGTGGTCATTATACCTTGTTCCTCTTTGGGTTGAGACACCTTGGTGCTTGGTTTAGTTTTGGTTCGATATGCATGACCTAGTATAGTTCCCAAGACCTAACACTTATTTTTGGAGGGTCGTGACATGACTTGGTGTTTTATCACAACACATCCTAAGGTTAAGACAACCTTGGTTTTGGGTCAAGTCATGATCTTGTTCTTGAGGTGAAGACACCATGGTTATAGGTGGTCGAGACTCCTTGAGAGTGGGTGGTTGCAACCATATAGTTGGTGGTCGCCACATGTGCATGGTGGGTGGTCGTGACCCACATGGGTGGTGGTCATGACATGCTTGGTTGGGTGGTGGTCGCAACCCATGTGTGTTGGGTGGTAGATACTCTTGGATGATGGTTAGTTGGGACCCATGTTTGCACACGAGTAACAAATGTATATGAGTAATAATTGAACTATGTCTAGTGTTGTTTAGATGATGGTTTAATCAACCCTAATCATGTTACTCAACCCAAAAGTGTTCCAATGAGATGTGAGATGTCATACCGAGGGATTAATGTTTGAATATAATTATACAACACTAATCATCTAAGTGTGGAGCCCTAACCCTAATCTAGAGATATTTATGTGTTTCTTCTCTTTCTTGGAATGGGTATAATGTTATGATCATTTATCTATCCTACTTATGAGCCTCTAACAATGCATGTGATATGTGCTTAAATATCACAACTAGTGTATTCTATGGTAACTATGATGTACTATAGGTTGAATGAGCCCTGACGAGGCATGATGAGACACATGTTATACAGGAATGATGTGACTAGGGTCTTGTCACCAGGAAGAGGTTGATGCCTAGTATGAGGTGATTATCATCCATTGATATGGTTGAGGGATTGATATCCCATAGTGATGTGACATTGGTGATAGCCTTATGTGGATGTATGACAGTGATGATGTCCTGGTGAATGGCAGTGCTACAGTTCTATGTGATGATGTGACAAGTTCACACATTATACATTTTATATCATATGAAGTTGTACTATACCCTTATGTTTTTAGAGTTTGTTATGTTTATATACGTTGTAACATGATTGATGATAAAAGACACTTAATTAGCATAACTAATAATGTGGAACCATAATCATGTAGGTGCCTATGCCATAGATCCATTCCAGTTTCAGTCTTAGTGTTGGATGGTCAAATGAGTTCTCCCTTAGTAGAAAGCTCGGAGTCATATATTGTTGAGTATATGCATTCACAGAATTGGTTGTGGGTCATACCTTGGTAGGAGTGTGGCTATGGGATGTAGCTCAATGATGTGACTCAATATATACTTTCACAGGATTGGATGTGTAGCATACCCTAGCAGGAGTGTGACTTTGGGTCATAGCTCAGTTTCACTAGCATTGTGCCTATATACCAAGGTGGGCTAGCTTGTTATTCATATGACTCATATGTTATGTCACTGCAGTGTTTCTCTCATTCTTACCACAAGGTGTGAGGAGGTCATGGATTTCGACTCTTCCATGGACCTTGTATGACACCGATTTCGACTTAGATGTTGTCAGTTGGAGTATGAGTGATATACCTCATCACCTCAGGGCATAATAAAATATGTAATACAACCATGTAGTGTAATTGCATAGGGACAAATGTAGATAACATTGGTTGAAGCCTTGCTTTGCTTTTATATACCTTAGATAATAAAGGATATACATGTTCTTCATACTCCTTCTTAAATTATTAGTTATTCTACTGCTCAATGATAACTGTGTAGTATTCCTTAACCTATATTACCTATTGGATACATATCGTTAAGCTGAATCTGCTCAGTTAATGATTATGCTATCCATCTGCTTTAGTTTATCTGTGCTTTAATAGACGTTGGAAGAGAGATATATCTCTCTCTAGGATGTTTGGTCTCACCACATTGATTTCCTCATCTTTTAGGTGGTCGTGCACAATGAGGTGGTGATTGTGTAGCTAAGGAAGAGCATCAACAAGAGTAGTAGCTCATCAGGCTGGAAGTGCTTCTAGTCTTTTGGTGTTAGAGTCCTAGAGTTGTCCCTGTACACACAGGTCTTGTGGGTGTTTTCAATGTGTTTGTGGCTATGTTATTGTCATGAGGTTTTGGCATGTGTGCCTTTTTTTGTACAAACTTGGTAGATGTACATGTATTTATTTTTTGAACAAGTTATCATGTGACATGTTGTTGATAGGAAAGTTGGAAACAATGGTGTAAGAACCTTATCTTATGTGTTATGTAGTACATGTATCCTGCTAAGGACTTATATGTGAAGATTTTCAACTTGTAGTGCTCTTGCAAAATCAGTTTTAGTTTGTTTTGTTTTTCAAAAATCCACTTTCTTAGTGTTAATTCCACATTTGGTTTTGCGTAATCTGCTTGTTGTGGTGTGGGGTGTCATAGTTTGGTTGGTATCAAAGCTTTAGGTTTGCTGTGTCAACAGGGACCTAGGACTAGGGTTTGAGTTTGCTCTAGTGTCCTCGACTCTATCTTGTAGTGACTTCTGGTTGTGCAGAACAAGAAGAAGAGTAGAAATATGGAGGGAGAACACAAAGAACATGTTGCTGAGAGTGGTGTTGTTGCACCAGGTGGAGGTGCAAGGAGGTAGGATGTTGAGGAGAGGGCACCGAAGATGCCCCAGATAAACCCTATAGTGGTGGTTAATCCTACTTTTCAGTCCATATTTGGGTTGTTTATGGCCTCGATTACACATATGGAGGATAGAATGCCCGTTCCTCAAATGAGAGAAGTAGTCCCCAATCTAGAATATCCAGTCTTAGGGAAGACCTTTGAGTGATTAAGGAGTGTTAGTTGTGGAATATGCTGATATGGAAGATCCAGCAGATGCAGATCTTTGGTTAACAGAGTTGGAGAAGGCCTTCAAGATCCTCAACATCCTCGAAGCAGACAAGATAAGGCATGATGTGTACCTTTTGAAGGGGAGTTCTGGCCATTGGTGGGCCATATAAGAGGAGAAGAGGCCATGTGTTTCTATCAACTGGGATGAGTTCTGATGTGAGTTTGTCAATCGATACTTCCCTCAGACGTATCTTTATGAGAAGATCATCAGTTTGAGAGGATCCGACAGGGATCCATGTTGATCAATGCGTATGAGGCAAGCTTTATGGAGTTGTTGAGGTTTTGTCCTAACATGGATGCTACAGATCAGGAGAGGATTCGACATTTTGAGAAGGTGCTAAGTGTGGAGTTGACGACGCTGACATCAGCTTTAGAAAATAGAGAGTGTTTTGCTACGTGCATGGAGTCTGTTAGGATGATAGAGAGATTTGTGGATGAGAAGCATGAAAAAGGTGCCAAGATGAGACATGCCCAATACCAAGAATAGTTGTTGGGTGGCTTTAAGGAGCATAGTTTCTCATCATCACCAACACAACGATGTTCTAGTGCACCAACATAGTGGTCGCCACGTAAGGGCACAAGCTGTAGTTTTCCACCTGTTGGAGCTCACATCACAACATCAGTGTTGGTGATGGGGCCGTCTAGGTCACAGTATGAGACCAGGACTTGCCATGAGTGTGGGAAAGTAAGACCTCTGAGGAGGGATTATCTAAGAAAGGTGATGAAGTGACCCAATAGTCGAGGAAGAGACAGTAGTTTAGTAGTGGTGGTGGATGAGGATGTGGACGGACATTGCAGGTTGATTCCTCTAGACAAGCGATGACTAGGCTTTATGTCTTGGGTCATCTAGAAGGAGAGTTCAACCTACGTGTAGAGACAGGTTAGAAGAAGTTATCGCATTCTAATATGTCCACATCTACTTTATATCTATTTTAGTTGATCCAAGTAGGATCTTGAGGAAGAGATGTAGAGGTAGTACCTGCCTCTCTCTTCTTTTTGGATTTCAGGGGCGAAATCCCTATCAGAGGTTTATGGCTTGTAAGACCCCTGACCTAGGTTTTGGGCTAACCCTATTTTATTTAGCTTGATTATGTGCTTAGAACCTTTCTCTAATCGTATCATATGATCATATAGCTTGTGGAGAGCTTAAGTTTCAAGTTTGAGCTTGTTTTAATGATGTTTGAGCTTTGTGTGCTAGTTTTTTGCAAATTGCAAAATACCCAAGGTAGGGGGTGACTGTGTAATTGTCACCTCTAGAGTGTTTTGTCTCTTTCTTTACATCACACATCGGAGAGATAAAGAAGTGGGTTCTTTATTTGAACATTATTTGGGGAGTCACATCCTTAGTGGTGATTAGGATTTCTACGGATTGTTGTGTCTCATCCATGTGCACATGGATGGGTGTAGCAATCCATGTTGCGACCCACGTCGTGACCTAGGTAGGTTTTGGGTGTGTCTTGGTCGAGACACTTCTCTTGATCATGTCGATTTTGACCTAGGGTGTGAGGTGGAGGTCAGGATAGTGTGTCTTCTTCTGTCTCAACCTAGGTTGTGTGGTGACCTCTTATCTAGACCTAGTGGTGTTTGGTGCTTTGTCACGACCATGGATGGTGTTCCATGGTGGGTTGTGACTGCTACTATGTTGGGGGTGACCCAAGTAGGTTGATACCCAACCTAAAGTGTATCACCATCTTGGGCATGTATGGATAAGGTAGTTGCATGGGGTTGCATGTTGGTTTCTTGTGTGGACAAGTGTTCCTTTTGTGCTTTAGTTTTTTGACACCTCATATCTCACCCTACCTCCCTCCTCTTTTTCTATATAAACCCTTATCTCTCCATGCAAGTGACCCCTTTCAGCATTCCTTCTTACTCTTTCTCTTTTTCTCATCCTTGGAGGTGGTGGAGAAAGGAAGCTTGGTCTTGGAGCTCTTAGTGATCGAACTTTCCTTGCATGTGGTGGTTGTGGTTGTCCTTGGTCATATTCAACCCTAGTAAGTTCATACCTTTCTTTAGAAAAGTTTTCCTTGGATCCCCTACCCCATCTTCTTCTCCTTCCTTGGCCAGAGACTGTGTTTTGACATAGTGGTCGTTCTTGAGAAGAGAGCTCCTCATCATAAGGGTAATAGGCTATGTTTTAACAAGGCGACACCCAAGTGAGAGGGAGTTTCTATTCTCTTTTCTCCTTTATTTTTTGGATCAGCCTACATTTCTTCCTTGCCCTTTTCATTATTCCATCTTTCACCTTGATGTCTTCTCTTTCTTGAGGTTCTTTGTGGTTGAGAGTGGAGCTTTGGTGGATCTTCTTTCTCCCTTCGTGATTGTGTTCTTGGAGCTTGAACCTTGAAGTGATCTTCCTTAAGGCGGGTTATATAACTCTTAAACAACTCTATTAATGCACTTTTCCTATATGCATGATTGATGTCTTTTCTCTCTAAAACATTCCATTGACATGTTAATGTATGATGCTAAGCCCTAGGACTTATTTGATGTTAAAACCATGCTTAGTTTGAAAAAAAAATCAAAACCCTAGTTTTCAATACCCGATTTTGGTGATTATGGTGTAATGGTGGGTTTCCCCTATCTCTTGATCTTGGTTTTATCACATCTATGATGGACAAGTGTTATGAAGTTAGTTTTTGTTTTGATGATGTAAAATGTGGTTTTCTCTCTTTTGCGCAAGGATCTTTCATGATGTTTTCATGATTTAAGTTTTTGCAGTTTGGTGAACGTTCTGCATGAGGTTTTCTCCTCAATATGGATGATGGATTCTTTTGGTTTTACCTTCTATTTTGGCTGTGTAGACCTTCTCTTTGATCATGTTCAATCCCTGTTGGACGTTGGTCCTTTACCTTGGTGGTAGTTTGATCATTGGTGGTCACAATACCTTGTTCCTCTTTGGTCGAGACACCTTGGTGTTTGGTTTGGTTTTGGGTCGAGATGCATGACCTAGTGTCGCACCTGCAACCTAACTCTAATTGATGGAGTGTCACGACATGGCTTGAGGTTGAGACAACCTTGGTTTTGGGTCATGATCTTGTTCTTGAGGTCGAGACACCATGGTTATAGGTTGTCGAGACTCCTTGAGAGTGGGTTCTCGTGACCCATAGAGTTGGTGGTTTTGAGATGTGCATGGTGGGTGGTCGTGACCCACATGGGTGGTTTTTCATGACATGCCTGGCTGGGTGGTGGTCACGACCCATGCGTGTTGGGTTGTAGCTACTCTTCGATGATGGCTAGTTGGGACCCATGTTTGCACACATGATTAACACATGTATATGAGTAATATTTGAACTATGTCTAATGTTGTTTAGATGATGGTTTAATCAGCCCTAATAATGTTCCTCAACCCTAAAGTCTACCAAGGATATGGGAAATTTCATACCTAGGTATTAGTGCTTGAATATAATTATACAACCCTAATCAGCTAAGTATGGATCCCTAACCCAAATCTAGAGATATTGATGTGCTACTTCTCTTTCTTGGAATGGTTATAATGTTATGATGATTTCTCTTTCTTACTTATGAATCTCTAACAATGTTGATGATATGTGCTTAAATATCACAACTAGTGTATGCTATGGTGACTATGATGTGCTACAGTTTGAATGAGCCCTGATGAGGCATGGTGAGACATGTGATACAAGAATGATGTGACTAGGGTCCTGTGACCTGGAAGAGGCTTATTCCTAGTATGAGATGATTATCCTATGGTGATAAGGTTGAGGGATTAATATCCCACAATGATGTCACTTTGGTGATAGATTTCTGGCTGTGTGACAGTGATGATGGTCTGGTGAATGGCAGTGCTACAATGCTATGTCACGATGTGACAAATTCACACCTTATACGTTATATATCTTTTGAAGTTTTACTATACCCTTATTTTGGCAGAGTTTGTGATGGTTTTATACGGTGTAACTTGATTGATGCTAAAAGACACTTAATAGGCATAACTAATAAAGTGGAACCATAATCATATAGGTTCCATGTACCATAGATCCATTCTAATGTCAGTCTTAGTGTTGGATGGTGAAATGAGTTCTCCCTTAGTGGAAAGCTTTGAGTCATATATTGTTGAGCATATGCATTCAAAAACTTGGTTGTGGGTCATACCCTGGCAGGAGTACATCTATAGGATATAGCTCAGTGATGTGACTCAATATATACTTTCATGGGATTGGCTGCGGGCCATACCCTATTAGGAGTGTGACTTCAGGTCGTAGCTCAGTTTCACTAGCACTGTGCCTATATACCAAGGCAGGTTAGGTTGTTTTGCATATGACTCATATGTTATGTCATTGCATGTTTCTCTCGTGCTTATCGAAAGGTGTAGAGAGGTTGTGGATTCTGGCTCTTCCATGGACCTTGTATGGCACTAATTTCAACTTATCAGTGGTCAGTTAGAGTATGAGTGGTATACCTCATCTCCTCAGGGCATAATAAAATATGTAATATAGCCGTGTAGTGTAATTGCATAGGGACAAATGCGGATAACATTGGTTGAAGCATTGCCTTGCTTTTGTATAGCTTAGATAATAAAGGATATACATGTTCTTAATATTCCTTCTTAAATTATTAGTTATTCCACTTCTTAGTGAAAGTTGTGTAGTATTGCTTAACATGTATTACCTGTTGGATACAAAATGTTTGGATGAATCTTCTCAGTTAGTAATTATGTTATCCATTCACTCCAGTTTATTTGTTCTTTAATAGACGTTGGCAAAGTGTTATATCTCTTGCTGGGATGTTTGGTCTCACCCTGTGGGTTTCCACATCTTTTAGGTGGTCATTCACATTGAGGTGGTGACTCTACAACTAAGGAAGAGAAGCAACATGAGTAGTAGTTGATCATGTTGGAAATGTTACTATTTTTTGGTGATAGAGTCCTAGAGTCATCCCTGTACACTCAGGTCTTGGGGGTGTTTTCTATGTGTTTGTGGCTATGTTATCATCAAGAGGTTTTTTTTTCTCGTGTGTCTTTTGTTGTACAGTCTTGGTAAATGTACATGTATATATATGTGGAACAAGTTCTTCATGTGACAGGTTGTTGACAGGAAAGTTAGAAACAATAATGTAAGCACCATATGTCATGTGTTATGTGGTGCAGGTGTCCTGCTAAGGACTTATATATGAAGGTTTTCAACTTGTGGTGCTCTTGTAAAAATAGTTTTAATTTCCTATATTTTTTGGTAATCAATTTGCATAGTGTTAATTTTGCATTTGGTTTTGAATAATCTCACTTGTTGTGGCGTGAGGTTCCACAGTTCTAATAAAGCTCACACCAACCTGCATATCTATGATTATAGCATATATGTGAAACAAGTCGACTATTTGTAAAGAAAGGCTTGAGAAAAATGATACTTTATTTAGAAACTATATTATCAAGTTTAGATGCAAGCTAAGATAAAATATGGGCGATCGAGGCTAGTCCCCATGCCCCAACACAAGGTGCCTACATGCTCATGGCGAGGGACAACAACAAAGAGATAGCAGGAACGGTGGAGAAGGCCATGATGACTGGTGCAAGAAGGCCAACATCTCCATTCTGGTTTCTATCTCATCTCTCCTCGTTAGGGTTTGTGTTACACAATGTGGCTTATAATAATTGATCAGAGACCCCTTTGATGGATGGTAAGGGTTCCTTTTTATAGATGCATTCCTTGCCTTCAAAACCCTAAAGTTGAATGCTTGAGGTTGAAGGCATCTAATTACATAGCCCATACTCGGTCCAACATGCGACTCACATGGGTTACTCAATTTGGACCTCACGTATAGTTCCTTTATCAGACCAGCACGGGTTAAACCGGAATGGATTGGATGCTGAGAGCGCATGTCAATATGTAAGAATCTAGAAAACTCTGGGTGGAGAGTGGTTCAAGTCGAGTGAAAGGCATAGTCGCTTGTTTGACTAGGTGGTTTTAAGGTGATCCAATGGAAAGCTTTAGGTCCCTACTTTCCATGAGGCTTAGCATTAAGAGGGAGCAATCGTCCATCTGGGCTTCATTATGCAACTTTGGTTGATTATGCAAAAAATATACAAAAATATGCATTAAATTTTGTAAAAGGGAAAATAAATAAATCTAAAACTAGGAAATAGAAACACAATAACCCTAAAAAACAAGTAAAATAGTATGTAAAAATGGGTATAAATACACACATCGAACTACTCCTGACTTAATCTTTTGCTTTTCCTGAGTAAACCAAAATAAAAAGGAAATCAACAATTGATACTAGGTTCTAGGGCTTCGTCTCCCAACTGAGAAAACCTTGTGGTCCCCTTTCCACCAATCACGATCAAGCAACCCTAATCCTTGGGGGTCACATAGTCACACTTGGTTATCCCCCAACATGGGCTTGTTCATTTAATCGCTAGACCCCAGAACCTGCAACAAATTACTTTCGTATCAATAATACTCCTAATTTGTCCGCATAATTAGAATACAACACAAGTTAGGGCTATTTAGCTATTTGGAGGAGAATTTTGATAAGTCCCCTAGGTATGAAAATTGGACGAAAGGGAGAGAAAAACACACTATGAACATGATTCCCTGATCTCTCCTCTATTTGACATGAGACATCATTTGGGATTCAATTATTTTATTTATCTTCCTCTACTTGACTCGAGACTTTTCATTTGTTTGCAGTTCACATGTTTCGTTTTGGGCTCTTTGGCCTCTTTTGTTCATGCCATTCTTGTAGATGGAAATTGAAAAGAATGATATTTATGGAAAGGATGCCACCCCTGACTTAGGGTTTCACATATGTTGGGAATTTCATTTTTCCTTTTATGGATGGTGAAAAGGTAAGAGATGATGGAAGAAGACTAAAATCAAGAGGCTGATGTGTGCTTCTCCATTTGATTGTTGCATTGTAATTAGATCATCATATTATATCAATTCATTCAGTTAAGTTAGGGTAAAGAAGTATTCACGCATATTGTTGCAAGTCATGTTATAGGCACATGTGGCTTGACCTTTCAGATTCCATCTACTTATCATCACTTCCAAGGGTAAGGAATGCTATTTTCATCAGGTCCCAAAACTATTCAAAATATGTTTATTCCTTAAAACATCCTTCTGCATGGGTTATCTTGAGAAAAAGAAAAGGGAACAAGTATTAATACATTTTCTATTTTTAACATACATTAAAGTGACTAACTAGGTAAAGTTCACAACTCACACAAAATTTGAAAAGGAAAATGAAAAATAAGACATATGCAAATAATTTATGGAGAAGAGAAATAAATAAGTGTTTGCGGATGAGAAAGGGAAATGTTAGAGTTGAGGTGGTGGAGATGATGTACCACCCACACTCCACCCCCTAACTTCAAAATTCTACTAGTGCTTGGGGAGAGAGAAGTTAGAAATGGAGGGAAATGGATATGGAGGGAAGTGGAGGTGGAGATGGGGAGTTGCTCATCTAAGAGAACACAGTAGAACCCTAAGAGTGGGTTCTTCTCCCGTTGTTGATTCCCTCATCTTGGCACGTTCGTGGCCACCAGTTTCCATGATCTTCATCTGGTGGAGTTGATGGTGCCCAGGGCCACATGCCCCATTGTCTACAACCTGCGTCTAGCTAGCGCCTTACTTATAGGGTGATGGCTTGCTAATCATATAGCCAGTTGATCAGTGGATCTGGGTCTGACATTGGAATCCCACATCGATGTGATGGGTCCATAAGTTGGATATCCCAAGGGACATATGTGTCCTGGGAGTAGTGGAGGAGTAGATCCTAGTCTGGTGGGATCTCATCGGTCAATGGGGAGCTACTGCCCAATCATCAAAATCCATTGTTGGTGTTGGTGTTAGTTGTTGTCATTGGTGGCGTTGATGCAAGAGAGATATCAAAACTTAGGTTGTGATTGGTTTTTGGAAAGTTCTAGTGTTTCCAAGTCTATGCTTAACACATTATATTGCTACTTCAACGAGACGTTATGAGTTCCCCCAAAAGGAATCAACAGTTACACCATGCATGTATTATCCCTAGTGCATAAAGTCTTCACGTCAGTTGTTTCTTAGAAAGTCTTGATCAAAATATGGTAGTGAATATTGATAATTGGAGTGAGATAAAAAATGGCTACTATTTCCAAGGAATAATATTTGTCATAAAAGATAAGGATAGATTATTTGAAAAAAGGAAGTCAAATCATTTATGGAAAGTATAGAGAGAATTCCCATCAGGACGCGTATCCCACTCAAACTTATCATTTCAAAAGATTGTGAAATCTCCTTCTGTTAGTCGAGTGAATGGGCATCGAGGGATTGATGAAAAGATGAGAGAATGTCATCATGAGGATTTCTCGTCGTGCCGGCCTATCGATTCATTAATCTATCAAAGATGTGGTACTATTCCATCTCTTCCCTCCTTGCTCTCTCTCATAGAAAAATGTTTGTTAAATGAAAAATAAATGGGGAAATGAAAATGAAATAAAACTAAAAGAAAATTTGAGAAAAAGGGTTGGCTTGCCTCCTAGCAATAATCTTGATTTAACGTCACAGACCCGACCGATAGTATTGTTTTTCAAGTCGAACCTACGGACATGGTACCCAAACCCTTATCCTTCAAACATGTGGGCCCTAGATCATGATAGATGATGTGCATGGCTTGCCTGTGGGTAGGGCCCTATTGTCTTGATCGATAGCTTACAAGCATGTTTGTTACGATTCCAGGTTATCATCCACCTTAAAAGCTTTGAGCAAATTGTGCACCCTCTTCAAGTCTTCAAGAACATGATATTCAATAGTCTTCTTCCCTAGTCGTAGAATGAGTTTGTCGGCCTCAACATCCAGTAGAGCTCATGCAGTAGTTAGGAGTGTTCTTCCCAAAATGAGTGGGAACCAGTTGTCTTCTTTGATATGCATGACCATGAAATTGCATGAGACATATGTGTTATGACCTAGCTTTGTCAATATGTCTTCGATAATCCCCAGGGTTTTAGTGACAGATGCAAACGACTAACTGAATGGTCATTATCACGGGTAATAGATTTGTGAACCCTAGGCACTGGTATAGAGTGTAGGGCATAATGGATATGCTAGCGCCTGAGTCAGCGAGTCCCTTACAACATGTCTGATCACCAAAGAAATAGTCTATCCTGAACGAGGATGGGTCTTTCTGCTTCAGGGGCATCTAATTGTGAATTGTATCAAAAGTTGCCCGTGTGAGTTTCATGGTATCGCAATCCTCAGTCCTATATTTTATGGAAAGAAGGGTCTTAAGGTATTTGCTCCAGGATGGGATTTTAGTTATGGCATCGAGGAATGGGATGTCAACATGCAATTTCTTCATGGTGTCTTTAAATTTTATGAACCGATTATCCAGCTTGGTTTTCTTGAGGCATCTTGCATAGGGTATTCATGGTGTGTACACAAGTGTTGTAGGAGCTTCATAATTGATTGTCGGAGTCACTTCTTTCGTATTCTCACTACTGCTGAATTGTGTTGGTGTCACAGGAGGTTTCGTTGTCTGACTCTCTAGATGAATGATCGGATAATTTGGAACTTCAATTGGGGTTCTCTCACTTTCATTGTCAAGAGTAGAGGTGAGAGGTGTGGTATACATGTTCTCTAACCTAGTCATTATAGTGTTTAACTACTCCAGATGCTTGGGGTTGTTTTTTGTCTTGCCAACAATCGTTCCTACATGAGGTTGCTGACTAGTCGCCAATCGAGAAATTTTAGATTCCAATGCCTTTTGATTCTCTGTGGTGTTGGCAAGTTGAGTCTGGTATGATTCCATCATTTCCTGAAGTGACTTCATTGTGTCTTGTAGTGGTGCACCTTTAATCTACAGTAGTGGGGCTTGATTTGGATTTTGGAATTGTTGCCATCTTGTAATTATGACTAGAAAATTGAACCTAAAATTTCCCTGGTTGTGTGGGCCATTATAGTTTTTTGGTGCTCTAGCATGGGTGGGTTGCGTCGAGATCTAATTTGGATCTTCGGCTCTTGTGGGGTTACAATATTAGAAACTCGGATGACTTTGAGCTTGATTTGGAATACATTTCTCTTGTCCTAAAATGTTGTGTGTTGACTTCACGTCTTCGGCTTTAGTAACTATGCACTACTACCTGACTTGATTCTCGTGGAATGCAGCGTATAGCTGTTGGCAATGGATGGTGTTGTGATCTGCCACATGATAGAATTCACATGAGGGTGTGATGATTTTTACTTGGGGAGTCTATTGCTTTCTCTCATACACATTGAAAGACTTCTCAAGGTTATCTTGTTGGAGGGAGAGATATTTCAATGTTTCAAATATAGATTTAAGTTTTGATTGGTCTTCTACCGTGTCCACTTTAAAAACGCCCTTGCCCAACGATGTGGTCTAGTGGGTCTGATTCTCTGTCGCAAGGTTAATGATCTTAAATGTGTTGTTGAAACTCCATTGTATGAAATTTCTATTAGAGGAGGAATCGAGGAACTTCTTCGTGTCCTCATCGACTCCTCGATAGAAGAAGGTAATGATCTTATTCTTAGGGATGCCGTGGTGCAGACACTTGCGTAGGACTTCATTGAATCACTCCTATGCTTCATATAGGGATTTCTCGAGCACTTGATTGAATCTTGCATTATGTCCATGGATCAAGTGTTACATCGTGGGGGGGTAAAATTTTTCTAAGAATTTGTTTTTTAGGGCCTCCCATGTGTTTATTGGATCATCTCAAAGAGTGTTATACCATGCCCTGGATTTATCTGTAATAGAGTATTTGAAGAGATACAGTCACATGGTGTCATAAATGGCGCTTGATGGGTTCATTATTGAGCAAAGGTCGATGAATTTGGGAATATGTTCCTGACAACCATCTCTGATCCTTCATGTAAATGCAGAATTTTGTAGTAGGTTGACCCATTGGGCTCTGATCACAATCAGGTCGTTTGGAGTATGGATTGGATGGGTCTTGTCGGTGCCTTTAGGGATGGATAAATCCTGCAATCCTTTCATGTGCCCCACGACTTGGGTTGCTTCTAGTATGGTCTTGAAGTCAGCCTCTGCCTATTCTCTGGCTTCTACGGTGAGTAATTCTCATGGGTCGTGATAGATGCATTGATGCATGCTTGGATAGATGCTTCTACAACCACCACTTCTGCCATGGCTCTCTCCTTGTGAAGTTTCTTTAGGGTTTTCTCGATTTTAGGATAGAATAGTAATCCCCAATCAAGACTTTTGGATCTTTGCATAGTCTAAAAGATCCTAAAAAAAGAAAGAAATGATCGCAAGCGATGTGTTTGGTTCTAGAGGATTTTCAAATTAATCAAGAAAAATAAATAAAGAAAAGAAAAAAAAACCCTGATGACACTTATACTTCCAAAAATATTTAACTAACCTTGTCCCCAACAACGACGCCAATTTTTGATGGGGCTCCAAATGTCGCACCAAGAAAAACCCTAAACAAACAACTTCTAGGTTTAACCAAAGTAGTGCACTGATTCTCCACTCCACACAAGAGAAAGCCTTATTGTAGTATACTTAAGGATAAACCCAAAGGACAACATTTTATGTAGTTATATAGATTCAGAAGTAGTAATAGTAATATTTATCACCCAATAATTGAAAGACTGATTAAACTAAATTTCTGCCAAAATCAACCAAGATTAAGGAAGTAAATAATGAATAATAAAGAGCACCAAGGCATAGGGTTTCGCTACCTGGGCCTACATAATTATCATAACAATATCTAACTCTCCAATATTCACCGCTAAATCGATGCATAGCTATTGCACCCTCAGGGGATATAGGTCATCACCTAGTATAAACTCCCTTGGAACTGACCATCCTTGGCACCCAAGTTCCATGTCAACACCAACTAAACTCCCTTACTTACGATTGACCATCCTTAGCACATAGAATATCAAAGTACAATCACCTCACTATCTCTTATTGACAGCATAGGGGGATAATAAGATCATTCTGGTGTTCTAATTACACTCATAACAACCTACATATCCATGATTATAACATATATGCAAAACAAATCGTCAATTTGCAAAGCAAGGCATTGAGCAGAATGATACTTTATTTATAAACTATATTATTGAGTACAGATACAAGTAAAAAATATAGAAATAGGGGCTACTCCCCACGGTCCAACATGAGGTGTCTACTCACACTATAGCAAAAACGCCCATTAGTGGCCTTTTAGAAATGCCACTGAAAAAAAATAAACGCCACTAAATATGTTTAGTGGCATTTGTTGACACTTCAAAAAATGCCTCTAGTACCAATGCCACTAGAAAGATAGTGGCGTAAGTTGTAAATGCCACTAAACCTTTGGCTTTAGTGGCTTCTAATAAATGCCAAATAAAGGCCACTAAACCATCATTTGGCATTTATAAAAAAGCAACGACCCATCAATTCACTTTTATATTTATGCCACTTTTTTGTATAATGTTTATGTATGACACAATTTTGATTGAGTGTAATGGCATATAAAAAAACCACTAGCGACATACTAGTTCTGTATTACTACATTTTCATGGTTTTTAGTCATTAAATTTTCAGTTCATTATCAGGTTTTTAAATTGAATGCCAATTGTAGCCGAACCCAGTTTTCCAAAAGTATGAATATTTTTTATTTATAATGAAAAGAAAATGATCATTTTACATTTCCCTTTAGATTGAATATAACACCAATGATATACTTTCATATATATAATATTTTTCTATTCAATACAATAACTTCTACATCATTGAATCTGTCTCGTTCCTAATATGACTATCTACTTTTAAGCATGCCGACTTTAGAGCCCATTTTGGAAATAGCTTTAGTAGCCCATTCATCAAGCACCATCTCTGATGGTGCTTCTTGAATTGATTTGTTGACTTCATTGTCTGCCACAACTTCTGAGAATCCTGGATTTCTGGCATTCAAAGATGAAGACAACTAAATCATTTTCTGCAACTCATCTGGATTCATCTTGGTAATAACATCCATGACACTCTTAACCATCTTTGGTGGCATTCCATTAGCACCCATAGCTGACAAATATTCTAGGGTAGCATTCAAAATGTAATCTTGAAATGATCTATAGAAGTAACTAATACTTAGCATATGACATATTATACCCAACATGTAAGAATAAAGATATACAACTCTATAGATGAGATAAAGAGGGTAGCTACAGAAATATAAATAAAGTTAGGATGGAGCAATTACATCATGAGACCATTAGGTTGTAACTAATGTTAGATTGTGTGTTCCTACAAAAAGATAGAAAACTAAACAAAAGGTTCTCAACTCAGTTCTTCTCTACACAAGGTTTGGGATAAACATTCTTAAGCTAAGATAGTATCAAAATCTATGGCTACTGGATAATAGTGATACTAAAATACAACAGACACTTGTAACTGAGGATACCTGAGATATTTGATTTTCAGGTTGTTGCATCTCTTGCATAGTGACAACTTGAGTAGAATATGGTAAACCAACAGCCAAGCCCTGGCCTTGAGTAGAAGAGGCAGCAAGAATGTTTCTGTTAGGAGAGACATGAGTCCCAACATTAGTTAAAGAGGACAAACCATCTATGGATGAACTAAACCCAACATTAGCTCTGTCTGTAAAGTTAAATCACAATGTGTTTCAGTCCTGCCTAAGAAACATTATAAGATATATTGTTAATGCATTACAATAAATCAAATTTAAACCTGGAAAAGAGTGTTCGCCAACTGAGGATAAGCTTAGTTGTCGAGCTAGTGCATTATTTTCTTTAGTTAGACTTATGATTATTCTATAGATCACTCAAATTAAGTAAGTGGGTTTTGTTCGTTGACTATTAAACTCAGTTATGACTCATCTAGCTCATCCGCCTTGCTATGATTTCCCAGATCCACCACCAATGAAATGTTATTAGTTTGTTCTAGTGTTTCCTATATATCTTAAAACATAGATTTCCTCCTCCACATGTGTCACTCTACCCAATCCACACCATCCATCCAATTAAATAAGAGTTGTTGACTATGATCCTGAACAAACACAACACCATTCTAAAAGTTAATCCAAATTGTATTATTAGTTCATTTATAATCAACTTCACATTTTGAAGTAAATTGTTCATGATTTGGTGCTTCGGGGCATGGTTGGCCAAAGTTCAGTGTGAGGTGTACTATGTGCACTACCAGTAATATGATTTCGACATGAACAAATCTTTCACATAGTCATTCGACAACAAGACTTATAGGAAGAATGCAAGTTGTTCTTAACTGTATAGAGAAATACTTTGTTTCCTCTTAATTTTATGTAGGAAAGTAATTAATTTGGTTTTGATTCATGTCCATATATGTATGATGAAATGTAAACAAAAATAGAGTGAAGCAATTGATGTTGATAAAATGATATTTTAACAAAAAGTAAGGGATCATATGTGTAGGGAGAGTGGAATGAGTGGAACGAATAAGTAGCAGATGAAGAAAAAGTGTGACAAATAATAGAGGGATAGTGGATGGAGAAGGAGTATAACAAATAGAACTAATATATAAGATAGACATATAGTAAATGAAGAGAGAGACAATTTATGTATATCATTGTTCAATTGTAAAATATGCATTAGATTATTAATTAATGTGCATCCTTTATATAAAAATAAACAATAACCATGTATAATACACACATATCTAAGCACAAGAAACTTCTACATTTAAATGAGTCTCCCCTATATAGATTGTAATTAGAAAAAGGTCATGAATATGTCATACAAGATGCATAAGATTCTATATATGAACTCTAAAAATATTGTGGATGGTGAGTGCTATATCAAATTCCATCATGAACACCTATATCACTAGAGTAAGGAAGAAGAATAGAGGAGGAAAATTAGGGGAGAAAGGAATTGTTGGGCGGTTCAAACCAAATGGCATGTTGCTTGTGTTTTGCATCCACAATAGTGGATTATTGATAGAGGTTGCTTTGACTAGTGTGGAAGCAACATGTCCATCTTGAGTAACATGACAAGCATACTTGGTCATCTCACTCATGTTGCATCAGCACCTCCTAATTGTAACTGGAATTTTGAGAAAGGCGGAAATGAGTGATATATTACTCCACTGTTTATACCCCCTCATAGACTAGAAGTAGTTGTGTGAAGTCCCAATTTATAAGTTAGAGATAAATGATGATGCTTAAATAGGGGATCTATTAAAACATCTACAAACATTTTTGAATTAGAGAAATGTGATGTGATAACATGATCAAGACCCACTTTTCACATTCAAATTGAATGTATGGTTCAACAAGCTTGGTTTGAGATAATGGGTTTGATAGTCATCTGTATAACTTTTTTGTTGTCAAATATAATAAGGGCTAGTTTAATTCAAGGAATGTCTAGATACCTATACATGTAGGATATCAATGTGAGTTTAGCAGTGGAAAAAGATAAAGCTCAATACTCTACTTCAATACTAGATCATGAGATATGGGTTTTACTACTTGGCACTCCACAAGGCACAACGTTTTCAAAAGAGATAGCAAAATCTGATATTTTATTGGCTTGTCAGTGGACATACTACCCAATATGAATAATTGTAAGTTGTAAATTGATAGTCGACAATATGAGAAATGACTAAACTCAAAGTTGCAATGCATTTCAAATTCCTAAGTATGTTCTTTACTAAAGAGAAGTGGTGATATGAAGGATTATCCATGAACTAACAAAACAGACTAAATGCATAACTGATGATTGTCCTAGTGGGAGTCATGTATTATAAGCTCCCAATAACCTCATGTACTTAGTAGGATTATGCACTATCTCATATGATTGAATGCTATCAAAATGTAATCACTACAACAATACATGACATAGGTCAAGGCCATATAGTTAGATGGAAGAGCACAACCTCTCCCCAACTAATGTAATTTTATTATGTGATCATAACTTTTTTAGATATAGATATCTTCCTCGCCCATAACCTACCAATCATTGCTTTTTTTTAACTTTTACGCAACATGTAACATCCCAAATTTTCAATATTAATTTAAGTCTTAAAATGTGGTTTACTTAAATAAATAATAATTGAGGAGCTTGTTGGAAAAAGACCCAGAAGTGGATTTTTCTTAAAAGAATAATGAAGTTAGAAAAAAATATTAGGATCAATCCACCCTTTTTCTCCATTATAAATATTATTTATGAACTCAAGAAAATAGATGTTGGCCCCTCACCCTTTTCTTTTTCCTAACCTTAAATAATGTTCAGGGGAAGTGGAAGAGAGAAATAAAAGGGTCCATATTCGAAATTATATCTTGTATAACTTAAGAAAGAAGTAAACTTATTTCCTTTCATAGTTTTATTAGGAAGGAAATCATTTTTCTCTCTTCTCCAAAAAAGTTTCTCAAAAAGCCATACAAATATATAGGACATGAAATTTTGCAAGAATAATTAATGTCTATCTCGAACTTGCTCAATGTACTAACAAAGGAAAGTATTTTTATAAATTATCTAATATATTAATGCATTAAGTTAACGTTAAATGAAAATTAAAGGACCTATGGTCAAGACTTTTGAAAAGTGTAAATCTAATTGAATACAAATAATCTAGACTACTTAATTAGTCTATTGTCCAAACTTGGACTCATTTTGACCACATTTGACCCTCCAAATAATTTAAGGAAGTTTAGAGTATAGTTGGATTATGAATTAATTAAAATTTCATTGAATGCGCCGATTTTCCCTAAAGTCCAGATTTATTAGCGTTGTCACACACTTTTTTCATTTTACCCATTTTGGACGTGACCGGACGGTCGTCATTTTTCTTTTCTCTTGATCCAATGGTCATAAACCCATCACCTACCTCTGTCTTGTTCATAGGTCTGAACAGGGGTCATGGGTATCCCACCTCGACCTCGTTCTTACTCCACACTGCCCCTCTTTCCAAGATTTTTCCCCCAACAAACTTGTGGGCATCACACGAATCAAACCATCCCTACTTTCTGGGGATTTCTTGCCCTACAAATGAAACGTCCAATCTAGGGCTTTCCTCCCTCTCGTGACACAACCCACATCCACTGTCTCAGCCCTCTCCTTGCCTATTTACGGGTGGCAAGAGCACCAACGGCCCTCAAGTTTCCCTCCTACAAATTCAATTGAAATCAGCATGCCCTCGAAGATCCTGACCAGATAGCACTTCATCTCTGGTGATCTCAGTGTCACTCCAACCTTCGTTACACCCTCATGTTCAATTGAGGCATCAGTGAGCATCCCCTCTACCTCTTCTTTGATTCCTTGTAACTGGTTTCCTCTGTTCATCACTAGAATGTCATACCCTATAAGGTGGTTTCCAATTCATTTTTGACACCTGCCATCGTGGCCCTTTAATATCCCCTGCCCCCAGAGAAACTCCGTTTAACCTCATTTTGCCTCCGCGTTGGTGTTCCTAGCTATTTATGTATGCCTTTCAGTACTATGAAAGGTTTCGGCTTTGAGCTCCACCTCCCTTGTACAGCTAAGTAGAACTTGTGCCAATGCTCTTGGGTATGAGAGCACTTGCATCAGGGATCCCTGTGACCACGACAACCTAGGGAACTTGTTCCTAGTTTTTATTTGCATCAATATGCCTTGGTTGACAATCTGGAATCACGAAGTCCAGACATTCAGGTTGCTGATTGAGCGCCATGACCTGAGCACGAACAAACTAGGTCTTGAAAAGACCCTGGTACCCTTGCCTCTTTGATCACATTATCATAGTTGTATGGGCATTTAAGACTTTTGATGCATGCCTTTGATCCTTCAGGCGTGAGGGATATTGTATGTCCAAATGACAAATCCCCCCACATGTTTAATCAAATGTAACCCTTGCTATGGATTTCTCACTCATGTCAGTTTCATTTAACTTGAATTTTTTTTCATTTAAATTAATGTCACACATATGATTCTATGTATTATGATTGGTCATTTTTTGGAAATTCACAATATACTATAGGATGCTTAGAAAAATGCAAATAAATAGTCATTGGAAATGGTTTTTCAAGAGGAACACAATTTTCTGGTTTCTAAGCTATGATTTACCTTTATATTTTAATGGTTTATTGGAAACCCTATTTGGACCCATTAAACCCTAATTATGTGTAACATGTAATTAATATGATCTAAGTCAATCTAGTTTTCCTAAGTTAATGATGTTGATCGATGAGACTAACCCTAATACACTCAATCCTAATTCACCTTAACTAAACCTAAGATCAAAACTAGTTATTGAATAATCATGTTTATATACAAGTGTTTAGGGCCTAATCAAGTCAAGAGAAGGTTTGACCTAGGATTTGATCCAAATCAGAGAGGACTCTCTTAGGATCATCATTGTTCCAAGGTAAATCGGTCATGTTGTTGAGCACAAGTATTTATATTTTTTTGCATTTTAAGTAGAAAGTAGACATTTTTTAATAACCCAGGAGACCCATAAGGCTTGCACGGAGCCCAACATGGGGGGGGGTCTGCTCATCCCGTAAGAAACAAAGCCCCAATTATTCACACAGAGGTTGGCAGTACAATGGGAGAAACAATTTTGAACAACACCACTAGGGAGATTGAAACCTAGGATCCTTTGTAAGGGGCCCCGTGCTGCGACCAGCGGAGATACCGTTCGTCGAAAGTATAAAGTAGACATTATCATTTCAAGTTTCAAATTTTACATATATTGTTGCATGTCTAACAGAAGACACCAATATGGTTAGACACTCAGTTTGTTAGCGAGAGGTCCCAGGATCGAGCCCAGACCACAGGATGAATAGAATGGCCAATTTTTTTTAAAAAAAGTTTCAAATTTTAATCATGTTCACTATATCACTGCTTTATGATTGCTATATTTTATGTCCTATGTTTATAATGTTCACTATGATTAGAGCTTATGGTTAATGAATGAAAATCATGTTAATGATCAAGAGGGAGAAATGCCATCATGTTTAAGAGTTCATGTTAATGGGGATAAATTCCATCATGTTAAGTTCAAGAATCATAATTATGGTAATGCTAATGTCATGCTAATGATCAAGTTAATTGGAATTGAAATAGTCTTTACATGCTCCCGAATCATGGACCTCAAGTGGTTGTAAAGGGCTTTCCTAGCAATCATGTTCTCTCAAGGGGGCATCATAGAGGAATGCATACATTAACTTTTAATTCTTCATGTTAATAATGATTCAAGAATGATTATAGTGAGTTCATGTCAAGTTTTCTTACATGTCAAGTATTTTTACTTTGCTAATATTATAAAGTGTCAGTATTGTTTACTGATGTGTTGATTTTCCACTTTGCATAGTTGGGGACGCGATGTCACCTGGAATTGGAGCAAGTAAGGACTGAAAAGAAGCAAGTAAGGACTAGAAGACCTTCAAGAGCTAACTGGTGGGGTGCCATCCATATTAGGTGATCCAATTAATTAGAGATGTTTAATTTCATGTTTAGTTTTCAATACTTAGAAATTTTTAGACATATTATAGAACTCAACTATAGTTTCCTATGTAAATAACAATGTAGGAACCTCAATGGTGATTTATGTATTTATATTCTATAATCATATTAATGTGACATCCCCTTCAAGATAGATTCTTCTGCTAATATTTAAAAAGTGGGGTGTTACATTAATGGTATCTGAGCCAACAAATGGATGGCCACCAAAGACAAAATTTGATTCATATGTTCTAACCTAGGTTTATGTGACCCTTTTTCAGATGGCCCCTAAGAAACCAGACAAGGGAAAGGGTATGGATGATGGTGCTAGATCTTCTAGTGGGGAAAGTGGACCAAGAGGGAACATTAAGTCAACCATAGAAGATCTTTTCCAAGCACTCACCAATGCCCTAGCACAAGGACAACAATAACCTAGACATCATGAGCTGACTCTAGTGAACTTCCTAAAGATAAGGCCCATCTCTTTCTAGGATGAAGGAGATATTGATGTGGTCACCAAAGTTGAGGATTGGATTAGAGGCATGGAGCATTGCTTTTGAGATATAGACTATCCACAACACTCCAGTGTTCCTTTTGCAACCCACATGCTCAAGGGAGTAGCCCACACATGGTGGGAAAACCTCCTCAACTCAAGGGTAGATGATGCACCTCCACTCACATGAGAAGGATTTGTTGAAGCCTTCTAGAAGAACTGCATGTCTGAAGCCATGATTGAGAAGAAGGAGCTATAGTTTGCCAACCTACCTCAAGTGGGTGACATGAATGTTACCCAATATGCCATGAAGTTCAGGGTCCTACAAAAATATGGCTATGATTATGATGAATATCACAGAACGAAGAAGTTTATCTGAGGGCTCAAACCTGACCTAAACTTTGCCTTGTCAGGAAGAGGCCATAGGACCCTCTAGTCTGCCCTCGATGCAACCCTAGAGCTTGAAGATCACCCTGGAAGGTCCTACAAGAAAGATTTTCCCCAAAAGAACAACAAATATCAACCTCCCAACAACCCAAAGAGGAAGGTACCTGAGCTTGCAGTACAAGTTGAGAAGCCCCAATGCCTGACATGCAAGAAGCACCATGCAGGCCCATGCAGGTATGGTATGGGAACATGCTACTAATTTGGAGACACCCGACACCTCAGGTCAAATTGCCCAAAGGTGAAGAAGGATACATATCAGGGTTAGGATAGAAATCAAAATCCACCTCCTAAAAGATAAGCAAGAGTCTTTGATATGATAGATGAGAGTGAATATGAAAAGAATGAATAGGTCTTAGTGTAGTACTTTCCTTTTACTTTCAAAGATATTGTTGCAAGAAAATGTTTAGAACCATGGATTCACATGATAATGATAGTATGTTCATGTTTTTGTGCTAAAGATATGGAAAGTTCTATGGTGGGTAGTATAATAAAAAATTTCGAGAACAACATTTATTTAAGGTGGGTAGATTTATAACATCCCAAATTTTCAATATTAATTGAAGTCTTAAAATGTGGTTTTCTTAAATAAATATTAATAGAGGGGCTCTTTAGAAAACGACCCTGAAGTGGATTTTTCTTAAAAGAATAATGAAGTTAGAAAATAATATTAGGATCAATCCACCTTTTTCTCCATTATAAATATGATTTATGCACTCAAGAAACTAGATGTTGGCCCCTCACCCTTTTCTCTTTTGTAACCTTAAATAACGTTTAGGGGAAGCAGAATAGAGAAATAAAATGTTCCAAATTCAAAACTATATCTTGTATAACTTAAGCACGAAGTAACCTTCTTACCTTTCATAATTTTAATAGGAAGGAAATCATTTTTCTCTCTCCTCCAACAAAGTTTCTCAAAAAGCCATACTAATATATAAGACATGACATTTTGAGAGAATAATTAATGTCTACCTCGAATTTGCTCAATGTACTAATAAAGGAATGTATTTTTCTAAATTATCTAATCTATTAATGCATTAATTTAAAGTTAAATGATTATTAAAAAACTAAGTTCAAGACTTGCGAAAAACTTAAATCTAATTGAATAGAAATAATCTAGACTACTTAATTAGTTTATGGACCAAATTTGGACTTGTTTTGACCATGTTTGACCCTTAAAATCAATAAAGGAAGTTTAGAGTATAGTTGGATTATTAATTAATCAAAATTTCATTGAGTGGGCTGATTTTCCCTAGTGTATGGATTTATTAGTGTTGTCACACACTTATTTTCATTTTTACCTTTTTGGGTGTGGTTAGACGGTCACCATTTTACTTTTCTCACGAGTGGAGGGTCAGAAACACCTCCCCTACCTCTGTCCTGTTCGCAGATCTGAACAGGGGTCATCGGTATCCCTCCTCGACCTCCCATCTTTCCACAATTTTTACTCCAACAAACTCGTAGCCATTACACAAATCAAACCATCCCTACTTTCTAGGGATTTCTTGCCCTATAAATGAAATGCCCAATCTAGGGCTTTCCTCCCTCTCGTGGCACAACCTACAACCACTGTCTCAGCCCTCTCCGTGCCTATTTAAGGATGGTAAGAGCACCAGCGGCCTTCAAGTTTCCCTCCTACACATTCAATTGAAGTCGTCATGCCCCCAAACATCCTGACCAGCTAGTGCTTCATCTCTGGCAGTCTCAGTGTCTCTCTAGCCTTTGTTACACCCTCCTATGGAATTGAGGCATCGATGAGCATCCCCTCTACCTCTTCTTTGATTCCTTATAACTAGTTTCTTGTGTTGATCACAAGAATACCTTACCCTATAAGGTGGTTTCTTACTCTTTTTTGATGCATGCCATCGTGGCCCTTCAATAGCCCCTACCCCCAGAGATACTCTATTTAACCTCATTTTTCCTCTGCGTTGGTGTTCCTAGCTTTTTATCTCTGCCTTTCAGTATAATAGAAGGTGTCAGCTTCAACTCCACCTCCCGTGTGTGGCCATGGAAGAACTTATGCCAATGCTGCTAGGCATGAGAGCACTTGCATCAGGGATCCATGTGACCACAAGAACCTAGGTAACTTGTTCCCGATTTTGATTTGCATCAATACGCCTCAGTTGACAATCTAGAATCACAAAGTCTAGACATTCAGGATGCTAGTTGAGCGCCATGACCTAAGAAGGAACAAACCAGGTCATGCAAAGACCGTGACACCCCTGCCTCTTTGATCGAATTATCACAGTTGTATGGGCATTTTAGTCTTTGGATGCATGCCTTTGATCCATCAGGCGTGAGGGATATTATATGTCCAAATGACAAATTTACTGCATGCATGTTTAAACAAAATGTAATACTTGCTAGGGATTTCTTGATCATCTCAATTTTTTTAACTCAATTTTTTTTATTTAAATTAATATTACACATATGATTCTATGGATTCTGTTTTGTCAGTTTTTGGAAATTCACAATAAATTATAGGATACTTAGAAAATTGTAAATAAATAGTCATTGGAAAGGTTTTTTTTTAGAGGAACATGATTTTATTGTTTTCAAGCTATGATTTCCTTTATATTTTGATTGATTATTGGAAACCCTATTTGGACCCATGAAACCTTAATTATGTGTTACATAAAATTAATATGATCTAAGTCAATCTAGTTTTCCTAAGTTAATGATGTTGATCAATGAGCCTAACCCTAATGCACTCAACCCTAACTCTCCTAAATTAAACCGAAGATCAGTCTAAGGTATTGAAAAATGATGTTTATGAACATGGTTGTAGGGCCTATCAAGTCAAGAGAAGGTTTGACCTTGGATTTGATTCAAATCAGAGAGGACTATCTTAGGATCATCATTGCTCCAAGGTAAATGGGACATGCTTATGAGCACAAGTATTTATGGTTGTTTCATGTTAAGTATAATTTAGACATTATCGTTCCAAGTTTCAAGTTTCAATCATGTTCACTATATCACTGCTTGATGATTGCTATATGTTATGTCCTATGTTTATAATGTTCACTATGATTAGAGCTTATGATTAATGACTCATGAAAATCATGTTGATGATCAAGAGGGAGAAATACCATCATGCTTAAGAGATAATGTTAATGGGGAGAAATCCCATCATTTTAAGTTCAAGAATCATGATTATGTTAATGTTAATGTCATGTTAATGATCAAGTAAATTGGAATTAAAATAGTCTTTATATGCTCCCAAATCATGGACCTCAAGGGATTGTTAAGGGCTTTCCTAGCATCAAGGTATTTCTTAGCAATCATGTGCTCCTAAGGGGGCATCATAGAGGGATGCTTACATTTAATTTTCAATTCTTCATGTTAATAATGATTCAAGAATGCTTATAGTTAATTCATGTTAAATTTTCTTACATGTCAAGTATATTTACTATGCTCATATTATAAAGTGCCAATACCATTTACAGATGTGTTGATTTTCCCCTTTGCATGGCTGGGGATGAGACGTCCCCAGACATTGGAGCAAGTAAGGACTCAAGAGAAGCTAGAAAGGACTAGAAGACCTTCAAGAGCTAACTGGTGAGGTTCCATCCATATTAGGCAATCCAATTACTAAAAGATGTTTAATTTTATGTTTACTGTTCCATGATTAGAAATGGTTAGACAAGTTATAAAACTCAACATAGTTTCCTATGTAAAGAACAATGTATGAATCTCAATGGTGATTTATGTATTTATTTTCTATGATCATATTAATGTGACATCCCCTTCAAAATAGATGCTTCCACTGATATTTAAAAAGTGGGGTGTTATACAACCCTTCCCCTTCCTGACTAATCTTGTATTTGATAAGATTCCCACCCCTAGTGTGTCATGCCCTACATGTGCTGCAAAATGAAAAACGATTGTTGGATGGCATCCTCTGCATCACACTAACAAGCAGTGACAACCCCTTCCTCTATGGACCGACTACAAGTAGTGATTGTGGTCCTCTTTAGATACCCCACTTACCACGCCCCTACACACCCACGATAGTGGTGGTGCCAGCGATAGTGTTTTGTATGCCAACACTAGATCAATAGGTTTTTTTGTAATGTTCCCTTGTTGTTTGTTATGTTGCAATGCATGTGCTCCTTCTACATAGGACCCTACGAGCAATTTTGAGGTTTTGGAGGAGATTAATAATGGGCTTGCTGGACACATCATACTACTTTTTAAAGACTGGAAAAGGAAGTGATTCTTGGTCTGGTATTTACATAAATACCTTTTTCCCTAACTTCCCATTTACTCCTTCATTGTTCCCATTTCTTTCTAAATAAACTTTCTGATTAGTTGCAGTGCATATGTTCTATTGGTGGTCAAATGTAGCTAAACTTGTAAGAACAAATCTCACCTCACTATGTGAAGATGATGCTAATTCGTTTGAGCAACAAAGATGACTTTTCAAGAGCTTGGGATCTGAAGATCAACCATTTCATGTAATTTTCTAGCTTGTTGTTGCTCTGAAAGCTTAATCATCTTATTTCTCTATCGGCTCACCTCTTAATGAAAACTTGTAGATTTTTGGTGGTAAATATTTTGCCAAAGAACTTTTAAAACCTAAAAGTAGTATACATCACATGGTGTTTTAAAGGATACACATATTTTCTGGACAAATATAATGCTCATATAATGTAATTTAAATGTAAACATTGTAATCAATCATTTTTATGTGTTAAAATTATTTTGTTTTTGGGTGATTGATGATGAGCGATATGCCATGGTGTGCTTGTTTTGAATGTTGCCACTATTTAGGTATATATGTTTGGAAAGCAATGCCATTCATTTCTACAAATGATGCATGGACCTTGGATACAAGTGGTAGGTTGCCGATATTAATTTTTTTTGTTGTATACTACTCAGAGCTTTAATATTTATTAGTCAAGGATGTTAACCAACCAACTGCTATTGATGTAGTATCCTAATTTTGATATTTTTTTTAGCTAATGATGTCCAAACTCATCAATAAATCTGATGATACTTGACACCTTAGCCAAATTTTATTAAACGACATACTTATACTTTGAAACCTATTTGAGGCAAAATCTAGAGTGGTATTAGTCCCCAAAAGCATGGAAAGGAGTAAATGCATGGTTTTTATGATAAAAGAAACCATAGATAAAGACCTAAATCTGATCTCAAGTATGTGATAAGTGATGGGTAAGTAGGAACCTCAAGTGTCTAAATATTTTCATGAAATTATGATATTAGAAGCTCATCCATAAGTTTAGTAGTTAATTTAGTTCATAATGCATGAATGTATCCTAGACTTTGCTAGATAATGACCAATAGATGAAATCATTTGTATATGAGAAGACTTTCTATATGTTATGTCTCCAACAAACATTATATATCAAAACCCATACTTCCTTGAAGTTGATATTATGATATACTCTGGGACACTTATATTCCATTCAAATAGATAATGTTATGAGACTCCTTTCCCCTTTGGTACGTGAGGCATTACCTTTTTTCGATTTGGTCAGTTGGTATACACACACAAATATGCTGAAATTTTAGAAAAATGAACTGTAGAGGCCCGAGATTTGTGGGATCCTAATAGGATTGGATCTTAAGAGGATATAAATATAGATAAGATACAAGTCATTGAGGACCCTAAGAGGGCCATGATAAAACCCCTCAGAAATCAAATTCATAGCCATGAAGATTATAGGATGACCAGATCACAGTCAATAAAGTTGGAATGGGGAGGATATTGTGATTGTGGGTGTTGCTAGGAATGGTTGTGACCTTCGCAAGAAAGGATCATGAACTAAATGAAAGTTCAACTACCACATGTAGGAGTAGATGGGAGACACGACCCTCAAACATGGGGCTATCTAAGCACTCATCCACTCATCGAGTTTAGAACCATAAGGAAGAAGTAATGGATAGGCATCGCCCCCAAAGTACATGGTTCCTTCCACTGTGGCTCTAGATTTGGTACCAACATGGCACAAATATGGCAACTACCCTACTACCACTTAGGGAGGACTCAGAGAGGATGGTTTTTGGCATATTGTGATAGGAGGGAGGCACTTCATAGGAAGACTTCTCTTTCATGAGCAAGGATTTGTCGGAGAGCCACATGTTTTCTCTCTCAAGCTACGATGCAAGATACTCTATAAAACTGAGGAAGCAGAGGAGGCGACCCCCCTCCATGACCCACAAGATGAAGGGGGGAGCCAGGTTTAGATGATCCCACCTAAGGAGGATCCCCCTTTGATCATATCGATATCTCACTAAGGTAATAGATGTTTATTTAGTCAACAATTGTCCTTAATATTGAATAAATCATAGCAATAAATTGGTAACTCCAATGAGGATAAGTTATATATGAAATTTGATCATCTTTTTGAGATATAGCCATTAGGATAGGTTAGGAGTCATGTTTCTGAGTTTAATTTTTCGGATTTTCAAGATTTGACATCATTAGGGTTGATAGGATAATAATTAGAGTTTGGATTATATTGATAGGAAAAGAACTAAAGAATTGAGATCAAATTTTTAAGAGTTATTATTCCTACTAATAAAGATAAGTGGTTCATTCCCATGAGTATTCATACTTATTAGGAAAAATATATTTATATGTTCCTCATATAAGGCATTATGATCTATGTTTCTAAAATTCTTAGAATTTAAGTAAGATATGCAATTAAAGTTTTTTACCTCCATGATGTTCTGACATATACCCAATATCTCAAGTAGGGATATATTATAAATATTTCTTAGAATAATTGGGATTCATGAACCATGTTCATGAGAAAACTAAAGGATCACGTTCCATAAGATTTTTTAGTGATGATTCATGTTAATGAATAAGACTACAAGTTTCGATATGCATGCAAGATTGTCATACTTACTTGATATTGTGGGATTATGTTGTATTTAAGAATTAAAGAATATATATTCAATTAAGATTAAAAGATTGAGATGTAAGAACTAAGAAGTTATTTAGATTTCTTATAATGAGTCAGATTGAATAGTTAACTATGATATAAAAATCTAAGTTTTGAACATATTAATACGTGATCAAGTTTTCCAGATAAAGATTCAATTAAGATCAAAATGATTTGAAACTTCAGTTAATGATAACAATATAATGTTAGGATGTACTAAGTCATGACTAACTTCCAAGATATGATTTTATTAAAAATTATGATTTGAGTCATGGTAAGAATATGATAAGAATGTTTTAAGTTTAATGATATAAGTATATTAAGATGTATGGTTTATATATTATGATAAGATTGTACTAAGATTCAAGATATTAGATCATGTTAAGACCATGAGATCATGACATATTAAGGTTCATGTTAAGATCAAATTAATAAGACATCATATTATATAGTTAGAACCAGGCCCTAGTGCAGGTCAACTCAAGAAATACATGACCCATGCCCTTTGTCGAAGTCATGTGGCCCAGGCACCCTAGTGCAAGACAATATATGAGAAGGTATGACCCATGCCCTTGGCGTAAGTCATGCGGCCCAAGCACCTTAGTGCAAGCCAATTCAGATATATAACCCAGGCCCAAAGTGCAGGTTATGTGGCCTAGGCACCTTAGTGCATGTCACGAGACCCAGGTACCAAAGTACAAGTCTCTAGAGTAAGATAAGTAAGAAAGATGAGAACTAAGCTAAAGAAAGAAGATATATTTATGCTTCATATTTTATACATAGTTTAGTTTTACTTCCATGTTTATCAGGTTTTAGAATATCTTTTAGTGCAATATTACTTCAATAATTCATATGTTAGAATATACATGCCACCTACGCTAACAACCATTTTTCTAATGCATGGTTGGGGACAGGATGTCCGCAGGAGAGGAGTAGGAAAAGAAGTAGCACCCAGAGACTTGGAGCACAAAGATAGAGAAGGGTAAGGTCTGGGCGGGTGTCAACTATAAGATGATCCTCAGATTTATAAACTTGGCGATATGTTTCAATGTTTAGAACTTTGGAATAAAGTCTATGTATCAATATTAAGTTAGTTTTCCATGTGATAGTCATTGTTTTCCCTTTGTAAGAACAATTGTGGGAATGTTTAATATTTTTAGTTTGTGTGATTGATTATATTGTTGCTGCTAGCTTTATGTAATGCCCCCTTGAGTACATGATTTATGGATAACTCTGTGTTGCTTCAGCTATGTGCCTATGTATACTTAGGGAGGGCATTGTAGAATGGTATCAGAGCAACATTATAGTTGACCACCAGATGAATTCTCATGTTCTTACTTAAGATCCCCCTATAAGAATCTAAGTGGCAGTAGTGTACAGATTCAGAAAGATAAGTAGTAGCCCTATGTATAGAAGAAGTAAGTGAAAGATATTAGAAATCAAAGAATAATTCTAGATAGGAGACAAAATCTTAGATGAGGACAATGGTTATGTTCCTACATGTTTGGAGATTTTAGGTTAACTATCAAATTGCATATAGAATACTCTCTCTCTTTACAACTTGTTTATGGTATGGGACTAAATCTTATGGGGTTTTGTAGAGAAAATGTTATGTTCATTATCATGCTTGTTGCGACCTTTCAAGTGCATGTGGTATGGGACATGTGCACCAGGGAGGTGCTAAGATAAGAATGATAAAACATGTCACCTCTTGTTATATGACTAGACGACATGTATCTAGAGAAAGAACTCATATGTAAGAATATAAGATGATAAAAGTTCTTTGGAAGCATTATGGATAGGATGAATCTACATGGGAGCCGATGATGGACATGAGGAAGTCTTATCCTATTTGTTTGTATGTTTGGTGGAATTTTGAGAGCAAAATTCCTATAAGAGGGGGAGGATGTTACAACCCCAATTTTTGGGTTCATATAGTTGGAAATGCAATTTCCCTAATAAATATATGATTATGGGAATTGTATGATTTATGTGTATTCAAAGGATTTTGTTTTCTATATTTCCTTTGTGTATGTTTTTTTGTGGATCATAATAAATTAATGAGTCCATTATGATTAAAATGAAAAGAAGAAATCAAATATTGCTTTATTAAGAAGGAAATATGAGATAATGATGAAATTATAGGAAATATGTTGAAATATGTATAATGGATCCATCTTGAATGAGATTTCATGTCCACATGATTTCTAATGATAAAAGGAATCCAAATAAAGAAAATAAAAGATTAAGAGAGAGAAAATATGCTTAAAATATGCCTTATTAAGCGATAACTTACATATGAATAAAAGTCCCTCATACTTTCTAGTTTGAGTCCCAACCTTTTCACATATGAAGTTTAATTCTTTATGGACTCTCCTCTAAAATTTGATAATAAAAGGATAAACGATTTGGGAGTTATGAATTTTGCAAGTTTCCTAAAGTGTTAAGGATAACATTAAATGTCACAATTCGATTTTGATTTGTGTTCTAATACAAGGCTCGATAGTCGTTGGATCTGGATCCAACGGTGGCTGTACTTTGTTTCTGACCAGGATTGAGGAATAGTATAGGAAGTTTTCCTGATCGATTTCCTCAGTGCATAATACATGTGAAAGGTTAGGATTTTCTCCATTGATTTCGGGAGACCAATACGATCTAGAAGACCCCTTGGATCTATCGGTTCCCTATACAATTGGGTCTTGACCAATTCTATTGTAGAGATAGAACTCCATTGGGAGTAGGTCTCTACTCCCTTTGCTAGATAAAGTCTATAAAAGACCCTCTAATTCTTACACAAGAGAGTTTGCATCTTCCTCCTGGAGTCCCCGATTCTATACCCTCTTCCCATTCATTGCGGTAGTCAGGCAATAGCCCTCTGCCTCTCCCAAGACTTGGCAATGGGAGGCCACAACCACCCCTGTCGATGGGATAGGGTAGGTAGATGGTCTTGACGTGGAGATATGGTAGTTGAACTAGCCGGACAGAGCGGTTGGAGGTGGTCTGAGGGACCAGGCCGGTGGCGAAAGCTTGCCGGTGTAGTGCTTCGATGAGGTGCTCTGTTTCTCTGTGGAAATAGGGGTCTCACCTTGTGAGAACAACATGGAGTTTTGAGGGAACAGGAGTGGGTCAGCCAGAGATAGAAGCAAGGGATTCGACCCCAAAGTTTGGCACTTCACAAGCCACTAGGTGAGGGGAATAGGGTTGTGCAGCGAGTCCCCGGTTTAACAGAGGAAATAGGGGTGGGATCCCCGTCCGCGTGAGAAAGACAAAGCGGGGGAGCTAGATCTGGGCTATCGAGTAAGCGGATCATGTAGGAGATCCGTGAGCTGAAGGGAGAGATTCACAAAGAAAATAAAAGGAAAGGACATGTGGCACGCTACCATTGGTCCAGAGGTATGTATTTTCTAAAAAACTTAATTAATTTTCGATAGCTCGGATCAAGCTAAGTTATATTTGGTTTTTGATCAAAAAAATCCATGTAATCCAATAAAATAGTTTAAGAGTCTGAATCTGATCGTAATTTGAAAAGTGGCTAAAAATTGCCATCTTTAATGTATTTATGACTAAGATTAACCCTAATTGGATGATTAATGAACTGAGATGATTAATATGGATAATCTCTAAGTATATTAACCTGTTGATAATAAAAAGACGTTTTGATGTCTAATGAATGAGATCCATGTGTTTAATAACCTAATTTAGGGGTTTGATATGTTAATGAGCATTAATGGGCTTAGAAACCCTAATCTAGGTGTTAATGAGTTTTAATGAGATATAATTTGAGATCCTTGGTATAAAACTGATGTTAGGTTAATCTCAAGCCTAGTAGATGATAAAAAGGCTCTAATGGGAATATGTGAGTAATTAGGGTTTTAAACCTGAATTGTTGTTTTAGGGTTTTATGGGCATCAAAGAGAAAAGTTGTGAATAGATCTAAAGGAACCCTAATGAAGCTCTAATTCGGATTAGAAACCCTAGAAAGTGAATCCAAGTCAATAAGGTAGATTCTTGATAGAGTGTGTAGTAAATAGGTTACATATGCATTTCAAGAATTCTGTGATTGTTGAATTGCTTGCTTGGATTGCTTTCTTGGATGGAATTGCTTATTGCTTGTGAAATCTGCAAATTAGGTATGTGGTTAAATTATGAATACCCGCATTATGTTTCATGACGTTTCTTGAGGATTTATCAATTGCAATGAAAACTAAACTGCTTGGATGTTACATTACTGAAATCTTTAAAGTGACTATGTGTATGACAATTTAAGTATAAGTGCAACTCGCTCGTACCTACATACCCCTCTAGATGTAAGATAAGAGACCAAGCCATGGAGGGAAGGTCAAGTGAGTCAAGCCCCTAAGGGAAGACCATAGGGCACCCAGAGAGGTGACCCCAGGTACCAAGCTTAGGATGGAGAAGGTAGCCTTAAAGTCACTTGCAAGGACTTAACCCTAGAGAGGGTATCCCAGAGGTGGTAAAAGAGGTTGACGAGTCATACTAAAAACGTAATATTGCATTATTAACAACTATTTTTTGTGATTATGTTGTTAGAAATTATGTGCAATGTTTTGTTTGTCCCCACATACTGGCATATTCATTTATGCTGACCAACGTTTTATTTGTCAGTGTTTTAGGTATTATATGAAAAGGACAAACAGTAAAATGGAATCTGTGAAGATAAAGTTAAGTAATCCAAAGGAGGATTAGATAGATAGATTTTGTCTACGGATAGAAGTCTTAGATCCTATTTTGACAAGCTATGCAAAAGTTAATTTTTTTAATCTAGCTTTCCAGTTTAGTCTTTTGTAGAATTTATTAATTATTTTTAATTATTTACAAAACCATTGATCCTGGAATTTACGAGTGACGATTCACAACTTTAAGGTCTTTTAGACACTCAAAAGTGTGGGTCGTTACAGTTATGTTCCTACATGTTTGGGGATTTTAGGTTAACTGTCAAATTGCATATAGAATTCTCTCTCTCTCTTTCCAACTTGTTAATTGTATGGGACTAAAGCTTATGGAGTTTTGCAGAGAGAATGTTATGAAAAAACACTAGAGGGGGGTGAATAGGGTTTTAAAATTAATTCAATAATTATTTAACTCAAATAACCAACCACAAAGATATTGGACAAGGGGACAAGGATTTAGAGTGGTTCCAACCTTAGCAAATACTAAGGCCGTCAGTCCACTACCCAGTTGCTTACCCAACCGGGATTTTGAAAGAATTAATTTTTTTACCTCGCAAGGACTTTACATAAAATTTACAATTCTTTCATTAAACCCTTCGAACAACCTTCACCTTGAAGTAATTGCACCAACATTGAAGCAGCCTTCTTGAAGTAACTTCAAGCTCCCCCTTGAAGTAGCCTTCCTCTTGAAGTAGCTTCCCATTGCAATAGCCTTCTTGAAGTAGTCTGAAGTCCACCTTCTCCACTGAGAAGAACCTTCTCCAATCTGCAACCTCCAACCCTAGGAGCAGCAAGGAGAATACAAAGGATAAAAGGAAAAAGAAAGAAAATAGAAATTACAATACCACTTTGTAGCTCAAGGCTTGATCTCCTAACCAATGTGTATAGAAGTGTAATTGTTGTGGATAGGAGATGCTAGCCTAAGGAACACGAAATTTGAGCAAGGAGAATAATAGCCAATGCAAGTGTTGCTCAATTTCTCAAAATAGGTTGACAATTGCAAGTGTAAGCTCAAGTGTATCACAAGTGTAGAATTGGTGAGTTTAGGTGTCCTAAGGCATGTCCTATTTATAGAAATGACCTACAAGTGCTTAAGGACGTTCTAGACACTTTTTAGGGGGTTCTAAGTGCTTAACTAGCTGTTAGGTACACTTTAGTTGCTTTAGCAAAGACTAGTTAATTAATTCTGCAAGTGCTGTCAGAACTCATCTCAGTCGAGGAATTGTCGACCGAGATACCTACTCGGTCGAGGATTTGTCGACCGACAGGCTCTCTGGAGCAAGTGTTTGCAACGTTCGTCTCCAACTACCAACTACCTTGTCAGCTGTGTCTAACGGCTACTTGGGTCTTTCTCAGTCGAGAAGTTTGTCGACCGAGAGTGTCTCGGTCGAGAAGTTTGTCGACCGATCGACCGAGATTGACCTTGTTTCAATGTTTCAATTAAAGTACTAAGTGTGTATGTGAGTGTGCATATGTGACACTATTTAAGGGGATGACCTATCTAAGTGTGGTGTTTAGCTAGGGAAGATCTAACGCTTGATTTACATGATGTCTAAGTACTTGTACATTATATATTTGTACAAGTTTTACAATTGATTACATTCATGAAATAACAATAATTCAAGCATATAGATTTCCCAAATCTTTTGCCATCCACCTTATTCCTGCAACACTCAAGTATCTCGTTAGATCAACAAGAATGAAATGTTTGTCATTATCAAAACAAAGGGATTTTACTAATGTCCAATTTAGCCAACAATCTCCCCCTTTTGAAGATGACAAACATTTCCTAAATATAAAATCAGGAAATATAAAACATGTGAGTTTCATACCTGAAGATTACCTTTTGTAGCCATTCTTGTTTTGTAAGTGAGTTCTGGCCGAGATATTATGAAACTCATTTTTAATTTTATGTTTTTGATTTTATATTCTTTCTACCCCTTTGTCATTTCAAAAAGATATCCAAGATAAACATTTTGTGTGACTGTTATTTCTCCCCCTTAATTTTATACTATGCTCTCCCTTAAATAGATATTCTATTAAAAAAACAAGGATTTGATACCATTTTTGTCGAATTTATCCATAATTTGTTTCTCAATCATTTACAAAGGATGTTAAGCCTTGAAATTATATGAGTTCCTTTTAAGTTCATGGCATATGTGTATTAATTTCTCACCCATTTTACAAGGGATGTTAAGCCCTGAAAATGATATGAGAATCCTTTTAAGCTTAGAGTTCATGAAAAGTATCTCTAACTAAAAGCACGGGATGTTAAGCCCTGATTTATTTAGAGAATTCCATTTTTTTTTGGAAACCATAGAGATCAGATTATATTCATCCCGCTCTCTATTGCAGGCCAAATGTTAGAGAAATTAACATCTAAGTTACTTGTGAGCCACGGGGGCGCCACATTTTGGAAAGTAAAGGCAGTATTAGCAGAAACTGAAAAGCGAGCAATACAGTCCGTGACATTGTTATGCACTCTAGGAATATGAGCTATGGAGGTGAGACCGACTTCATCTTGGAGCTGCTGAAGGCGGCGCATGTGAGGAAGGAACATGGTTGTTGCGGGTGCTGCCTTGGTGGTAATGGATACCGCAGAGGTAGCATCAGACAGAATGGTGGGTGCACGCCATCCTGTAATTTTGTAGAGTTCCAAGGCCCCGATGATGCCTTGTATCTCTACCTCCAATGCTGAGTTGGCATAGCTGGGCAGCCCGTGACCCAGAAGGAAGCCTCCATGCACGTCCACAGCATGGATACCATTCCCAATACGAGAGGATGCCAAGTGATACGAAGCATCCACAAAAATGACGACGTCACTGAGAATAGGGGAAGTACTGGCTTGGCTGTATCCCGGCGTGCATGGCGAGAACAATGTCGGGGTTGCCAAGATGGCTCGAACTCGGTCCTTGATGAAGGATAGCCGCAGTTGAAGAGGCTTTTGCTTTCTATTGTGGACAAACTCATTCCTCTATGACCAGAGTGCCCAGCAAGCCACTATAGGCAACAAGGATGGAATGTCGGTGCCTTTAGAAGTGATGATTGCGTCAATCCACTCGTCCTCAGGAAGAAGGAAAAAGGATGGGTCCATATGACAGGCAACCCACACTTCCCTGCTGAAATTGCAATCACGGAGAGCATGCACCAGGGTGTCGTTCGCATTTGCACAAACCGGGTAGTGGCTGTCAACCGGTATATGGCGGCGGGACTTCTCCACATTGGTGAGCAACGCCTTGTGGACCAGAAGCCAAAGAATAGTGCGGACACGGGGTGGGACCGGCAGTCTCCAAACAGTATCCCATTTCCCAGGCAAGGGTAACTCAATGTCAGAACGGAGCCATTTGTATGCAGACTTTGCAGTAAGAAGGCCAATAGGTGATCCAGGCCAGTGGCTAGTATCGTGGCCAGCAGATGGAGAAGGTGGATAAATGTGATGTATATGCAGCCAAGCACTACTCGGAAGATAGATATGGATGAAGTCCCAATCCCAGCCATTGCCATCCATGCCCATGGCTGAGACAGTAAGATCAGCAAGGTCATGCGGCGGCTCATGAGAAGGATCAATGTCTTTAATAGATAAGCCATGAAGCCATTTGTCACTCCAGACGTTTGTAGATTCACCATTATTGATAGTAACTGCCGAGTCATGTAGGATGGCAGGCATGTGCCTCCTAATAAAAGCCCACACCGAGGAACATGGTTTCTTAATAGGTGTGTCATTGCACATATACTTGCTACGCATAACACGTACCCAAAGAATATCTCTATTATTTAAAAAACGCCACACATTACCAAGCATAAGAGCCTGATTCTGGGACCTTGCATCCTTGATACCCAAACCGCCTTTGGCTTTAGCCATAGAAACCTTCTTCCACGAGACCAGAGAGAGGTTGTGGTGAGAGCGACTGCCAGACCAAAGAAAATTCTTGACGTGCTTGTTAATGTCATCACAAAGCGCTGGTGAGAGTTGCACAGATTGCATGGTGTAGCTGGGAATAGCTTGAAGAGTGGATTTTACAAGAGTGATTCGACCAGCTAAGGACAATTGTCTTGCAGGCCAACTCGTCATACGGTCTTTCATAGTATCAACAATTGCAGCATGAGTTGATTTGTTGACTCGGTGATGTAGAATGGGGACACCAAGGTAACGACCCAAGTCACTAGTGTGTGGAATACCAAGACGCCTGCAGAAGCCATCCCGGACTTGGCGAGGGGTATTCGGAGAGAAATAGCATCGTGACTTGGCCTTAGACACCTGTGCCCCGATGCACGCCCAAAGGTTTGGAGAACCTTATTAATGCTCTTAGCTTGCCCTTCAGAAGCTTCCGCCAACAAAAGTATATCATCGGCAAAGAAAACATGTGATAACATTGGGCCCTGTCTAGAAAGACGAATAGTCTTCCATGTTCCTCGGTTTATAGATAGCAAGATGGCTTGACTGAGTCTCTCCATACATAGAACAAAGATGTAAGGGCTGATCGGGTCACCTTGACGGACTCCTTGCAAGGTTTTGAAAGACTCAAGAGGGCAGCCTTCCCATAGAATTGAAGTGCACCCTTTAGTGATGATTTGCATGATAAGATTAACCAAGATAGCCGGAATACCAGTCCTCTTAATGGTGTCTTGGATGAACGCCCAACTCATCTTGTCAAAGGCTTTAGCAAGGTCTATCTTGATGCAAGCAAGAGCCTTTCCAGTAGTCCTCGTACGCATGGTGTGGATAATCTCCTGGACCAGGATAATATTATCAGTGATGCGCCGGCCCGGAAGGAAGTTGGACTGTGTTTCAGAAATCCATCCGTGCAGTAGCGGCTTGATGCGTTCCACAATGATCTTAGATATCAATTTGAAGCATGTGTTGTTAAGTGAAATAGGACGGAGGTCACTGCAAGATTGGGGCTGTCGTGTCTTCGGGATCAGACACATAAAGGAGTCCACAAGCCTGTCTTCAATGGTCCCCGATGTGAAGGTATCTTGCACTGTGCGAATAAAAGAAGATCCAACTGTGTCCCAATGCTTTTGGACGAAAGAATTACAGATGCCATCGGGTCCGGGAGCTTTGTTAGGCGCCATCATGAACATGATGCGCTTAATTTCAGCAGCAGAAGGGAGAGCGCTAAGGTAGCGCCTAGTGGCCTCGCATGGCTGTTCGAAGGCGCCAACGAAGCTAGTAACAGCAGCAGTAGTGCGAGCGCTGGGAGTCGGGGCAGTCATCAACTCGAGAAAGAAGTTCGGCACATGCATCTTAAGGGAGGCTAGATTGTCCACCCAATTGTCTGCGCCGTCCTTGAGCCTTGTAATCTTGTTGAAGAGGCGGCGCGCCTTGACATATGTATGAAAGAATTTTGTGTTGGCGTCGCCAAGACGGAGCCAGTTAATGTTAGCTCGCTGCCGCCAATCAACCTCCTCTTGAAGGAGAATATTGCTATATTCATCTTGCAAGCATTCCAAAGTGGAGTCAGAAGAAGTATGAGACAGAGTGGTAGAGGATACCTGGATGTTGTTTATCCGTCGCATGATCTTGGTTTTTTGTTTGTTATTGGAACGGTGAAGCTTGGTGTCCCATGCATTTGCCGCCTCACGGAAGGCGGGGAGAGAGTCGAGGAAGCTCTTAGTCGGGTCCCAAGAACGCAGAATGACCTCTTTAAAACCAGGGGCCAACGACCAAGACTCTTTTGTACGGAAAGACTTATGGCGAGCTTGGTGTTGCATGGAGTCATGCATAAGCAACGGACTATGATCGCTGTAGAGCCTGGGGAGGACCGTCACCGAAGACGAGGAAGCCATAGACAGCCAGTCATCGTTGGCGATGACTCGATCCAGCCTCTCTAAGAGTTGGAGTCGCTTGAAAGTATAGAAGGGGCCATTGGCCTTGATATCAGCTAAGCCCGTGTGCATGAGAAGGGAGTTGAATTTCCTACTCGAGCGGTGATCAAAGGAGCGTCCGTTTAGTTTCTCAGAAATATCCAGCATGGTATTGAAATCACCGATGACAACCCAAGCACCAAGAATGGAATTGGAGATGTCATGCAGGCGAGACCAGAGAAGGTCTCTTCTACCCGGATTAGGAGCACCATAGAGAATTCCATTAAGAACAAGATATGTATCATATTCATAAATATTGTAGATTTCTTTTGTTTTCATAACTACAACTACTTTTAAGGGTACTAAGGTCATAATAAATTTCAAATGATGTTTTACAAAGTTTTGTAACCTTATTAGTCAAAATGATTTGTGTGAGCTCCCCCTTAATCTTATAGTCAAGAGAATTTAAGGATTCTGAGGGCACAATCATTAGATCATAATGAGTTGTCTTTTTATGAGAGTTGTGCACTAAAACTCATTTTAAATCAAGATACTAAGATTTAGTGTATTAAAATGATATACAAATAAGCATAATGTCAAGCTTATTTTAGGTCGGCCTTGACTACGACCATAGCGTCCCTTGGTCAAATTTAGTTTCAACCCAGAGGAAAATTCTGCAGATTTATCATTTGATCATTCATATGTGAAGTATAATTTCTGCAGGTAGCTTGATTAATTATCAATTTTGAAGCATTTTGAGTGATACTTATTATGAGGACGTTTTATCAATAACTTAATATGTACATCACGGTGAGGTCTTTGTCCTTGATTTTCCTAGATACCAATTGTGAAATTTGTATCAGTGTCTTATGGGTTATGACATTTCGTTTTTGATTGTTTTAGGAAAAACAAGCATTGAAGTTCTTGTTCTAAGCAACAAATCATTTTTCTTGCCTATGTGTCATCAAGAATCATTCATGTGTTACATGGGATGACATAATCCATGCACATAATAATCATTATCTATTTGTGACATAGAGTTTTAATTTTGTGCAACATGGCATTTTCAATGATATAATCATCTTTATATGATGAAATAGTGAAATCATATCCATGATGTAATGATAGAACAATAGAAGCATATAATGATAATTCCATGAAATACAATGATTATGATCATTTAAACTTGATGCCATAACACATGATTTCTATATGGATAGACCAGGAAATACTTTAGGAAAAACCATGTGAATAATGATAAAACAGTAATTTCTTTTGATTAGACTAATCATGATTTTCAGTTTTAAACCATAAACCAAAATCATTTCATATAAGTTTTTAATTTTAAGACAAACTTTTATAATTGATCATGCCTAAGAAGCTTTTTCAAACAATGAGTAAGGTTTGTTCAAGATCAGTCTTCTATTTAGGGATTTCATATTCATAATGTTATATAATGCAAAAGATCAATATGTCTTACAAAAATTATCTTCCAAGGTTTTATTCTTGATTTCAATGTTAAATCAATCATTAATAACAGATTGATAGCAAACTAGGTTAATTGAAAACAAGTTCACCATATTTATTTCAGACTTGACAACAGAAACATGCTCGGTCGACCATTTCTCGTCCGACAGTTCTTCTCGGTCGACAGTGTCTCGACCGAGAATAGTTCTGTATTGTTTCAGAATTATTTTCAGTAATTGTTTCCAAGTAAAAACAAAGTTCATTTTCAATTCAATTATGCAATTTGAAAATTTTGATTGGTTGAGATAGAGCATATGAATATCAAAGTAATATTTAGATCAAATCTCAACTAATTTTTTTTAAGTCTTTACGCTTTGAGAACTTTAAGTAAGGCAATATTTTGTCTTTGCAGATTTAAAAGAATTGTATATTTCCAAGTTAGACGTTTTTAGATACTTGAATTAATTTGTTATCCCATTATGTTGAGTTGAGATAGACATAGAAATATGCAACTAGGGTCCTTGGTCATATCTCAACTCATTTTTGTTCATTTAGTTTGGGGATTTTGGAACCCATACTAACTCGACATCCTTTTTCTTATAAGGACATAAAAAAGAATAGTGTCCAAGGCGCAAACACTAATGACAACATATAGAATCAATCTCATGTCTCTTTCTATGGGTTTGTTCTAGGTTGTTCTTGGGTACATATGTATTTGTGCCTTTAGGTACATATATAGATTGATGTGCTTGTGTCTTTCTCCAACTAGGTTTTTGATAAGATTTTCCCTTAGGCTTGTAACCTAGTCCTCTCCTTCCAACTTGATGGTAAGAATCATTCAATATTTTATCAAGGATGCCATTATTACTTAAACTACTAACTTCTTATTGTAACTTAGCTATCTCGTCCATTCTCTTCTTGATATCTAGCTTTGCTTGATCTAGATTAGATAATAAAGAATCTCTTTCTTTGACAATAGTATCATAATCTAGATGGGTACACAAGACAAGTTGTTTTTTAAGATTGTTTACTTGAGTTTGCAAGTTTACCTTTTCTAGAGAAAGAAGATTGCAATTTGCTTCTATAGATTTTAGCTTAATATCATGATCTTCAATAAACTTTTTGAGATTTTCATTTTCAGATGTAAGAGCAAGAAGCTTAGCATGTAACTCATCATTTGCTTTATTAGATTTCTTTAATTTCTTCTTGCACTCAATATATTTATTATGTGTCTCTTCAAGACTAGCAACTAGCTCTTCTTTAGATAAATCAAAAAGGCTTACATCTTCTTCTTCTTCTTCACTTATTGTAGCAATAAGACATTCTTTATGTGTATCTTCCTTCTTTAACCTCCATGGGAAACCAAGTGTTGTGTGGCTTGTTCCTAAGCACCAACTGCAACTTGTTGAAGATTGACACATACTTTTCCTTTGCTTGCGGTTGTAGACACCACCAACCTTCATTCTTCAGGACTCGATTAGAGCTCCTTGAAGCCTACTCTGATACCAATTGAAAAACCACTAGAGGGGGGGTGAATTGGGTTTTAAAATTAATTCAATAATTATTTAACTCAAACAACCAACCACAAAGATATTGGACAAGGGGACAAGGATTTAGAGTGGTTCTAACCTTAGCAAATACTAAGGCCGTCAGTCCACTACTCGGTTGCTTACCCAATCAGGATTTTGAAAGAATTAAATTTTATTACCTCACAGGGACTTTACATAAAATTACAATTCTTTCACTAAACCCTTCGAACAGCCTTCACCTTGAAGTAATTGCACCAACCTTGAAGCAGCCTTCTTGAAGTAACTTCAAGCTCCCCCTTGAATTAGCCTTCCTCTTGAAGTAGCTTCCCGTTGCAATAACCTTCTTGAAGTAGTCCGAAGTCCACCTTCTCCACCGAGAAGAACCTTCTCCAACCCGCAGCCTCCAACCCTAGGAGTAGAAAGGAGAATACAAAGGATAAAAGGAACAAGAAGGAAAATAGAAATTACAATACCACTTTGTAGCTCAAGGCTTGATTTCCTATATCAAGCGTTGTGATCTCCTAACCAATGTGTATAGAAGTGTAATTGTTGTGGATAGGAGATGCTAGCCTAAGGAACACGAAATTTGAGCAAGGAGAATAATAGCCAATGCAAGTGTTGCTCAATTTCTCAAAATAGGTTGACAATTCCAAGTGTATGCTCAAGTGTATCACAAGTGTAGAATTGGTGAGTTTAGGTGTCCTAAGGCATGTCCTATTTATTGAAATGACCTACAAGTGCTTAAGGACGTTCTAGACACTTTCTAGGGGGTTCTAAGTGCTTAACTAGCCGTTAGGTACACTTTAGTTGCTTTAGTAACAGCTAAATAATTAATTCTGCAAGTGTTGTCAAAACTCATCTCGGTCGAGGAATTGTCGACCGAGATACCTACTCGGTCGAGGATTTGTCAACCGACAGGCTCTCTGGAGCAAGTGTTTGCAACGTTCATCTCCAACTACCAACTACCTTGTCAGCTGTGTCTAACGGCTACTTGGGTCTTTCTAGGTCGAGAAGTTTGTCGAATGAGAGTGTCTCGGTCGAGGATTTTGTCGACTGAGATTGACCCTGCTTCAATGTTTCAATTAAAGTACTAAGTGTGTATGTGAGTGTGCATATGTGACACTATTGAAGGGGATGACCTATCTAAGTTTGGTGTTTAGCTAGGGAAGATCTAACGCTTGATTTACATGATGTCTAAGTACTTGTACATTATATATTTGTACAAGTTTTACAATTGATTACATTCATGAAATACCAATAATTCAAGCATATAGATTTCCAAAATCTTTTTCCATCCACCTTATTCCTGCAACACTCAAGTAGCTCGATAGATCGACAAGAATGAAATGTTTGTCATTATCAAAACAAAGGGATTTTACTAATGTCCAATTTAGCCAACATGTTATGTGCATTATCATGCTTGTCATGGCCTTTCAAGAGCATGTGGTATGGGACATGTGCAATAGGTAGGTTCTAAGATAAGTATGATAAAACATGTCACCTCTTGATATATAACTAGCTGACATATATCCAGAGATGACAAAGCGAACTGGAGTTGGCATTGAAACTTTAAAACTCGTAGTCACCTAAACCAAATAAGATATAATGTAATACCAAGCATGCATACAAATGGTAGATAAATAGACACATATAAGTGATTTGAATTCAACATGAAACCAAAAACAAAATTTAAATCTCTCTAGAGAGGGGAAGTCTAGGTTCCTTTCCATGTTAGATGGCATATTATGAGATAGATTTCAAGCTTTATCTATATTCCATACACATTTTAGTCTAATTCAGATATTTAAATATGACAAGGTCATATCCTAAGCATGATAAAGAGAATTTTATTATCTAGTTAGCCTACATATAATATGTCAAACCCTAAGTTGGATATTATATGAAAATTTTAGGGACAAAATTTTTTTAAGGTTGGTAGAAATGTAACAACCTAATTTTTAGATTATTTTAGCTAATGATGTCCAAACTCATAAATACATCTGATGATACTTGAGACCTTAGCCAAATTTGATTCAAGAGCATACTTATAGATATAATCATTAGGATGGATACCTTGGAAAGATATAGGGTTGTGTTGAACTGTGTTTCCAAGTAGGCGGAGTTTGCTGACAACAATGAGAAGTGGATCTTCCAAGGAGATAGGAAGATTCTTCTGACGTGTTTGGTGTCAAAAGCGTTGTTGCGGCAAGGTTGTAGAGCATTCTTGGCTCATGTTGTGGATACCAAAGCAAAAGGTCCTAGCCTTCAGGACGTGCTTGTCATTAGAGAGTTTGCATATGTGTTTCTCGATGAGTTTCTCAGTGTTCCCCCGCTTTGAGAGATTGATTTTGAGATCAATCTGGTACTAGGGACACAACATGTTGCTCAGACACCATACAAGATGGCTCCAACAGAGATGGAAGATTTGAAGAAACATTTGCAAGAGTTGCTCAATTAAGGTTTTGTCAAACCGAGCACATCATCCTGGGGTGCTTTAGTTTTGTTCTTAAGGAAGAGAGATGGATCTATGTGTCTCTATATAGATTACCGACAGTTGAATAAGGTTACGATCAAGAAAAAGTATCCTTTACCGAGGATAGATGATTTGTTTGATCAGTTGTGTGGTGTGATAGTGTTCTCAAAGATCGATCTACGATCTGGATTCATCATCTCAGAATCAAGGAGGATGACATACCAAAGTCAGCTTTCAGGATGAGGTATGGGCATTACAAGTTTGTGGTTATGTCATTTGGGCTAACTAATGGACCTGCAACATTCATGGATCTGATGAATTGGGTGTTTTGTCTGTTCTTAGATCAGTTTGTTGATATCTTCATAGATGATATCTTAATCTATAGTCAAGACAGTCAACAACACGGACATCATCTTCTACAAGCATTGTCTCTTCTATGACAACATCATTTGTATGCCAAGTTCAGTAAGTGGGTGTTCTCGTTGAAGGAAGTGACTTTCTTGGGTCATGTGATTTTTGCGGAAGGAATCAGGGTGGATCCCAAAAAGGTGGAGTCAGTAGTAGAGTGGGAGCAACCAAAAATGCCGACTGAAGTCTGTAGTTCTATGGGATTAGCAGGATACTACCGGAGGTTAATAAGAAACTTTAGTGTAATCATGTTGCCTTTAACAAGGTTGACCAGGAAGGATGTACCATTTGTTTGGGATGCTCGGTGTCAGCAAGTTTTTCAGAGTTCGAAGGAGAAGCTGACAAGTGCTCCAATGTTAGTGTTGCCATAACAAGGGAAAGGCTATGTTGTTTTCTGTGATGCTTTCAAGAAGGGCCTCGGTTGTGTGCTGATGCAGGAGGATCATGTGGTTTCTTTTGCTTCTCGACAAATTAAGAAACATGAGGAAAGCAATCCGACACATGACTTGGAGTTGGCAGCGGTGGTGCATGCATTGAAGATATGGAGAAACTATCTTTATGGGGAAGTGTGTCAGATCTTTACGGACCACAAGAACATGGAGTACATCTTCTCACATAATGAGCTGAACATACGTCAGTGGCACTGGATGGAGTTGATCAGTGATTATGATTGCACCACTCGAGTACCACCCAAGTAAGTTGAATGTGGTAGCAGATGCGCTTAGTAGGAAGTCTTCTTCTCATCCCACGAAGAATGCACAATTGAGCTCTTTAATATGACATAGGGGGATATGTTCATCTCCTTGCGATAGATGAACATACAGTTAGAAGTATCTTTGTTGGCAGGATTGTTGGCACAGATGCAAGTGAGGCCTACGTTGAGACAACAGATCAAAGAAGCATAGCAAGTAGATGCTACAGTTCGGTGAATCAGATCAGAGTTCGGTAACGAGAAGTGCAATGGTTTCCATGAGTCCGAGGATGGGCTAGTTTGTTACCATAACAGAATGATGGTTCCCAACGTTGATAATCTAAGGAAGTTAGTGCTCGAGGAAGCACACGTATATGTATGCTATGCATCTAGGTGTCACCAAGATGTATCATAATCTGAAGGATCTGTATTGGTGGCCCCATTTGAAGAAGGATGTAGTTGAGTTTGTGGTAAAGTGTGTGATATTTCATCAAGTTAAAGCAGAACATCAGAAGTCGGCTGGTACGTTGCAAACCATGCTAACACCGCAGGGATCATGTAACCATGGATTTTGTAGTTGGTCTCCCAAGAACATCTAAGAATCATGATTTTATTTGGGGGATAGTGGACAGATTGACAAAATATGCTCATTTCATTCTGGTAAAAACAATGTATACAACAGAGAAGCTTGCACATGTATATGTTGATTAGATAGTGCATTTGCACGGTGTTCCAGCAATGATAGTCTCTGACAGAGGTCCTCAGTTCATAAGTCATTTTTGGGGATGGTTGCATAAGGCGTTGGGAACGCAGTTGAGGTTCATTACCACTTTTCATCCGCAGACAGATGGATAGTCTGAAAGGACTTTTTAGATTTTGGAAGATCTTCTGAGAGCTTGTGTTTTGTAGTTCCTAAGAAGTTGGGATGTGCATCTCAGTCTGATAGAGTTTGCCTACAATAACATCTACCAGCGGAGTATCGACATGGCACCTTATGAAGCCTTGTATGGGAGGAAGTTTAGATCTCCTTTATGTTGGTACAAGTCTGGTGAGTATCAACTTTTGGGTCATGAGTTAGTGCAACAGACGACATATAAGATCAAGGTGATACAACAACAGTTGAAAGAAGCACAAGATAGATAAAAGTCTTATGAAGATAATCGTCGCCGACCTTTAAAGTTCCAGGTGGGAGATAAGGTGTATCTCAAATTCTCTCCATGGAAGGTGTGCTAAGGTTTGGAAGGAAAGGCAAGTTGGTTCCAAGGTATATGGGACCATATCCGGTAATAGCACGTGTTGGAAAAGTGGCTTACAAGTTGGAGTTACCTCCAGAACTACACAGGTTGCATCCAGTGTTCCATGTTAGAATGCTCTAGAAAAGTCATCCAGGAACAAAGGCAGTGATACATCCAGTGGAGGTCGAGCTTGATGAAGATGTGACCTACGAGGAAGGTCTAGCGTTGATCTTTGACAGACGGGTGAAGAAGCTGAAGAGGAAGGACCTGATTCTTGTGAAGGTTCTCTGGCATCATCGTGGCGTCAAGGAAGCCACGTGGGAGCTTGAGGAAGAGATGTGGAGGAAGTATCCCTTGCTTTTCTCTTCAGATTTCGGGGGTGAAATCCTTTTGTAGGGGTTTATGGCTTGTAAGGACCCTGACCTTTGTTTTGGGCTTACCCTGATTGCTTTGCCTTAACCTTGTGTTTTGCCTAATCACTTGAGGTGTGATTAGTTTTTTTTGTTTTTTTGTGGGGTTGAGGTGCAACTTTCAATTTACCCAAGTTCTAGGGTTTCTGTGCAAGCTTGTCACCTTGAGAGGCCTCCTTATCTCTTTGCATCCTCTAGGGTTGAGAGGATGGGTTGGGGTGCTTGCTTGAGTTGTTTTGGGCCACGTTTGAGCTTGTTTGAGATTGGGCTTGTTGTGGGCTTGAAACCCTTCCTCCTTGCTTGAGTGTGTCAGGCAAGGATGTTCTTGGTGCCTTGTGTCGGCCATGGTGTGTCGGGCAAGGGAGGTGTATCCGCCAGGGGGTGCTAGTGGGTGTGACGGGTTGCCATGTTGGGAGACACACACTCCCCCACCTAGCATCATTTGTGTCACCCTTTCTTGGACACTTGGTGCTTGTTGTTAGCAAGTGGAAAGACCTTGGACAAGTGGTGTGGGGTGTTAGCAGGTGGCATGTCCCTTGGACAAGTATACCTAGGCTGGGTGCCACCTTGCTTTGCTCTCCACTTTACCCTCTTCTATATATGTCTCTCTTTTATCTTGCTTGGGATCTCTTGCCCCTTATGCATTTGCTCTCCCTTGGTGGCCGAGAAGAAGGAAGGAGAGGAAGTGACCGATATAGTTGTTGCTACTACTTTCTTCTTCCTTGGTAGGTGGCTGATACATCCTGCTGGTTCTCTTCTCCAAGTTGGTGGCCGAAGCTTGGAGGTTGTAGTTCTTCTTAAGGCAGGTTACATAACTCCTAACCCTAACTATACTATCTCCTTTACATGTTTCTTTGCTATGTTATCTTGATCGGCCTTACATATCTTTTTAGTAATGCTTCTTGCTTTAGCTAGTAGTGTTGTTGTCTATTATGTGCCATAGATCTTGTTGGACGATATGTGGGGTGTTGGTTACCCTTTGTGTCGGCCTACCCTTATGATTACGGGATCTTGAGAAAAACCCTCTCTCACTTTAGTTGAGAGGTGAGCTTAGGGTTCCTTAGTGCAAAGGTGTGTGTAGTGTGCCCGTGAGGCAATACCCCTCTCTCTCCTTGGACTCGAGAGGTGAGCCAATGGTGTTGGGCGACACAATGGTTGGCTTGGCCGATAGAGGGTTGTCCTACTTAGTTGTACGGTATGCCTTTAGGGTTTTACCTTTAGTTGGTGCCTTGGGTGATAGGGGGTGCCCATACCTTTGTTGGTGTGTTCTTGGGCAAGACCCCTCTCTCTCCTTAGACTTGAGAGGTGAGCTTATGCAAGACCCCACTCTCTCCTTGGTCTTGAGAGGTGAGCTTGTGGCCTAGATGTTTGGGTGATATGTTGAGTTGGTTGTCCGATAGGGTGGTGTTCTACCCTTGTTTCCCGATATGCTTGAGGTGAGCCAACACTCTTGGTATCCTTGGGTGATATGGTGTGGATGGTTGTGATGAGGTTGAGACCTTCTAACCCTAGTGACCCGATATGGTTTGTAGGTGTGGTGACTGATATCCCTTTCCTACCCTAGGGTTAGGGTTTGGACAAAGTGGTTGGTTGACAGCTAGTTGGTCCCTTGGCCGAGATATGTGTTTTGTAGGAGTTGAGCTCTTGGGCAATATCTCCCTTTTGTGTTGGCCTCTTGGACATCATGGCCTTGCCTTGCACAATACCCATGATGGGTAGTACTTCCTGATATCTTTCTCTTTCCCTTGAGCTAGGGTTGGGTGATACAATAGGTGGCTGCCTTGCTAATCCCTCAGGCGGTACTATAGATGGCAGATGTGTTGTTCCCTTAGACAGTAGGGATGATCTTTGGGCGAGGTGGTGCATGTTGTGTGGCGTTGCCCGTCACGGCCTTGAGGCATTGCCCGATATGGTGTGTTGTGTTTCCTTCTGTGACGTGTTGCTGAGGGGCGTTGCTCGGCATAGTTTTGCCCGTCATGGGGCGTTACACGTTGCATGGTATAACATTACCTGACACGGTGTTGCACATTGTGGTGCGTGCCTTGTATGTTGTTGTGTCACTTGGGTGATACATGTTGTACGATTTGGTGTTGCACGTCTTAGCTTGAGGAGGTGATGCCCGATATCAGCTGGCTTGTGCCTTGCCCGGTGTGGGTGTTGGCCGATAGTGCTAGATAGGGCTTGGTTGTAACCACTGCACTTTTGGTGAGGGTTGCTACACCTGTGGTGAGGGTCGTTGTGCCTTTTGGTGAGGGTTGTTCCTTACCCGATATGCTTTAGTGAAGGTTATGTTCTATGTTTTCTTGAAACCCTAATATTATTTGGAATGTTATATGTGGAAGTTACATATATGCATGGTCATCTAATGTTGCACAACATGTCTCCATGATGAAGTGATTATCTACTTTTGAGCATACTAAGCATGGAGGTTCCTCAGATGAGATGTGTACTCAGGTATGAGCTATAATGATGTCTTTGGTGACATTCTCTTGATATTGAGATAATGCGGAACACTATGTGTTATGTGAACCATGATGGTATATGATGAGTGTTGCCTATGTGTTGGAAACATGTGCTTAATGGTGGGATGGAATCCCTGTGTTGTTGGATCCTTGTGATGGATCGTGATGATTTGCAAGAGGCCAAGTGGCAATGTGTGATGTTGGATCCTTGAGATGGATCATGATGATGAGGATGGAATTGAGAATAGCAGTAACAGTGTGACACCGAATGTAAGAATCTATGATGTTTACTCTTGCTTATGGTTTGTATAATATAACTTGGTTGATCCCAACAATCCACTTAAAATATACTAATTAATTATAGATGAACCTTTCATATAGTTTGCCCTGGCCATAGATCCATCATCGTCAGTAGCTGGTGATGGTGAAATGGGTTCTCCTACGGGTTAACCCAGAGCACATATTGTTGAATATGCGGGGTTTCTCCTAGCTGAAAATAGGAGGATTAGAGTGCAACTGTGGTTGTAGACTTAAGATGTGTATAAGAATATGGTGAATAGGCCGATGGCTTAGTGTGACAAAGCATGGTGAATAGGCCCATGGCTCAGTGTGATGGAGCATGAATGCGTTCATGGCTCGGGAGCATGGTGAATAGGCCCGTGGCTCAAGGTATACTAGCGTCCTTACCTGTACCAAGGTGGGCTAGAGAAAGGGTAGCCTACGAATCTGACCCTGTGATGAAGGTCACTTAAGCAAGAGACTGCGGTCCTACTTTGGTTCTCGTGCACTGGCCACGAGGGTAGAGGTCATGGATTCCGGCTCTTCCATTGACCTTGTATAGCACCGGCTTTGGGTTTTACAACCGAAGGTTGGATTCGAGTGGTACGACTCACTTCCTCAGGGCATAATAAATGGTAAACCAACCATATAGTATATCTGCTTAGGGCAAACATGAAACATTGGTTGAGGCCTTGAATAATGTATGATTGTCTCTTACACATTCCCTAAGTACTCCTTGCAACTAGTTATATGCTTCTCCGGTATCATGGTAAGCTGTGATATATATATATATATATATATATATATATATATATATATATATAATCCTATTCTTCGTATTTCATATCTGAATAGATTATCTGCTATATATTTGCTCTAGCTCTCTTGAGGTTTTATAGTTCAGAGGGGAGTTATGTTTCTCGCTAGGACTGTGTGTCTCACCCTGCTGGTTTCAACCTTTTTAGGTGATCGAGCTAGACGTGGTGGTAGTCGTGAGGTTGCAGCCGAGCAACAAGAAGACCAGTAGAAGGCAAGGTTGGATATGTTGCTATTGTGGTTGTTTTGTAGTACAAGCTTAGAGTCTCCCTGTACTCTCAGGCCCTTGGAGGTGTTTTGATGAGGTTTCACGATGTATGATCTCAGTATTGTTTCTTGTATCCGATTGTTGGCCTGGCTAGGTATGATATGTATATAAACATGTGATGTATCCTTGATGGATATGGAACAGATGGATCATATGTGTTGATGGACATATATCATGCTTATGTATATATAACATGTTTCCTTGCAGCATGTGGATCTGGTTGTAATAGTTCCATTCTTATGATGCTTTCTGCAATTGGTTTTAATTAACCCATATTTTTGATAAAATGTTGTTTATGGTGGTTCCGCACATTTTCATGTGGCATTTTCTTTATCTGTGTGATGGTGGGATGTCACACATGTGGCCAAGACACCCTAGTGCAGGCCAATATAAGAGAAGGTATGACCCAGACCCTTTGTATAAGTCATGTGGCCCATGCACCCCAGTGCAAGCCAATTCAGATACATAACTCAGGCCCAGAGTGCAGGTTATGTGACCTAGGTATCTTAGTGCAGGTCATGAGATCCATGTACCAAAGTATTGGTCTCCAGAGTAAGATAAGTAAGAAAGACAAAAACAAAGATATAGAGAGAAGATATATTTATGCTTCAGATGTTATACAAAGTTTAGTGTTAGTTCCATGTGTATCATGTTTTAGAATATTTTTGTAGTACATTATTACTTCAATAATGCATATTTTAGAATATTGATGCCACTTATGATAACAATTGTTATTCTAATGCATTTCTAGGGATAAGATGTTCCCATGAGAGGAGTAGGAGTAGAAGTATCACCCAGAACTTGGAGCATACAGATAGAGTTGAATAAGATCTGGTGGGCTGTCAATTATAAGATGATCCTCAGATTTATAAACTTAGATATATGTTTCAATGATTAGAACTTTAGAGTATAGTTTATGTATCAATATGTTAAGTTTGTTTTCCATGTTTATGGTCATTATGTTCCTTTTGTAAGAACAATTATGGGAATGTTTAATATTTTTAGTTTGTGTGATTGATTATATTATTGTAATGAATGTCAGCTTTATGTAATGCCCCCTTGAGTACACAAGTTAAGGATAACTCTATGTTTCTTCCTCTATTTGCATGTGTACTTAGGGAGGGTGTTATAGTTTGTCACTAAGTTTTTGTCGAGGGTACATTCTGTGGGACTGGCCTGACCATTATTAGCCAGTGATTGACCCTAATCACCACATATTGCTTAGGGTTTCATGGTATTGGTCAAGTATTTGGCTTTCATCTTTTGCAATTTTTATAGAGTAAATTGAATAGGTGTTTATACATGTTTGTAACCTATCATGTCTATGTTATTACAAAAATCCATATTATATTTTTCTTATATTAACAACAGAGAAACAATAGTCTATTGGAGATGTATATGTAGAAAATAATGTGCTCGCCCAAGGTCAGGTAGTTGAAAAGAAATTCTTAGACCAGATATAAATTCTTTAGTTAATCTATTACTATTTCCTATAACAATTATGAACTATAATAGATATGCATATCAATTTAACTAGTAAAGACAAACAAAGAAGGATGTGAAACCATGAGTTCGAAGATAATTACTTATTTGTTAAACCATGCTTTGAAACCTTGTTTAAGGGCACATAAGCATTGTAAATCTTGCACACATCTCAGTATACTTGTGATGGATGAACCCACATGGTTATAACAAGTAAGATAGTTTAGATGAATTACCATTTATTGAAGCATTAAAATGTCCAATTGATGAAAAAAATAGTGAAAGATAACAACCTGAGTAAGAAAAACAAATCATAATTATTGGAATTTTAATCACAAGATTAAAGGACCCAAGATAGTCAACCCCCTCTTCTTGGTTGTATACATCAGTTACTAACCTACCTTCAAAACTAATCCAGAGTTCCTTTCACATTTGTATTTGGTATTAAAAACCTATCTCGACCCAATAACATTAGTATCTGGATGTTTGGGAACAAGGGACCATGTTTTATTTTATTCTAGAAATGACAAATCAAGAATCATTGCTTCCTTTCATTCAAATTATATTAAGGGAATGTAATATTTTTAGAGTCACTAGGAAATGTGGAGTAAAGAATGACATATTATGTATTTGTCTTGTTGGTCCCTTATTTAGGATGTCTTACCATTTTATTATTAATGGGGGAGTGGTGTTGTAAAACCATTACCATATTTAAAGAACATTATTGATAGGGAGTTGATTCACTACTATGTTGAATGTGAATACATTATTCCTATGTATTTTGAATAATTTATTCCAGATTTGATGATATATTTGTCAATTCAATAAACTAATTTATATGCACTGTTGATTTTTTTATTAGTGCTCTCTACAGAAAACATGTTATGAATGATGTCTTCAATTTCATCAGCTTGTTCATGACTAGACTGATGTCGAATACTATTAGCATGAGTGGTAATCTTTTGTTACACTGTCATTTTCTTGTGTAAATTAAGGAACATGAAAAGGTATAGAATCATTGGAGGTATGGTTAATAGAATTATAATACTTGTCATCATGTGGTGACAAGAATCTTGAATATACACTTATCTTTACCTGGGGTAGATTAGTGGTGTTTTTAGAAATGAAGGGAAACAACAATCATTAAATATAACTAGAAAAGCAATCATGATTAGTAGGTAGACGAAGACACATACTACCTTTGAATTGATCATTGTACCTAAGAAATGTGCAAGGTTGGGAACTAAGATCAAGATTTTTCTAAATTGTGTGACTTACACACAGGAAACAAAAATAAACAATAATAATGAGTTTTATGTAGTCTAGCATACATTTCTTGGAGTTCTCATGGAGCATATTTTATATAGTCCTTTGGTCAAAAGTCAATTTATGTTGGAAGTGGCCAATGAAAAGGCTTCCACCCAATATTCTCATGATTCTTTAGAAACTATCATCAGTCCCAATTTCACCAAATATTTGTGTGTTTATTATACCTTACCATTTTGCCAATGTGTATGAGCTTATATAAGTCTATGTGTCATTCCTTCACTTTGCATAAAGAATTGTAGTTGTTATTCAAAAATTCAATGTCATTGTCAGTTAGAGGAGTTCTAAACATAGTATTGACCATTGTATAAAATTTTACAAAACCTTTGATAGAGATCAGATTAATTCATTAATGGATAAAACAATATATATAGTTTTGGTGGTCATTAACAAATAAGGCATAGTAGTTATACACATCAGTTGAGACAAGTTCTGAGCTAGATTCATATTTCGAGTTTCTCATGTAATTGTAGTTGTTATTATAAACACAATATACACTTGGTTTATTATATTGTTCAATGTTTTCATTCCTCCTTCCTCCTTGATTTTTCTATCCAAGAAAACCATAGTTACTTGCAATTGTGTTATTCTCAAAAGTAGTAGATCTAATACTTACAACAAGGGAAACAGAGGCTCATCATAGTAACCGTGAAGGTTTCATAGTCATCTCCAAGGCCACTCAAAAGAAAATAGACCTTGTCCTTATCTTTAGGTTTCTTAATGACTTTAAATTGATCACATACAATTTTAAACTCCCTTAGGTAGTCTTTGAAAGACTTATTACTCTTATGAATCCTCCAAAGTTTAAAATTGTTGAAGACCTATTTTTGTTGTAGACTCACAAAAGTTTCTCTCTAAGGCTTCCTAATTCTAGTTTGAGGTGCTTAAACTAACTACAACACCTAAAATTTCTTTAGTTAGGGTCCCCATTATCCAACTCATTTTTTAGTAAATTATTCTTAATTCAAATAATTTATGTAGGATTTGTTGTTACATTGGATTCACCATTGACAATCACCTTTTTAAGATCCTTCTTGATTTTATGTAAGAAACCTTTCTAACCATTTCTCTAAATAAGGGCCTCCACTTGTAATGTCTAGTATTGGTAATTATAGATATTGCACTTGAGTGTAACAAGATTTCAGATATTCACATTATCTAAGTAAGGAAATTTATTTGCAGTTTTCCCTTTAAGATTAATCACATATCCTTCGATTATAGTTCAAGAAGAGAAATCATAGATCCTTTAATATCCAAAATATAGAAGATGATGAGGATTTGGAGAAGCAGAGAAGCTTGAAGAGAGTGACCTAAAAAAGTGTATATCCGAAAGACTAACGACGGTGAGCTAAGAGAATAAAGAGAAGAGATACACATGAACAACCTTATGAGATTATTGAGAGAAGGAGATATATCCATTAAATTTGATATCAGATAAAACTAATTGACTTCCAACCAACAAAGGTCACTTTAGATTAGTAGCGTAGGGATTCCTTGTTTCTTCAGGTGTCGAGACATCCTAAGGAAATGATGAGACCAGAGAATGAAAAAAAGGAAAAGACGAGTATTTGACTTGTTAGGCAGGTTTACACCTTTAAAAAAGCTTTATTATCAATTCAAATTTCATTTTGAACATGAGTGAAGCTAGGTGTGTAACGCAGTGGGGGGATCTTCTGGGGCATCAGCCCACCCTTCCCGCAACAAAATTATTCCAATAGCTATTTTTAACACTAATAAAGCTATATATATATATATATATATATATATATATATAAACGTACTGCATGAAAACTTACAAGAAAAGTGTCTATCTAGGGTGGTAGATGATTCACTTCTTACTTTAAGTGGTGTGGGTTCCATTCACAGCGAAGCCAATTTTTTTGAATCATCTCCCATGTGATAAAATGAAAGTACATTTATACATACATTGATTTTAGCCCTCCTTGGTGTGATTTTCTAGTTCTGCTACTATGTGAAGCATACTATAGTGGAGTGAAGAAGAATAATTGAGATAGAAGGTGTGAGGAGAGAGGAACTAATCAGAGGTGCAAACCTAAAGAGATGTTTCTTGCATTTCCCAACCATAGATGCATTCTATATACGTAGATCTTACTAGTCGGGGTCCAACAAACCCCGCTTGAACAACACAAGAAGAACCACTTGGCCAACTCACTCTTGTTCTAGCAACATATCCTACTTGTAACTGATAAATGCCCAAGAAATATGTGAGTCGGTGACATAGTTCTCAAATGTAATACCCTTCAAGGTGTTGGAATAGTCCCACAATGTTGACCTCTGGGAAGATAATGTGTCTTCAAAGGTGTGTAGTCCCTTCACTCATTACCATATGGTTTTGAGTTGAATACAAAACATTCTCATATAGTATTCGAACAGACCCACATGGCAAATGCGAGGACCAATCCCAATCTAAAATAGCTAGTGCAAGAACACAAAAATGATTGTTCTTTAGGGGGGATGTTGGAATAGTCTCACACCGCTGCATGTGGCTTATAATGTGTGTGTTCCCTTCACTCATTGTCATTTAGTTTTAAGTTGAATACCAAACATTCTCATATAATATCAGAGCAGACCCTTTGAGATAAATGCAAGGACACACACTACCTAAAATAACATGTTCAAACAGACAAATATATTTTCCCTTGAGAGGAGATGTAGGAATAGCCCACACAGCTAAGCTCTGGGATGGTCATTGGATTATAAGGTGTGTGGTCCCTTCACTCATTTCCAAACTGTTTTGAGTTGAACACAATACATTCTCATATGTTGAAATAATCTAACACCGTTTAGCTCTGGGGTGTTCCTTAAGCTAATAAGTTGTGTGGTCCATTCACCCCTTATAAATTGGTTTTGATTTGATTACCACACATACTCAAATGGTATCACAACAGACCACACGAGACAAGCTTGAGAATAATACCCTATATAAAATAACAAGTGTATGTACACAAAAGTGGTTATACTTTAGAGAGTTGAACACATACTCTTTGTAACTGATGAATGTATGATAACAATGTGACTTAGTGGCATAACTCTCAATTGTTAATATCCTTTAGTTTTATCCTACCATAACAGATCAAACACGAAAAATCTTGAATCTGACTAGCCATTCGAGACTGGTAACAATAGGCTGACGTCGGTACTAGACAAAGTGCAATAAAATTTGAGAAAGTTGAGCTCAAACTAAAGCAACTATAACGAGGACAGAAGTAAGCTTGAATTGATGATTATTGATAAAAGTAAGTTAGAGCCAATGCTCAACTCTCTAAAGACACTCACAGTTGTGCATTGTATCCAAAAAAATTATTCATTAATAAGGTTAGCTGCAACTTTTGGAATCCATTGACAGATGGAAAGTGAGTACATGCTTGGTTGTACTCAATTGAGCTGGTTTGGAGGAAAAGAGGCACGTCAAGGTTATTATATGAACTTTGGTGCACTCTATGATAGAGAATGAGGACCACAACACCACAGAAGGTAATCACAAACTTGCATTTGTGTTGATTCCTATGCATTTATAACAAATGTGTTTTATATTAAGGATTGGTGGCATACATGTGAAAGCCAAAGATCAACAAGGGTAAAGATTGAAATGCACCATAAGTCATACAGAAGAAGAAAGGGTGTGGAAGGCGTCATCACATAGGTATGACGAAAGCATAAACACAAGCACCTAGAGAGTAATTAGTAAACTAAACTAGAGATACATCTAACACCCCCCACCCGCAAATTGGTGTTGGGATAATCATAGACCCATTTTAGACTTTAGATGGTTGAAAGTCTGCCTAGCAATAGCTTTTGTGAAAATATCAGCTATCTGATCCTTGGATGAAATGAAGTGTGTAACAATATGGAAAGGGAAACCTTTTCTTGAATATAATAAGTCCAATTCAATGTGCTTAGTTCTCTCATGAAAAACTAGATTCACAGAGAGATGTAAGGCATTTGTATTATCACAGTGAAGAATAGTTGGATAGGGCTGATGAACATCAACATCTCATAATGGCTGAGATATCCATGTGAGTTCAGTAGTAGTGATGGACAAGGATCTACATTTGGCTTCAATACTAGATTTGGCCATTGTCGTTTACTTCTTTGAGGACTAGAAAATGTAGGTTCTGCTGAGGAAAACACAAATCTACTTGTACTTCTTTGAGTGAGTGTGCAGCCAGCCCAGTCTGCATCCAAATAAGAGCTAAACAGAGAGGTTTGAATCAAAATAAAAATGAATACTTAAATGAATGGAGTCCTTGATATAGAGCATAATTCGCTTGACTTGCATCATGTGAACAGTAGTAGGGCAATGAGGAAAATTACAAGAAAAAATTACTCTATATGTGATATCAGGTCTAGTTAACATAAGGTATTGTAGAGATCATATGATTCATCTATAGACAGTAGGATCAGTAAGGGAAGCACCATCTTGCCGTACATAATATTGTAGAAAGAATGCCATAACATGTGACGAAATTGGTTTATAATCTAGCATGCCTTCTCACTGTAAGATCTCATAAGCATACTTAGTTTGATGAAGAAGAATTCCATTGTGTTTGTCTTCATTTGTATTCCCTAAAAATAATGGAGAGTGTTGAGATTTGCATGATAAAATTCATTCTTCAATTGTCCAATGATTTCATTAGTTACCGTTGAATCATTATGAGTGATTAAGATATCATTGACATATAACAACAAATATACAAGATGAACTCCATTGTGTAGAATAAAGAGGGATGAGTCTGCTAAGCTAGTTAGAAATCCAAGTTCTGAGAGATAGTAACTAAACCAATTGTACCAAGCCATGGGTTCCTACTTTAGGCTGAATAGTGATGTATGTAGTTTGCAAACATGATTATGTTTATTTTGACCAATAAAACCTGTCGGTTGAGTCATTTAGACATCAATGTCTAAACAACAATTAAGGAACACATTACAAACATCTAGTTGAACTACCTTCTATTTTCTTGAGACAACAACGCTTAGAATGGTTTTAATAGCAAGCTTTTTTATAACAAGGATGAAAGTTTCTAAGTAATCATTACCCTCCTCTTGATGAAACCCTTTCACTACAAGTCTAGCATTTAACCTATCAATGGTACCATCTGCCTTCAGTTTTATCTTAAAACCCCACTTGCATCTGACTACATTTTGATGAGCCTAACGTTCCACAAGACTTCATGTATTATTCTTATGAAGAGCATTAAGTTCATACCACATTGTAGAAATTCCAACCACCATGTTTTAGAGTAGTATGGATGGCTTGTGGTGGTGCTGGTACAATTTCCACAATTAAAGAATAATTAGGATTGGGTTTAACAATCCCAAGTTCAATGCAAGTAACCATTGTGTGAGTATGAATCTGTTCTATGGATCTTCATAGATCTGTAACTATAGAGTACCCTAGTGATGTATTTTAAATACTATTTTCATGAACATTATACTGAACACTTTAAGTCTCATATTGATCATCGATAGATGGTTAGTTGTTAGTGTTTTGGAGAGTATTTAAAACATCAAGTGTACCACAACATGTCTAGTATACTTTAGATGAACTGTTCTGACATGGTGTAGATGTATCCTTAATATTGAGTAGCTTGTCAGCTGGTAAGATGTTTCCTTCCAGATCAGAATGAGAGCACATGGATATACTATACTCATGGGACTTCTCATTTAATCTGAAATCCATAGAGTTAAAGAGTTGATCATCATAGAAACTACTTATGATAGGTACACAAGATGGTGTATTAGGTTGTGCATCCACCTTAACTAGAAAAACACATTCATAAAAACAACATGCTTAGAGATATAAGTTCTTTTTGTAGGTGGATGGAAGCATTTGTATCCCTTATATTGTTGACTATACACGATAAAAATAGGGTAGAGACCATGGATCTAGTTTATCAATAGTGTAATTTGTAGATAAGGATAACACTTAGATCGTAGAACTCTTAGATGTTGGTAGGAAGGATTTCGTTTATAAAAAACTTCATGTGCAAATTTCTTATTCAGAATAATAGTTGGAAGTCGTTAAATAAATAATTTTCAATAGAGAAGCATCATTCTAGAAATGTTTAGCTGAACTTGTTTCAAATAGCATTGTCAGACCTAACTCAATGATGTGTCTGTGTTTTTGTTCAACAATACCATTTTGTGATGGATCATGTGGACATGAGATTTGATGTAAAATGCCCTTATCAGTCAAAAGTTGTTGTAACTTCTCATTAAGGAAGTCATGTCCACTATCACTCTGAAAGCCTTGTATAGAGAGACCAAATTGCACATGAAATATCTTATACAACTGAATGAACAAATTTGTAAAACCACTCTTGTATTTCATAGGTAGAATCTATTTATAATGACTGTAGTCATCGATAAGAAAAGCATAATAGAAAAAGTTCTGAACAGATTTTACAGGAGCTCTGCCTCATACTTCACAATGTATTTTGTGAAATGGTCTATATGACCTTATGTGAGAATGAGAGACATGGAGGTGTCTACTTTAACTTAATTTACAATTGTTACATATATCATTGAAAAAGAAAAACTATATATCCTCTTATCAATAATAAGATGAGATAGAACTATTTTATTTGGGTTCCCCAATCTTCTATGCCAAACAATTCTTGAGGCTTTATTCCCTCTATTGGAGAAAAAGACTTTATGTTGACTCGCTTTTGTTGCAGGTAGCTTCTCGACAACATTAGTAAGTAAGCAATACATTACATTTCTACATGTTCCCAGAGCCTTAGTTTTACGGGTCTTTAGGTCCTTGATACAAACCAAGTAGTTAGTGAAGATAAAGTAACAATGAAACATAGAGGTTAACATGGAAATAAAGAGAAGTTTTTTTTAATGTCAGGAACAACAGGGATGGCCTTTAAGGGAATTATGATAATATTATTAATTTGTCTATCACCTTTATGAGAAATAGGAATGAACAAATCATTTCCCATCATTATGGAGTTACCTTCACGATATATCTGTAGGTTTTCAATATTACCTGTATCCTGAGTGACATGTCAGTTGCTCCAGAGTCAACATGCCAAGTTGTGAAGTCATCTTCATTTATTTTCATAGCGGCAAGAGAAGTAGAAGTGTTCTCCACAAGGTTAATGGGAACAACTGTTTCCTAGAAGGTCTTATCAAATTGATGCCAACATCTAAGAGCATCATGTCCTCTTTTACCGCAGATCTGACTGAACAATGGGTCCTGAATGGTTTCTCTTGGTTGTTATTAATTAGACCACTAGTTTGTTGAGTGACTTGAGAGAAACCTCACCCATGTGAAGAAAAGTGAGAGACACTTTGAGCTGGAGCACTCCCTAAGATTCCCTGATTGTAGGTGTTAGTCGGCATTCTACCTCTTCCTATGTTGTTGAACCTTGTTCAACCTCGGTAGTTGTTGTTAAAGTTGTTCTAGTGACCATCATTGTTTTGATTTGTAGTAGTATCATTCCAACTAGAGAAGAATAACATAGGATTTACAATGTTTGTTCTTCTAGACTTATGTCTCTCAAAATCTTGCAGGAGAGAGATAAGATCATTATAAGGGGGTACAGATGGCTTGAGCATGGAAATAATGAATCCTTCATAATTAGGGTTATTACAACCATTAAATAAGGTAAACCCATTTTCTTGATCAGTGATTACACATCCAATACCATTCAATTAATTATAGATCTTCTCAAACTTTTGTAGATAATCATCTAACAATTAGTTCCTTTCTGAAAGATTCTTAGTTTTGACTTTAATTCGAACTCTCTTGATTGTGAGGACTCAGTGACCCTTTTATTTAGAGTTAACCAAACCTTAGAGGAAGTCTTTGAGCCAATTATTTCTCACATTACCTCCTCATAGATTGATCCTGAGATCCATCCTTTTAGTAGCCTATCAGTGTGCATCCATGATTTATATTTAGGAATAACATCAGGGTTTCCAGACTCATCCTAAATGATAAGAGGAGGTTGGGCTTCAGTTGTGTCAAAAAAAACCTCTAGACAACAAGATTCCGCTAGGGTTCTTATTTGTGTCTCCCAGAGCAAAAAATTGTTCAAATTCAACTTGATCGATAGAAAATTTGAGACGTTTGATCCAACACGATAAGGGCAGAGAGGATTTGACCATGATGAGACAATAGAATCTTTAGAAGCTATAACTAGATATTCTTTTCATTGAGGATGTCAAAGAAAATAGGAGCTTCGTAGAGAGAAGAAGGGCATATAGAAGACTCATGTCGAACCTAATTTGATAGAGTGGATGGAACGTAGCGGAAAACCTTTCTTGTAGATGATTTGGTGAGTGAAGCTTGAGAAAATGTGTAACCTTGATCGAAGAAGACGAGGGAAGATGACTTGACTTGGAGATCAAACCAGTGATCAGACCTGGATGAGAGAGAAAAACTAGATATAAGTGGCACTGTAAAGACGATGAATCCTTGATATGTACAAGCCGAGAGGAGAGATTACCATGCGATCATATCTCTTATTTGGCTGAGGAAGACGAAGATGAGATGATAGCAATATATCCTTCAACCTGATGTAAAGAAGGTTTTTTGTGAGACGATGGATGAAATTCATATTTGAGAGAGGGTGGGTGGGAAGAAGATGTTTGGGCATAGGAATGGATGACCCCTAATTTTCTTCCACTTCTCTTTGGATCTCCAAGCAAACCTCGCTCTGGTGCACTGATACCGTGAAAGAGAATGAGGAACACAACACCAAAGAAGGGAATCACACACTTGCCTTTGTGCCGATTCCTATGTATTTATATCAAATGTCTTTTACAATAAGGATCGATGGCATACATGTGAAAGACAGAGATCAATAAGAGTAAAGAAGGAAAGTTGCCATAAGTCGAACAGAAGAAGAAAGGGCATGAAAGGAGTCAGCACGCAGGTGTAACATAAGCATAAACACAAGCACCTAGAGAGCATTAAGTAAACTAAACTAGAGATACATCTAATAGTCTAACCATGTAGTATGATTAATTTGGTGACATACATATGTAAACTTAGTTAATATCCTTTAGGTTCATCCTACCATAACAGATCAAACACGACAAATCCTGAATCCGACTAGCCACTCGAGACTGGTAACAATAGGTTGACTTTAGTACTAGACCAAATGTAACTGAATTTGAGAAGGTTGAGCTCAAACAAAAGCATATGTCACGAGGACTGAAGTAAGCTTGAACCGACGGTCACCTAAAAACGTAAGTTAGAAGTAATTCTTAATTCTCTAAATACACTCACGATCGCGAGTTGGTTTCCAACAAACTTATTCGTCAATTAGGTTAGGGTTTTGCTGGATGTTACCAGACCCTTGAAGCGAACGTTGAAGATCAGAATGAAAGGAGGAAGCGTCGTGGAGATAGAGGTGAAATATGAACGTCTCTCCAATTTTCTCTTTGTGTGTGGAGTGCTTGGGCACATAGACAAAGACTGCCAGGGAGCCAACACTGAGCAAGACCATGTGCAACGGTGGGGGAAATGGCTACGGGCGTCACCATCGAAACAACGGAGGCTCGAGCGTGACAGCGGGGGGTGCAACAGACCAGCAAGGCGCAAACTCACGTTCAGAATAGATAAGACGGAGACAACCCCAACAGGGAAGCCGTGCACACAGCGGATCAGGCGAGACACAGTCGGAGAATCACAGTAACGACGAGATGGAAGGGGCACATTGAATTTTGTCTGGGCGCAGCGTCGGGGACGCATCGAGTGGCACCGACGGGGTAGTGTTTACGGACACGCGTGACAGAGCAACGCATCGTCACAATGAACGTAGCGTCGGTAGCAAGGTGACGGGCGTGGGGGGAAATGACGACGCTGCATCGTTGGAAATAAGAACAAAGAGGGGTGGCTGTGGTGGGGAGCCGCAGAGGACTGTGGGTGGTTCCATAGGAGAGACGGCAAGGGGTAGGGGGAAACCAGAAGGAGACGGTCGTCTTGAAGGTATTTGGAGTGGTGGGTGCAGCAGTGGGGGTCCGAGGAATGCAGGGGTAGACGGGTTGGAAATCAACGGGGGCCTAGCGGGGAAGGAAGGGAGGGACAGAGTAACGCGGTGTAACGCCAGTCAACGCCCAGCAGGACGGGGTGTCAGGGAGGTAACGGGTGATGGGGGAGTGGTAATGATACACAGCAGGCAGTATGAGGAGTGTTGCATGGATGAAGGAGGTGACCAGGCTAGGAGTGGTAAGATAAATGAAGATGCACCTATAGTGCAGGAAGAAGAGGGCAACAGAGACGGGATAGGGAAGTCAGGTGGTCAACACGGTGGTGAGGGGAAGGGCAAGGATGTGAACGTCTCCAGACCAACGACACCCATCTTGCAACACCAATGCGACTAGGGACATAGCAAAGACAACACTAAAGGGGATCATCGTGCAATTACTAGAGCACAAAGGAGGAAGGCTGCTAGACCAAAACCAAAGCAATTGTCGAGTTCAACCCAAGCAAAAAAGAAACATCAACCGTGGGTGTACAAAATGAGTAGAGGTTCCCGACTTGGCATCCCAGAGGAGGAAGTGATGTGGGAAAAACAGGCCGGAAGGTGAGATAGGAACTCAGAGTGGTGTGACATGGAACTTGATGAACTACCAATGACTGGGACTGGTGAGAAGAAGGCAAAGCAAACTTCAACAGGGGGATCTACCTCAACCAGGGTTTGTGAGACCCAAGTAGCGGAGATTGGCGGTGACCATTCCTGCGAAGAACAATGAAACTCTTCAGTTGGAACTGTCAGGGCTTGGGCGATCCTAACACATGCACAACTCTCCGATCGTGGTGTTGGAGAGAGCACCCGAATATAGTTTTCATTATGGAAACTATGATTTCTGGGAAGAAGACAGAGGGAGTTCAAATAAGTTGTGGGTTCAAAGATGGCATGTGCATCTCTAGCACAGGCTAGGCAGGAGGAATCGTTTTCTGGTGGAAGGATACAGAGGTGGAAATTCTCAACTACTCTAATAGACATGTCACCAGTCTAGTCAAAGACAATGATACAGGGACCACTTGGTGTGCCATTGGGATATATGGGTGGGTAGATCAACAGAAAAAAGCAAAGACATGGGACTTGATGAGGCAGCTAAAGGCGAAGGTTGAGGAACCAGTTCTTTTCTTTGGGGATTTTAACGAGATGGTTTCCAGTTCTGAGAAGAAAGGTGGACAACCCAGAGAGGAAAAGTTCATGCAGAACTTCAGGGACACTATTGATGACTGTGAATTGGTGGACCTTGGTTTTGAAGGAAACGTCTACACTTGGAGATGTGGGCTGTCAGAAAGAACTCTTGTGCAAGAAAGACTTGATAGATATCTTCCGAAACTCAAATGGCAGGATTTATTTAGTCACTACAAGATCTTCCATCTTCCTATCTATGAGTCGGATCATGATCCTATCATATTGATAGTCGAGAATAGAAAACAAAAAGGGAGAAGGAGAAGAAAGTTCTTTGCCTTTGAGCCTATGTGGGCAGGAGAGAAGGAGTGCAAAACAATTATTGGGGAAGCATGGACAAGTGGTGATGACCTGAAGACAAAGATAATTAATTGCAAAAATCATCTCAATAGGTGGGCTGTAAATAAGTTTGGGAATTGAAAAAAAATCAATGAACTTGAAGGCGAGCTAAAGAAAATCCAGGCACAACATCCAGACCATGTTTACCTTCAAAGGGCAGAAGAGATTTCTAGAGAGCTGCAATATTGGCTAAAGCGAGATGAGGAGTATTGGGCAGCATGGGTACGAGTAAAAGAACTCAAGGAGGGGGACCGCAACACAGCTTATTTCCACCAAAAGGCATCTAGTAGGAGACGAAGAAGCTGGATAGAGGGTCTTGAGGATGATCAAGGGAATTTCAAAACTCATGCAGATGATATTTCAGCCATCATTACCGATTTCTTCTCCAAGTTGTTCCAAACTAGAAATCCCATGGGATTTGAACAAGAAGCAAGAGGCATTAGAAGGATGATCAGTGAAGAACAAAAAGAAAATCTTGAAAGAGATATCACAAGTGAGGAAATCTGGGCAGCTCTTAAACAAATGCACCCTAATAAAGTGTCGGGTCCGAATGGTTTGAAAGCAATGTTCTATCAAAAGTACTGGGGTGTTGTGGGTCAAGATGTGGCTAGCTACATTAAAGGATGGTGGAAAGGAGAAAGGAGTCTAGAGGAGGTAAATGAAACACTGGTGGTGATGATCCCAAGGACTGAAAAAACCAAAAAAGTTAGAGAGTTCCACCCGATTAGCCTTTGCAATGTGTTGTACAAATTTGCTTCTAAGGTGATGACAAATAGACTAAAGCCTCTCATGAATAGTATTATAATAGAGAATCAAAGTGATTTTATTCACGGGCGTTTGATCACCAATAATGCTCTCATTGCTTATGAACTTTTCCATGCCATGAAGAGGGACAAAGGAAAGCAGAAAGGCAACCTTGCTTTGAAACTAGACATGTCCAAAGCCTATGATAGGGTTGAATGGAGTTTCCTAAATTATGTGATGGAGAATATGGGGTTTGGAGGAGTATGGAGGGAGAAGATTCAAGACTGCATCACATCTGTCCAACACATGTTTTCCATCAACGGGGACCGGACAAGGAGATCAAAACCTTCGCGGGGACTTCACCAGGGTGACGCTCTCTCTCCCTACCTTCTCATCATATGTGCGGAAGCTTTTTCTACCATGTTAAGTATTGTTGCTCGTGACAACCTTATACACTGTACCACTCCATGTAGATGGGCACCACGAATATCTCACCTTTTCTTTACAGATGACAACATCATTTTTACTAGAGCAACCTCGTCAGAATGCTTGAAGATAGCTGAAATTATCAGCCACTACGAATAGGCATCCGGTCAACAAATTAATCTATCAAAGACAGAGGTAGTTTTTAGCAAAGTGGTGACGGCAACAAAACGAGAAGAACTAAAGGGTTTACTACAAGTAAAGGAGGTGGACAGGAACACAAAGTATCTTGGTCTCCCAACAACGATAGGAAGATCAAAGAAACATATTTTCAGTTTTGTGAAGGAGAGGATTTGGAAAAAACTTCAAGGTTGGTCTGAGATGTTACTCTCCAAGCCCGGTAAGGAAGTTCTTATCAAGGTTGTGGCACAGGCTATCCCGACGTATGTGATGAGTATTTTCTGGATACCAGCGGGCACACTTGATGAAATCCAAAGTATCATTGCAAGGTTTTGGTGGGGCGCAAAAGGAAATGAAAGAAAGCTAGCATGGACAAGCTGGGAAAATATGTGTAAACCAAAAAAGGGTGGAGGACTTGATTTCAGGAATTTTTATATGTTCAACCAAGCACTGCTAGCCAAACAATTATGGAGGTTAGGAGTGAATCCACAATCACTTGTGCATAAGGTGTTGAAGGCCAGATATTTTCCTAGAACATCCATTTGGGATGCAAGAAGAGGCTACAATCTTAGCTACACTTGGAGGAGCTTATGGGGAGAAAAGGCACTATTGAAGGAAGGAATAGAGTGGAGGGTAGGAAATGGGAAAGACGTGGACATTTGGGAAGACTCATGGCTGCCGGGAGAGGAAGACAGTCTAGCACGCTTCAAGAGCTCGGATGACATACCCTACGGGAAGGTGAGTGAGCTTATGACACCAGATGGCCTTGACTAGGACATGGACAAACTTGAGGCTTGTTTTCCACCGTCTTACATAGAAAGGATAAAAGCTATCTCACTCAGTATACGTGAACAGGATGATATATGGTCGTGGTGGCCGGAAAAGAAGGGTATATACACGGTGTGGTCAGCATACTGGTTAGCCATGCTTGGAAAAGAGGAGGCCCGACAACATGTAAGGCAGCAGGGCGTCAACTTATGGCAGCACATTTGGAGAGGGGGGTGGACACCCAAGATGGCACACTTCATGTGGAGGGTGTGCACGGGGGGGGCTAGCAACCAAAGGGAGGTTGTTTGATAGACACTGTATTGAGGATGGTACATATCAGGTTTGTATGTCAGAAAAAGAAACAATTCCACATATGCTATTCCGATATTTGAATGCTACTGAGGTCTGGGAACAACTGGATAGAGGGACCCAAGAGTGGGTGGAAGACTACAAAGATGAAGACATCACTAGCACCATGGAGGCGGTTGTCGAGAGGGAAGATAAGGATGCGATTGTTGCTGCTATGTGGGCTGTTTGGAGGGGACGCAACATGTGTGTTTTCCAAGAAGGTGAAGTACACAGTGGCTACCTATACCGTTTGACACTGACATGGGTAAAAAATGATGGAGGAAAGAAGAACCTAAGGAGGAGCAACAACGCACAATGGGGTAGTGAAGGAAATCTACGGTGGATTAAGGCTGCACCCGGACGAGTAAAGATAAATGTTGACGCTTCATGTGGGGAGGACGGAGAGGCTGCCATAGGAATGGCAATGCGGGACAGCCAAGGAGTGGTAATAGGGGTTGCGGGTGAGAAGATTAGTAAACACACTGAGGTAGCAACGGCAGAAGCCATAGCGTTGCGAACATCAGTCCAGTGGGCACACAGCCATGGCGACATACAGGTCGAGGTGGAGACAGACGCTCTTGAGGTGGTCCAAGCTTGTAGTGACTCCTCTTCTAGGAGGGACCACGTGGGGATCCTTGCAGACGATATTAGGAACCTGAAATAATTTTTTTCTTTTTGCAGCATTTCTTATATTAGTCGTTCTTGTAACAAGCTTGCCCATGAACTTGTCACCATGGCACGTAAGGGACAAGTAGATAGCTTTAGTCTTTTCCAGTTTTTTCCTTTAAGTCTTGTAAACTTTACTTTGGCTGATTTAGCCTAATTAAGTTATGTTGGCGGGGGCCCCAATCATAGGACACTCCGTCCCCTCTCAAAAAAAAAAAAGTTAGCGTGGAATCCACTAACGGATGGAAAGCGAGTACATTCTTGGCTGTAGTCAATTGATCTGGTTTGGAGGCAATGAGGCACATCGAGGTTATTATATAAACTTTCGGGGGCACTATAACCAAGTAGTATGATTAGCTCGGTGAAAGGCATCTGAAAACTTAGTTTTAAGTTCTTCTATTCCGTTGAACCAATATCCAATAACAAATCTAAAACCCCATGAAAAATACATGCGTCAACGCAGAATTAGGAGGGCTGTAACATCCCAGGATTTGAGGCCTCGGATAACATGATCTTAAAAGGAATGATTGGACTACCCATATCACCAAGGTGCACCTCCTTTTCCGGGAGCCCATCACTAAAGAACTCCATAGTTAAGCGTGCTCAGCTTGGAGTAGTACTAGGATGGGTGACCAGTCGGGAAGTTGATCCTGGCTTGCGCGTCAGTGTGGACAAAGTGCGCAGTTAAGGCTAGTGGTGGTCTGTGGGGCCAGTCGTCATTCCTAAAACTCTACTAGAGCCTAGGGTAGTGGGCCCGAGCGTTACAAATGGTATCAGAGTCATAACCCCTCCAGTAGGTGGGGCCCACATGGGCATGTGGCATGCCAGTCTTGAGCCGTGCGGTCCAGGCAAGTTGGAAAGGGCTATCCGTAGAGACGAGATGGAGCCGCCCTTGCGTTGGTAGCCGTGGATGGGAGCTGGGTGTCCATGGGCCATTGTGGGTCTGCACTGAAATGGGGTCAGATTATGAGGCCATATAGTTGAGCCTTGACGAGGACGTCAAGAGTCTAAGTGGGGGAGATTGTAACATCCTAGGATTTGAGGCCTCGGATAACATGATCTTAAAAGGAATGATTGGACTACCCATATCACCAAGGTGCACCTCCTTTTCCGGGAGCCCATCACTAAAGAACTCCATAGTTAAGCGTGCTCAGCTTGGAGTGGTACTAGGATGGGTGACCAGTCGGTAAGTTGATCCTGGCTTGCGCGTCAGTGTGGACAAAGTGCGCAGTTAAGGCTAGTGGTGGTCTGTGGGGCCAGTCGTCATTCCTAAAACTCTACTAGAGCCTAGGGCAGTGGGCCCGAGCGTTACAAGGGCAAACTCAGCGTTGGCACACATAGTGGAGAGTAGCTTTGTACGACCTGCCATATCGACCTCTTAGCAAGCTACTTTGACGTTTGAACACCTAGTCCTGTTTGGTTTAGGATTGGAATTTTATAGTCAAAATTGGGTTAGATGGGGAATTTAGTTGGTTGGGATTACTCAAAATATCTGGATAAATTTGATCTGGAAATACGTTATGATTGTGTTTGGTAACTTAATTGACACTCTAATTAGACTGCTCTTGTTTTCACTATTGTACATAAAATAAAATAGCATAGAAAGACAGAGCTAAATCCATATTGGGATTTCTAATCTTGCTAATAACAAGGTCGAGTTGGTATGGACCACAAGATTAGGGAATCCCGAAACGCGGTCGATATACCAATTGCATCCAAACACCATACTCGTTCAACCCAGACCAGATTAACGTCAGGTGGTACAAAAGGACAAGATTGCATCGTGTACTAAGCCCCTGCTTGGTCCAGGATAGGGATTCTATAGTCGGGGTTAGTCAAAATATCTGGATAAGTCTGATCTAGATTCGGTCCTTAATTTGGCAACCTAATTTGTACCTTGATTGGACTGGCGCCATTTACATTGTTGTATATAAACCAAAATAGCATGTACAAACAGAGCTAAATCCAAAATGAGATTCTAATCCTACTAAAAGAAGACCCAATGTCTTTCACATGTCGCACTTGTTCAACTCATACTAAATTACAGCTAGGTGGAACAAATAGACAAGTAATAATTTAAATTGCACAACGTACCAAAAGATTAAGATTTCTTTTCATTGCATTTTGAAAAGGGCCCCTCATAGCAAAGTTGGACCTTATCTATGACAAAGTTCTGGTCCTGAGTGACGTATTTCTCGTGATGCCTTCAACACTAATTTAGTGGTCAAAAACCAAACATGACATAAAAATCTTTCAAGATCACTATGCATAGTGAAACACATATATTTTGACTTGTGTCTAGAATTTAGGGAAAACTATGATACTTAAATAACTATGATTTGCTTTTACATGTTCTATGAAAAGCACCTCTTAGGACGGGAGTCAGACAATAGATGTGAAAAAAGTTCTAAGGTGTATTTCCTTAGTATGTCATGTATACCGTCTTAGCCGTCCACAACCCAAAAAATCTAGAAAAACTCTTTAGAAATCCATGTATACAATAAAACATGTAGACTTTTGAGTTTTTACGTGTATCTATGGGACAACTTTGGTGCATGAACAAACGAGGAATTTCTTCAGCACGTTCTAAGAAAAGGCTCTCAAGACTGGAATCAGAACATAGCTTCAAAAAAAGTTCTAGTCTTTGATGGTTTTTGTCTTAGGATGTCCTAAACAGAACCTTAGCTTCAAAAACTCCAAGCTGAAAAAAAGAACCTTAAGAGATATATGTCCATAGTGAGACACACAAATCTTCAGATTTGCACACAGATCTTTAGAGACAACTTTTATACTTCAACAACTAGAACTTCAATCAACACATTATGAGAAAAGGCCGTCAAGATCAAAATTCAAAAGAAATCTCCATAAATCTGTGTACATGATGAAACACAAATATTTTCAGGTTTAGTCCTAGATATCTAGACACCAAATCGGTGTTTAAATGACTAAGATTTTGTTCAACAGTGGCTTGGAGAGAGGGAAGCAAAATGTCATGGGAAACATTCAGGCCTCCTTCCAAAGGAGGTGTTGACGACGGTGGCGTCAGTAATGGGAGAAGTCAAGGAGCGATTCCAAAGTCCTCCAGCATCTCTGTCACCTTGGATGTCAAACATGGGTAGATTTCTTTGCTCGGAAATTTAATTTGAATATTCTAAAGCTTCAAAAGACTCATGTGGATCTAGTGGATGGTAAACTGATCCATCATAAGGAAACTACTGATAGGAATATAGATTAGTGGATTGGAGACGTCATTGGATACATAGTAGAGTTAAAACCGCACTGGCCTGCTCTTGTCCCTCACTTTTCCTAAATCTGGAAGGCCAAAGGGTCATTTGAGATTAGATCGCAATGGAAGGGATTTTTCTAATTACTTCAATACATGATGAAGATATTATAACATCTTTAGAGGACAGACCATGGTTTGTTGCATGAAAACCTTCTATTTTTAAGAGATGGGAAAAGGATGAACGGATGGAGAAGCTTAAACTTGAGGAAATTCTGATCTTGATCAAGGTTTTTTACTTATCGATCGAGCTTTGGGATGAATACATGTTCAATACAGTTGGATTATTCTTGAAAAACCCCTTGTGTGGACTATCTACTAATTCTACTAAAGAACTAGAGTTTTCAAGGTCACAAGTTCTAGTTCCTGTTGGCTCTAGCTTTCCCAAGAAGCTGGAGATCATGTACAATGATGGAATTTTGGTTCTATTTTGTTTGAGTATGAATGGGAACCATTGTGCTGCATACAAATGTGGGAATTTTTTCCATGAGTCACTTTTATGGAAGGATCTATCTAGTGAAGGCTCAGTTGTAGACAAGAATTAGAAGAAATGGGTTCCAAAATTCCTTTTCAGCATTTTCTGAGTGATTCTGAAGAATGTGTTGATGTTGAAGGTGGTCTAATCTCCAGCAATGAGGTCATGGTTCCTAATTCCTCAATTATTGCTTCTATTCTAATCGTCGATCATACTATTTAGATTACTCCTAAAATCTCCTGTGCGGTTAATGAATGGTAGAACTCTAGAAAAAATAAAAAAGCAAATTGCCCCCTAAGTTCTATACCAAAAGTGCAAAGATGAATGATAGAACGATTGAGATTTCTCCACAAAAATTTTCAATCCTTGAATCCATTGAATATGGGAAGCTATCTCAACCCATTAGGGTGGTTCAATAGGTAGTTGAATGCTTTCTAAATGGATAGTCAATTCACCATTATGTCTTGGAGTGTGAGAGGAGCTAGTAATAAAATCTCTCACATTTACCACACCATTGTTAGGAGAAGGCCTGACATTTTTGTTATTTTGGAGTTTAGAATAAATGCTAGTGACTTGAATTCCTTTGTTAACTATATCTGGAAGGGCACTACTTATATTTCTAATAAACAATTTTAGTCTTATGTCAGAATTTAGTTCTGTGATAAAATTCATTGATCACCATTACTTGTTGTTCTGCAATTGAACAAGTTATGCATTGAGACATTGAGGTTCTTCCTAATAAGTTCTCCTTATTAGATATCTATGGAGTAAATAAAGAAGAAGATAGAATTATGTGGTGTAGTATTAATCTTTTTTGGGATTTTGTTAACATCCCCTGGTGTCTTATGGGTTGACTTTAACATTGAACGTTTTAATAATGAGAATATTGGGAGATCCCCTCCCTTTTTTTCTAATATGAATGCTTTCAACTGTTAGCTAGAATTCTTTGGTCTCCTTGATGTTCCCACTAAAGGACCATTCCGAGAAGCATAAGCAAAAATGGGATTAGCATTTTTCCAAATTTGGTAGTTTGTTCAATATTGATTTCATATCTTTCTTTATTATGGCCTAGGATGAGGTCTACTCAACCATTTTGAGTGATCACAGAGCTCTAAAGATTCATTTTTCCTCTGGGATAAGAGTCTGTTCCACTTTAAGGATTTTGAATTCTTGGTTATTGCATGAAGAGTTTTCAAACACTTTTCATAAAGCTTGGAATATTAGTTGTTAAGGGACTCCTATGTTTAGAGTGTACCATAGACTTAAGAACACCATGTTGTCTTTGTTTAAGGGGAATTGTGAGGTTATTGGTAATAATGTATGTAATGCTATATTGCTAGAGCTTTAAGATTTGGAGTTGCAGAAGAAAGATGACATCTATCCTTATCATGATGTGTTGTAGATATTTATCTTAGCTTAAGAATTAAAGCTAACAATGATCTCCTTGATGAAGAGATTCTTTATAAGAAAAATTTTAGGATTTATGGATCAAATAGATGCTAGACATTCTGTGTTCATTTATACTACTATGAAAACAAGGAGGTCGGTTAATATTATTCATTATCTTAATATCGATGGTAGCTTCTGCTCAGATCCAAATATTATTGTTGAGCACATTGTCTCTTCTTATGAATCTTTCATTAATTCTATTGGGAAAATTCCTATTTTCTCAAAGAAGAGTGGTCTTTTCCTGATGTTACTGATGAATAGAAAAGTTCCCGTAAGTTGTGGGTTTCTAAGAAGGAGGTTGAAGATACCCATAAATGTATGAAGGATGATAAATCTCCTAGTCTTGACGGATTTAATGCCCTATTTTATAAGAAATATTTGGGTATAATTGTTTAAGATGTCACAGAAGCCGTTCTTAAATTTTTTGACAGTGGAAAGTTGTTCAAAGATATAATAGGACCTTTATTACTTTGATCCACAAGTCCAAAGATGCATGATCCGTTAAAGTTTTTAAACTAATTTCCCTATGCAATATCATATATAAGGTGATCACTAAGATCCTTGTTAATCATCTAAAATGCATTTACCTTGTTTGATTGATCAAAATCAATTTGACTTTGTTAATGGGAGAAGGATTGGTGATGCCATTCTTCTTGCAAATGAAAGATTAGCACTTTTTTGAATAAGCATGGAAGTACTAATATGTGTGTTAAAGCCAATTTTTTGAAATCCTATGATTTGCTTAATAGGGACTTTCTTCTATTTGTGATGAAGAAGATGTAATTTCATGTGTGTTGGCTCAACTAGATTAAAGCCAACTGAGATTCAAAATTTTCGAAGTTCTAATAAATGGCATCCTCTCTCAGCCTTTCTTTGCTTCTAATGGTGTTTGCCAGGGAGATCCTTTGGCACCTCTACTCTTTTTTATTGCCATGATGTGTCTTACTAATATTATGAATCAATGTGTTTATCATAATGGTATTGATCATATCTCTAATGGTTCTATAAATCTATCCCATATTATATTTGCAGATGATATTCTTATGTTTTCTAAGGCTAACTATAAAAATTCTACTTGTCCTAACTAAATCTTCTCTACCTTTGTAAGGGTTTGTGGTCATAGGTTGAATGCTAGTAAGAGCCTGTTGTTCATGATTCAGGGGAGTGTGGACTCTTCTATTATGGATACATTGAAAATGGAGATTATTAGTCTCCCTGTTAAATATCTCGGACTCCCCTTGTTTACTAAGACTCACCAAGAAGATGTGCTTACCCATTGTTGCTAAAGTCAAATTGAAGCTTGAATCATGGAAGGGTAGATTGCTCTCTATGCAAGTAGAGTGGAATTGGTTATTTTTACGTTGTCATCTTACCACTTTTTTTTTGTATGCTACTTTCTGTCTTCCTAAAGCTATCACTAATGAGTTAAACAGGCATTTTAGAAATTTTATTTGAGGTGATACCACCTTCATTTAATATCTTGTTCATAGATATAAAAACCCATAAGTGAAGGAGGTTTGGGCATTCACCTTATCCTAGACTGGTGTAATGCTAGATATTCAAGAGTCTTTTGGATTTAGCCAATGATAAAAAGTCCTTGTAGTTCAAGTAGATACAAAAAAGAGTGTTTCATTTATGATTTAGTTTGGTCTATTACCCCTAAGGCTAGCTTCTCATAGCCTCTTAAAAAACTACTCAACCAAAGGAATTATCTATTGGCTACACTCAATTTAAATTAGGGGATGGTAAGAAGTTCTTTTTGTGGAAAGATCCATGGTGTACTAATAAGTCAACTCTTCTGAGTCATCTAGGAGAGCAACTTATGATAAGACTCAGAAAAGGAATCTCTTATTGGGTTTACCACTACATCTCAGATGGGAATTAGTTATTACTTGAAGTCCAGGGTAGTCATAATGCTAATCTTTTCTTTGTAAGATTATCTTGTCCTAATGTTGATCGTGAATATAGAGTTATGGTCAATGGAAGTTGCTTTCTCTCACTAAAGAATGCATATAATTTATGCAGACCCAAAAGATCTGAGGTTTGTAGGGAAAGTTGGATTTGGTCCAATTCCATTCCAACTAGACTCTCCTTTTTTCTTTGGATGTATTTTCTTAATAAAGTGTGAACTCATAATTCTTTGAAAACATTTGGCTTTCATATTTGTTCTAGATTTTATTTGTATGGAAAGGATTAAGAAAGAATTCAACACATCTTTTCTTTACTGTGAGGAAAGTGCTATGATCTAGAATTTGTTTGATACAGAGTTTGGAAATAAGACTTTTCTCTTATATATCCTATTTAGGCTGAGAAAGCATGCCAAACCCAATGCTAGATTTGTGATTTACTATACTTGGTTGGAGAAAAACTAAGTTGTTAGATTTGTACTGAGGCTACATGGAGTTTTCGTTCTAAAGGTACAATTGATATGTGTAGTTAGGTTTTGTACATATTTTCTCTTTCGTTCTTGTTTCCTTTCTCTATAGAGACTTTATCATCTTTTGACATATTCTAATTAATAGGAAGAGACCCACCCTTGTTGCAACAGAGAAGAAGATTTGTTCAACATATTTTGAGAAAAAGGCCACTCTAGACTAGAGCCTAGCATATCTATGGAAAATATCTTTTCCCAATTGATGTTTTTCTCTAGATGTCATGAACACCATCTCAGTTGCCTAAAATCCAAAAATGTCAAATAAAATATCTAGATACATATGTTTCATTTTATGCACAAATCTCTAGGGAGAAATTTGTGCTTAGACAAATAAATTTTTTCTTTGACTCATTCTGAGAAAAAGAATTATTAGCTTTGGGGTTGAACCTTACCCATACATAAAGTTCTATTCATGAGGGGCGGTATTTTTCTCAAGATGTCCTAAACACCATATTACATGTCCAAAATCCAAAGATGTAAAAAGTCTCTTGATATATGTATGCATAGGAAACAAACATATGTTTGGTTTTTTTTGCATAGAACTCTAGGAACAACTTTTGGTTCTTGGGTGACTAGGATTTCCTTCAGTAGTTTTGAGAAAAAGGCCTATCAGGATCGAAGACGGACTGTAGCTATGGAAAAAGTTCTAGTCTTGAGGGGTGTTTCTCATGATTAACTGAACACCATTTCAACCATCTAAAACCTAATAAATATAAAAAAGTAATTCTCTACCATTCTATTTGCACATTTAAACACAACTTTGGTGCTTGAGGGACTAGCATTTTCTTCAAAACATTCTAAGAAATGCACCTTAGAACTGAAGTTGGATCATATCTATGGTAAAATTCTAGACTTAAGGGGTGTATTTCTCATAATGTCATGAACACATCTCAACAATACATGATCAAAACATTATAAAACACCTATGTACAATAAAACACTCAAATTTTTGGGTTTGAGTATGGGTCTCTGGGACAATAGTGGTGCTTGAATGACTAGGGCATTACTTAACAAATATTGTGATAAAGGACCCTCAAGACAAATTTTAGGTCGTGGCTATGGAAAAATTGCTAATTTTAAGGAGTGTTTTTCTTACAATGTCTGGAACATAATCTCATATGTTCAAAATATTTTTTATAAAACACTAGAGATATGTGTACAAAGTGAAATACACATATTTTTTATCTTGTGAACTAATCTATAGAGAAAGCTATGATGCTTGAACAACCCCCCTCAATACATGATCCAAACTATAGTGATGGCAAAGTTTGTAGTCCTTAGTGGTGTTTTATTCAGGATATCCTAAACACCATCTCAGTTCTTCTAAATTGTGAAATTTCAAGGAAATTTTTTAGAAATGTGTATGCATAGTAAAACATACAACCTTTTAGACGTGTTCACGAATCTCTACAGCCAACTTATGTGCTTGAGCAATACTAATTTCTTTCACCACATTATGAAAAATGGCTACTCAGAACTGGAGCCAAATTGTAGCTATGGCAAAAGTTCTATCCTGAGGGGTGTTTTTCTCATGATGCTCGAACACCATATCAGTCAACCAAAACTCAAAAATGCCAACAAACACCTCTACAAAATTGTGTGTACAGTGAAACACAAACTTTAAGAATTGATCATGGATCTCTAGGGACAAATTTGGTGATTCAATGACTAATATTGCTTTTAGTATGTTCTGATTAAATACTCCTTTGGCCGAATCTAGACTGTAGTTGTTATAACCTCATTTTCTAAAGCATGTCACGAGATTTATGAATCTCCTTTAAAAGATAAATAAGATCCATGTTTGATTTCATGGTTTGATTTGAATGGATTTCGTGCATACTTTCTTGTTGGGCCTTATTGGCCATTAAGCCCATTTGAAAGAAAAATAAAAAGAAATGAAAAAGGAATTCCATTTAATAAAAAATACAAGGGAATAATGGAATATATATATATGAAAATGAGTAAAGGATGATTAAAAGGCTAAAAGATAATTTCCCATAATAGGATTTCGTGTTATAAAGGAGCCTTGGGGTTCAAGGAACTCAGGATAATTAAATAATAGCAAGGGAAATAAAGAATATGTGGAAAATATGAATAAAAAGGTGTTTTCTTGCAACCAAAGAAAAGGGACGGTTTAATTTATATAATGATCTCAAACTTTTCATGATGAGAGATAAAAACCTAAAGGAGTTTCCCTCAAAATTTGAATAAAAACGGAATTAAGAATTGGGAGTTATTGATTTTTCAAGATTAACCTTATAATGGGATTTTCCTTTGCATTTTAGGAAATATTTTCCTTTTCTGGTTGAACGTGGACAATAGGGGCCGTTGGATCTTGATCCAACCGACCCATTTCATCGTCTAGAGTCCCAAAGGGACACAGACTATATCTGCCCATAGGGGATTTTTCCCTCGCGATTCCGATCACAGCAGAGTATGAGCGTGCATGGGATGTATCCCATTGAGTTTGGGAGGGTGAGAGGAATGTTCTCGACCCTAGTTTAGGCAACTTTCCTTGTGTATGCATGAAATGCCCAATTGAGCTGAGGCAAGGATTGGCGGCGTGGTCAGGAACCCTAGAGGGGACCCTCCACGTCCTATAAATAGACCATCGATCACTCCTTTATATCTTCGCGATCTCAAACGTCGTCTTCTAGAGACTCAAAGCCCTCAATCCCTCTCGATTGCTCGCGTTCAGGTGAGGCCTCCGCCGCCGCGTCACCGTGTTCTGAAGAACGAAATAAGAAGAAGGTGATGAGCAGTAGCCACAGGATCAAGGACCATCGAGTTCCAGCGCGATATCCAACGCCTCCTGAGCGGCAGGCCTATCTTGTTGGAGTAAGTGGAGCGGGTCAGCGCAAGGCGTCTGATCGAGGGTCCATCGTGGACCGAGGAGATCTAGAGGACGAACTCCCACAGTCACATGCACCTTCAGCGACAAGCATTGGATCCAGGCGCGGGCCATAGGCACATCAATCGGACGACCGTGAATTTTTGGTAAAACCCCTCTCTGATCGAAAATCACAGAAAAATAGCATTTACTTGCTAAAATCATAGAAATAGCTAGGAATCTCGTATAAAAGAAGTTTATATATGAAAGTTGGGTAGATAAATGCAAGGAACCTGATAAAAATAGTTTTATGACCTGATTCCAGTTCTTTTAGCAAAAGTACTTTAATTTTCTAGTAAAATGCATTTTAAGTTAATTGGAAACCCTAATTACCTATAAAGGATGTTTCTTTGTAAATTAATTGGTTGAGTTGAGGATTATAAACCTGTTAATTAATAATATGAAGATTTCATCCGTTTTGAATACAAATATGGCTAAACTAGGGTTTATGTCTATGAATGAAAGATAATGTACATGAAAACCCTAATTTAGGCTAAAAGAAGAAGGAAACCATGTTATTTTGATAAATTGCTAAATAATGATCATAAAATTGTTAGGGATATTAAAAGGAGAGAATTTAAAGGTTTTGGGTATATTTGATGGATTAGGGTTCATAATATCTAAGAAGGAAAGCAAAACCCTAATTTTCAAGAAAACCCTAAAATTGAATAGAAACCCTAAGGGACATGATGAAATTGGTTAAATATTAATAAAAGTAAACTAGTACTTTTATTTCAGGGTTTTCTGTGCACCTTGCTTGATTTCTTGGACATTCTCTCTCTTCAATTTTGATTCTGTAATTGAAACTACAATAAGAGGTATGTGGTTACGCTTATGACTATACCGATTAGTTTTCCGAGGATTTTATCGACGTTTTCCTCAATGATTGAAATAACTGTTGGATGTTTCAATTCATGCAACTATAAAGTGACTATGACTATCACTATGGTTATATATGGATAACAAGCTAGATCCGAGTCCACCCTTATGGATACGCAAAGGCTAAGGATAACCTAGAGGAAGGTCTAGGGTATCATGAGTTAGAACTGGGCTACCCATGTGTAGTGCCATGAGACTCTTAGCATACCATGAGTTAAGGAGTGGGCTACCTACGGGTAGTGCCATGTGACTCCGCCCTAGAAATTGATTCACTTGATAGGTGAAGTCATGAGGGGTATAAAGGGAATATGGGATACATGGATCGCGTTGTTATACTTAAAATGTAACGTTGCCTGTTAAATGATAATTGAATGCTATACATTGTTATAGATATTTGCATGAATAGTGATTTCCCCCACATACCAGCTTTGGCTGACCGACGTTTTATTTGTCGGCGTTTTAGGTATATACAAAAAGGATAAGTAGTAAACCATCATTTGTGAAATACACGAAGTAAATCCAAAGGAGGATTAGTTATCTAGTCCCAGTTCTGGATAGAGTTTTAGAATTCCAAAGTTTTCAAAGGTATGCAAAAAGTTTTATTTATTTCATCCTTTCAGATTAGTCTAGTAGAATTTATTAATTGTTGTCAATTAATTGCTGAACCTTGATCCGGAAATTATGTGTGCGGCTCGGACTTCTCGATCTCCCTTAATTGGGGGTTATCGGGAGGTGGGGTCGTAACATTTGGTATCAGAGCCAAGGTTCTCCACTTAATTGTTAATAATTATTAAATTTTAAAAACTATGTAGAACCCAAGGGAGTTATTAGAGGATTTTCCGAAAGACTGAGGTGTATAGAAAAGGATCACTTCCGGGGGCTGGCAAAATTTTCCTCGGCACCGCTAGTCGGAATACGAGGACTCCCGGAATGTGTGACTGCCTGGCCGATGTCCTTGGATTTGAATCGAAATAAGAAACCTTTAGGACTCTCTCATCTTATTTGTCCCTTCTCATCACATATTCTATTAAGGCTTTAAGAGTAGGATTCTCTCTCTCTCCTCCACACTCATGTGGTATGGGCAAGTAAGTTGAGGGTTTAAGGATCCTCCATCAAATTAATAAAATATATGTAATGAGATATCATTGAACTTAAGTATAACTAGTTTAAATGACAAACTAAAGGTTTGTTTGTTATGCTTATGTAGATGTCACGAACAAAGACTATTGCTATTCCTGAGGGCTCTGGGAATCTAGCACGGAGTGTTTGGCCTCCCCGTAAAGGAAAGGAGTCTTCTGAAAAGAGAAATAGGAACCATGATTTTTGATCCTCTAAGAAGAGGAAGAGGCATGAAGAAGTCACTCATGAGGTCCCTAACCCTAACCCAATACCATTTCATAACATGAACCAAGAAGAAGATCAAGGATATGATGAGAAACATGTGTATGAGGAAGAAGCCAAGATGGATGAGGACCAAGCTGATAATCCAGAACCGACCATGATGATTCATACCCCTGATACCTTGTGGATGGAGCAACAAAGGAAGTTGATAGATGCTATTAATGCTTTGGCCCTTCGAGACATAGCTAGAGTTGAGAATGTTGAGCCATACCCTATTCATCCACGTGTGGGAGCCACTAGCCTAGACTTTGTTAAGATGAACATAGAAAAGTTCTGGGGAGAAGATAAGACTGAGGTAATTAATAAAGCAGAAGCCTGGATACTTGCAATAGAGAATGGTTTCCGCATGCTTGAAGTGCAGCCAAGCAAGAAGGTCCTCTTTGCTGCTCACCTTCTCGAAGGAGCAGCTAAGATATGGTGGGAGACTCACATCACATGCCAAGATCTGACTGAAGAGCCAATGGCATGGGCTGATTTCAAGACCATCTTCACCGCCGAATTCCTCCCCGTCACGGCAAAGAAAGAGAAAGAGAGAGAGTTCACTAGCATGACTCAAGGAAGCTCTTCAGTGGCGGACTTTGGCCATAGGTTCCGCCTCCTGGAACGTTTTGGACATATGATGGATGAAGAGAGGAGGGTGGACCACTTCATGGAACGTCTCCACCCCGCCATCAAGCCCCATGTGATGGCAAGTAAACCCAAAACTTTTGCCGAAGCCTACAACACTGCTTTATACATGGAGAGGACTGTGATGTCTGCCTAGTTTCCATCCAAGGGGTACTTGGGTTTCACTGAAGGAGCCCAAGGCCTGAGAAACAACCACAAGAAGGGCTCGGGACGTCATCAAGCTAAAGGAAAGCATGGAGGAAAAGGGAAACCCCGTCAAGAGAACAACCAACCTCCTTGCTGCTCCTGTGGAAAGGGGCACGCCGGTGAATGCCACTACAAGAAGAAGACATGCTTCCGATGCCACCAAGAAGGACATCTGCAATCCATCTGTCCCATGCAAGATCCCAGGGGACCTGGACAGGTGGCATCTCCACCAGTAGCAGCTCCTCCAGTAGCAGCCCCACCCATAGCTGCAGCCCCACCTGCTGGAGAAAGAGGACAAGCTCAGGTGTTTTCCATTGATAATGAGGAAGCTCAAGCAAATGCCAATCGGTTGATAGAGGGTAATAACCCTTAGATTTTTCTTTTCTGTCTTAAAGTTAAGCATGTAATAGTCTAATGCATGGTGAACAATAATGTAGGCATGCTTGAAGTCATGGGACATAATGTGAAAGCTTTGTTTGACTCTGGATCTACTAATACTTTCATTTTGAGAAATCTTGCAACTATGCTTTGTTTGGATATCAAGGATCTAGGATATGTCTTAGATGTTACAACCCTGAGTGGTCGAATCTTTACTCCCCTTTTGAAAGCTCCGGTGATACCTGTGAAATATCGAGATCATGAGTTTCCTACAAATTTTATCCTCCTTGAAATGAATGATTTTGATGTAATCATTGGCATGGATTGTCTTTATACCTATAGGGCCAACATTGACTGTAGGGAGAAGAAGGTGATCATTAAGAGACCAGGTCACCCACCTTTTATCATTAGGGGTAGGAAGGATGCCACCACCAGCCTTTATGTGTCAGCCTTGAAGGCAGAACAGATGATGAGTAAAGGGTGTCAAGCTTTCCTAGAAGTAGTCACCGAGCCGGAACCCAAAGTGCAACCCTTAGAAGAAATAGAGGTAGTTAGGGGCTATGCAGATGTTTTCCTAGATGATCTACCTAGAATTCCTCCCGAAAGAGAGGTAGATTTCTCCATAGAGCTAGCCCCTGGTACAAACCCTATTTCCCGAGCACCCTACCGGATGACCCTGTTGAGTTGCTTGAGCTAAAGAAGAAATTACAGGAATTGTTGGATAAGGGTTTTATCTTCCCTAGAACATCACCCTGGGGAGCGCCGGTTCTTTTTGTAAAGAAAAAGGATGGTTCGCTCCGAATGTGCATAGACTACCGGATGATCAACCAGGCTACCATTAAGAACAAATACCCTTTACCCCGGATAGATGACTTGTTTGACCAGTTGAAGTCGGCTCGAGTCTTTTCCAAGATCGACTTGAGATCGGGTTACCACCAGTTGAGGGTTAAGAGTGAGGACATCCCAAAAACCGCTTTTAGAACCCGGTATGGCCACTATGAGTTCGTGGTTATGCCTTTTGGGTTGTCCAATGCACCCAGTGTGTTCATGAACCTTATGAACAGTGTGTTCCAACCCTTCCTTGACTCTTTTGTCATAGTATTTATAGATGACATACTGGTTTATTCAGATGACCTAGAACAACACCGAGACCACCTAAGAAAAGTCCTTGATATCTTGAGAAAGCAGAGTTTCTATGGGAAGTTCTCTAAATGCGAGTTTTGGATAGACCGAGTCATGTTCCTTGGACACATCATCTCAGGAGGAACGATCGTTGTAGATCCAGCTAAAGTGTCGGCGGTTCGAGACTGGCCAGCACCAAAGAACCCCTCCGAGATACGAAGCTTCTTGGGATTGGCAGGATATTATCGACGCTTCATCGCGGATTTCTCAAAGACCGCCTTGCCTCTGACTATGTTGACTCGGAAAGATGTGAAGTTTGTGTGGTCCGATGTTTGTGAGGCTCATTACCAGAAGCTGAAAGAGAAGTTGACCACTGCACCAGTTTTGACTCTACCATCAGGCAATGAGGGTTTTATGATTTTCACCGATGCATCCAAGATGGGACTAGGCTGTGTGTTGGAACAGAATCGACATGTGGTTGCATATACCTCCCGACAGTGCAAGCCTAATGAGGTGAATTACCCAACCCACGACCTGGAGTTAGCTGCTATCATCCATGCCTTGAAGATTTGACGGCATTACTTGTATGGTGCCACTTTTGAGATCATCACAGACCATAAGAGCCTGAAGTATCTCCTGATGCAAAAAGACTTGAACCTACGACAACGACGATGGATGGAGTACATGAAGGATTACGACTTCACCATTGCCTATCATCCAGGAAAGGCGAATGTCGTAGCCGATGCTTTGAGTCAGAAACAGCTGAGGTGTGCAGTTGTGTTGTCCAGACAGTGGAAGTGCTTAGAAGATCTGGTGGAGTGGTCACCTCAACCGTTAGATGATCGAGTTCGATTGGCCAATATCCAGATACAGTCTGAGTTATTGAGTGAGATTGTTGCAGCACAGTTGGCTAGTGGAGGACTTGACAAGATGAAAGGCTTGATGCAGAAGCCTCAAACTCGCCTTTCGTTGGGAATAGACGAAGGAATCCGATTTGAGAATCGCATATGGGTTCCCAAAGATTCACCGTTCAAGGAACGTATCCTACAAGAGGCTCATGGTTCTAGGTACACGGTACACCCAGGAACTACTAAAATGTTTAAGGACATGCAGAGGTTTTTCTGGTGGCCAGGAATGAAGAGAGACATTGCAGCTTATGTAGCCAGTTGTCTTACGTGCCAAATGGTGAAGGTTGAACACCAATGACCCGGCGGGCTTTTACAGTCTATAGAGATTCCAGAATGGAAATGGGAGCAGATCACCATGGATTTTGTGGTGGGTCTACCCCGGACCAAGAAGGGTCATGATGCGATCTGGGTTGTGGTAGATCGCCTTACCAAGTCAGCACACTTCCTCGCCCTAAAAACCATTGCCAAAGTGTCAAACTTAACTGAGCTATACATCATAGAGATAGTGCATTTACATGGCGTACCCGGTTCCATCATCTCAGACAGAGACCCAAAGTTTACTTCCAAATTGTGGAAGCAGGTTCAAGAGGAACTAGGAACAAGGTTAAAGTTCAGTACCGCTTATCACCCTCATACAGATGGACAGTCGGAAAGGACAATTCAGACCTTAGAGGATCAGCTGCGAGCTTGTGTGCTCGATTGGGGTGGATCATGGGAGCAGTACTTACCTTTAGCTGAGTTTGCTTACAACAATAGTTACCAATCCAGTATCGGGATGCCTCCATATGAAGCTCTATATGGGAGACTGTGTCAGTCACCACTTCACTGGGATGATGTTGGTGAAAGGACCTTATTGAGGTCAGATGAACTCCAAGTGTATGCTGATAAAGTCGCTTTGATTAGGCAAAGGCTAAAGAGAGCCCAGGACTGACAGAAGTCGTATGCTGATGTGAAGCAGACTGATGTGCATTTTGCTGTGGGAGAACATGTTTATCTGAAAATCCGACCGCTCCGAGCTATAGCTATGAATAGAGGAAAGTTGAGTCACCGATATGTGGGTCCGTTTGAAGTGTTAGAACAAATTGGTGAGGCCGCATATCGTTTGGCGTTACCTCCTCAATACAGCATAATGCATGATGTGTTTCATGTGTCCAATCTGAAGCGATATGTGCAAGATCCAAGTCATGTGCTTAGCATTGAACCTATCGAGCTTCAAGGAAAGTTGTCTTATCCTGAGTTGCCTTTGCGGATTCTTGATACCAAGGTAAAAGAGCTCAGAAATAAGAATATTGAGATGGTAAAGGTTCTTTGGAAGCACCATGGAGAGGATGAGGCCACATGGGAGCTGAAGACGGACATGGACAAAGCATATCCTGATTTGTTTTCTTGATTGTTGAATTTTGAGGTCAAAATTCCTATAAGGAGGGGAGGATGTTATAACCTCATTTTCCAAAGCATGTAATGAGATTTATGAATCTCCTTTAAAAGATAAATAAGATCCATGTTTGATTTCATGGTTTGATTTGAATGGATTTCGTGCATACTTTCTTGTTGGGCCTTATTGGCCATTAAGCCCATTTGAAAGAAAAATAAAAAGAAATGAAAAAGGAATTCCATTTAATAAAAATAAAAGGGAATAATGGAATATATATACGAAAATGAGTAAAGGATGATTAAAAGGCTAAAAGATAATTTCCCATAATAGGATTTCGTGTTATGAAGGAGCCTTGGGGTTCAAGGAACTCAGGATAATTAAATAATAGCAAGGGAAATAAAGAATATGTGGAAAATATGAATAAAAAGGTGTTTTCTTGAAACCAAAGAAAAGGGACGGTTTAATTGATATAATGATCTCAAATTTTGCAGAATGAGAGATAAAAACCTAAAGGAGTTTCCCTCGAAATTTGAATAAAAACGGAATCAAGAATTTGGAGTTATTGATTTTTCAAGATTAACCTTATAATGGGATTTTCCTTTGCATTTTGGGAAATATTTTCCTTTTCTGGTTGAACGTGGACAATAGGGGCCGTTGGATCTTGATCCAACCGACCTGGTTCATCGTCTAGAGTCCCAAAGGGACACAGACTGTAGCTGCCCATAGGGGATTTTCCCCTCGCGATTCCGATCACAGCAGAGTATGAGCGTGCATGGGATGTATCCCATTGAGTTCGGGAGGGTGAGAGGAACGTTCTCGACCCTAGTTTAGGCAACTTTTCTTGTGTATGCATGAAATGCCCAATTGGGATGAGGCAAGGATTAGCGGCGTGGTCAGGAACCTTAGAGGGGATCCTCCACGTCCTATAAATAGACCATCGATCGCTCCTTTACATCTTTGCGATCTCAAACGTCATCTTCTAGAGCCTCAAAGACCTCCATCCCTCTCGATTGCTCACGTTTAGGCGAGGTCGCCGTTGCCGCGCCGCCATGTTCTGAAGAACGAAATAAGAAGAAGGTGACGAGCAGTAGCCGCAGGATCAAGGACCACCAAGTTCTCGCGCGATATCCAACGCCTCCTGAGCGGCAGGCCTATCTCGCTGGAGTAAGTGGAGCGGGTCAGCGCAAGGCGTCTAATCGAGGGTCCATCATGGACCGAGGAGATCTAGCGGACGAAGGCCCACAGTCACGCGTGCCTTTCAGTGACAAGCGTTGGATCCAGGCGCAGGCCATAGGCGCATCAATCGGACGGCTGCGAATTTTCGGTAAAACCCCTCTATGATCGAAATTACAGAAAAATAGCATTTCCTTGCTAAAATCATAGAAATAGCTAGGAATCTCGTATAAAAGAACTTTACATATGAAAGTTGGGGGAAAATGCAAGGAACCTGATAAAAAATAGTTGTATGACCTGATTCCAGTTCGTTTTGCAAAAGTACTTTAATTTTCTAGTAAAATGCATTTTAAGTTAATTGGAAACCCTAATTACCTATAAAGGATGTTTCTTTGTAAATTAATGGGTTGAGTTGAGGATTATAAACCTGTTAATTAATAATATGAAGATTTCATCCATTTTGAATACAAATATGGCTAAACTAGGGTTTATGTCTATGAATGAAAGATAATGTACATGAAAACCCTAATTTAGGGTAAAACAAGAAGGAAACCTTGTTATTTTGATAAATTGCTAAATAATGATCCTAAAACTGTTAGGGATATTAAAAGGAGATAATTTAAAGGTTTTGGGTATATTTGATGGATTAGGGTTCATCATATCTAAGAAGGAAAGCAAAACCCTAATTTTCAAGAAAACCCTAAAATTGAATAGAAACCCTAAGGGACATGATGAAATTGGTTAAATATTAATAAAAGTAAACTTGTACTTTTATTTCAAGGTATTATGTGCACCTTGCTTGATTGCTTGGACATTCTCTCACTTCAATTTTGATTCTATAATTGAAACTACAATAAGAGGTATGTGGTTACGCTTATGACTAAACCGATTAGTTTTCCGAGGATTTTATCGATGTTTTCCTCAATGATTGAAATAACTGTTGGATGTTTCAATTCATGCAACTATAAAGTGACTATGACTATCACTATGGTTATATATGTATAACAAGCTAGATCTGAGTCCACCCTTATGGATATGCAAAGGCTAAGGATAACCTAGAGGAAGGTCTAGGGTATCATGAGTTAGAAACTGGGCTACCCACGTGTAGTGCCATGAGACTCTTAGCATACCATGAGTTAAGGAGTGGGCTACCTACGGGTAGTGCCATGTGACTCCGCTCTAGAAATTGATTCACTTGATAGGTGAAGTCATGAGGGGTATAAAGGGAATATGGGACACATGGATCGCGTTGTTATACTTAAAATGTAACATTGCCTGTTAAATGATAATTGAATGCTATACATTGTTATAGATATTTGCATGAATAGTGATTTCCCCCACATACCGGCTTTGGCTGACCGACGTTTTTTTTATTGGCGTTTTAGGTATATAAAAAAAGGACAAACAGTAATCCGTCATTTGTGAAATACACGAATTAAATCCAAAGGAGGATTAGTTAGCTAGTCCCAGTTCTGGATAGAGTTTTAGAATTCCAAAGTTTTCAAAGGTATGCAAAAAGTTTTATTTATTTCAGCCTTTCAGTTTCGTCTAGTAGAATTTATTAATTGTTGTCAATTAATTGCTGAACCTTGATCCGGAAATTGTGTGTGCTGTTCCTAATTCTCGATCTCCCTTAATTGGGGGTTATCGGGAGGTGGGGTCGTAACAGTAGTTATGACAAAAGTTCTAATCCCAAGGGGTGTTTTATCAAGATGACTTGACCACCATCCAAGACATCCAAAAACAAGATGTAAAATGAAAAACTGTAGAGGTGTATATGCACTATGAACACAAATTATTCATGTTTGGGTACAAACCTATGGGGACAATTGTGGTGCTTGAACGAATACAAATGTCTTCTACACATTCCAATTATATGTTTGTCAAGATTGGAGTCGGTCCATTCGGTTAGACCCTCATAACGATAGAGCCTATCATGTAGTCCATCGTTTGTTACACCATGGATGATAATGCCTCTTGCTATCATTTCTATGAAAAATGGCATGCCATGTGCCTCACGTGATAAAAAAAGTATCTATGGTGATGATGGTGTAATTATTATTGGTGTCATGTGGAAGTAGAGAGGTCCAATCATATTTGCAATCCTTTTTTTGTAAATGTTTCTATAAACTTCCTACCTGATTGCTCTAGTTGGATATCAACCCACAATTCCATGTCAATAAAATAACCATACTTACCTATTGAACTAACAAAGAAATGCAAATGGTGATGATGTTGGTGGTATGTGTTCTTGTAAAACTAACAAGTGCAACCGGTGTTCGTGTATGACTATCTTATGAGAATACAAAGAAAAATTTGTACTTCAAGAACACAAATGAAATAGTGATACGCCATTTCTAGTCTTTTCTATATTGTGCAATTTCAAACATGAAAACTACATTATTTTTTTATGACGAGGAATACCAACTAGAACGAGCCATTAATGGACTCACGCTATCAAGTAAAACCTCGAGGTCAAACCTGTGGTGGCTACTCACCCCCACACTACACCCAATAGTGTGTTATGTCGTCACAACCATCCCTAGTCAGAGTGCCCACCAGCCAAATTTTCTTTTTGCACCTGCAAAAGAATGGATAAAAAATTACACATATTATATGTATATCTCAGTTTCATTCTCTAGGTTTGGCTGAGATGTAATTGCAAGGTTGAAGAGGACATCACTTGCATGACTAAAAAGCTTCTTGTATTTGGAAAATTAAAATAGGTCTACCAACAAATCTGTAGTGATGGTAGCTATCACAATCCTCGTCTGTATTATTAATAAGAAATGGTTGATACTAATTGTATACATTTGCAAAAGATTTATTACTATCATTTTAGTTTGGTGATAGTCTCCCTAGAGTGCCTTAATTGCTTGTTTGTATATATATATATATATATATATTTATTTATTTATTTATTAACAAGCCATTGTTATTATTTTATAGGAATATGAAATCCCTACTTCATGCGTGTTCCCTCCTAGAGTATCATGTAGGTAAGATGATAAGGGTAAGGGGGGTGTAATTATATTTGTAGAGTGGGGAATTACCCTTATCCATACTTGCCAAACTAGGTGAGAATGGGTAAAAGTAAACCCTTACCCTCCCATTGACAATCCGATCACAAACAACACACCACTATGCACAACACCATGTCTCCTCAGCAAGAAAAGGGTCATTGCATGTAGTTTTGCATGAGGAGAAACCATGTATGAGAAATACTAAAAACAAGTTTGTATACACTAATTAGGTATATATATATATATATATATATATATATATATATATGTGTGTGTGTGTGTCTGTGTGTGTGTATGTATATATATATATACCTATATATATATATATATATATATATATATATATATATATATATATATATATATATATATATATATATATATATATATATATATCTTACTGTGTGTGTATTGCGAGGATTCAAGTTAACTTGAAAAGCGTCAATGTGTAGTATATCTCTTTAGTTAGTTAAAAATGTAAATACAATATTAGAGTTAATAAGCAAGTGGGTAATGAGAAATGCAAGTTGGAGGGAATCACATCTTAGAATTTTATTTCAATTAATCTTCCTTGACGCTCAATCAAGAATGACTAACTAAGATGGGTATTAATAAAAAGACCAAAGAGTTATAAAGAGGGTTCCAACCATGCCATCCACATCCACCTTTGTCAAGCTTCCTTTTGCCACACTCCAACTCTAGCATCTATTTAAGGACTATGAAATGTAGTGTGAAGACCGTAGGGACGGATCCCACAACAGCGGTACACATAGTCTCATTAGAATAGTCTTATTAGAATATACAACAATTGTTACGACCCCACCTCCTAATAACCCCCAATTAAGGGAGACCGAGAGGTCGAAGCCGCACCCATAACTTCCGAATCAAAGGTTCAGCAATTAACCAAGAATAATTATCAAATTTTAACAGACTATACTGAAAAATTGTAAGAAAATAAATTTTTGCATACCTTTTTGAAAACTTGGATCTCTAACTTCTATCCACTTAAGGATTCTACTCTAACTAATCCTCCTTGTATTTCACTTCATGTATTTCACAATATGACGATTTACTGTTTGTCCTTTTAGCTTGTACCTAAAACGCCGACAAAAAAAACGTCAGTTAGCCGAAGCTGGTATGTGGGGGAAACAATAATGATGTAAATATGTTAACAATGTAATCATTCAATTAATCATTTAACAACCCAGATTACATTTTAGATATAACTTCACGATCCAAGAGTACCCTATCCTCTATGTTGTCCCCATTAAACCCCTCATGATCCTCCTATAAGTGAACCAATTTCTAGGGTTGAGTCACATGGAACTACTCGTAAGTAGCCCACTCCTTAACTCATGACATGCTAATGAGTCTCATGGCACTACACGTAGGTAGCCCAGTTTCTAACTCTCAGTAACCTAGACCTTGTTCTAGGATTACCCCTTTTTTTAGCCTTTTCAAAGCAATAGAGGTGGACCTGGATCTAGTCAGTTATATACGCACATTTATAGTGATAATCATAGTCACTTTATAGTTGCATGAAATAAATAAACATCCAACAGTTATTTTCAAGCAACCAATTAAAACTTCAGGAATTGCCGTGAAACTAGAGTGATTATTCATAAGCGTAACCACATACCTAATTTGATGAGTCATGCAGATTATTCAACATATACTTCATGTATATACAATCAAGACAATCAACAGATCCACGCAAGTAATTCAATCATCACATAATTCCTGAAAAGAATATGTACTCTATTTATTACACACTTTATCAAGAATCTACTTTATTGCCTTGTATTCTCTTTCTAGGGTTTCTAATCCGCATTAAGGTTTCATTAATATTCATTAGGGTTTCTTAGATCAATTTCTCAAACTTTATCCCTTTTAGGTTAACAAACCCTAAAATACTCTTTTCCATTTATATGAACCTTAATTGCTCAACTATACATTCTAATAGTCTTTTATACCCACATTGACTTAGGATCATCACATCCCTATTTATTCATGGATTTGAACAAATAAACTTAATTAAAAGACATATTCTCCTAAATTAGGGTTTTTAAGCTCATTAATGCATAATCATGCACAAAACCCTAAATTAATCCAATTATATATAAAGATCATCTTTTTAGATCCTACTTTCACTTTTATTAACAACAGGTTAATATCAGCTTGAATTATCCAAATAACATCATCAAGTCCATCTATCATCAAATCTAAGGGGTTTTCCTTAATTAAATCATTAAAGATGATAAATTTATGTCCTTTTCAAATTCAAGCACATTTACGCACATACATTCTAAATTAGACTAATCATGTGTAAAGTTCTTCCTTTTTGAACATAATGTACCCTTTTTACTTTTAATAGGTTAACATCAACTCTAATGATCCTTTAAACCCTATTAAACACTTTATTCATTTCAAAAAAAGGGTTTCTTAATCTTTAATTCATTAAAGATAATAATTTACACTACATTTCAAACTATGATCAGATTCAGGCTACAAAACTATTTTTATTGGATTCCTTGTGTTCTTCTGATCAAAATCCATATATTACTTGTCCTAATCGGAGTTACCAATCATTAGATATGATTTTAGCAATAAATCACTTACCACAACCAATGAGATTGTGCCACATCATCTCAGACTCATGCAACGTTGGCTTGTCTAAAAACATAATGAAATGTCAAGTATACCCCCGTACCGCGGATAGCTTCTTCACGTTCAGGAGGGCATTTCCATCCAACTTCCTTGTGGTCATCTTCAACCTCACGACGACTCGCTGTCGTTGACCTAAGCAGCTCGTGGGGGTTGCTCCTCCCTCTCCCATGGTCCAAAGAGCACGACCGACCGGAGCCTTGCCCCTTCCGCACCCATGCGGCTGCTGCTACGCCTAGGTCAGGGCATGGCCACAGTGGTAAAACCTCTCCCCAGCGTCGTGGGGAAACCTACGTTCATCTCATTTTCATCTTGGCCCTCGCTGCTCTGTAGATAGAGTGATTCTCAACGTTTAGGGTTTGGATGAGATAGGAGAAGATGAGAAAAGGGATATGCATGGGATCTCTCTCTAACTCGGACCTGGGTCTTACCCCCTTATATAGGGGAGGATACCCACACCCCAGAACGTTCATCCAAGAGGGAACAAGTCCCTATCCTAATAGGAAAAGATTTTTCCTTCATTAAGAAGCAATTTCTCTTTCTTCCTAAACCTTTTAAACATACATTGTTATTTGAATTTTTATACATTCAAAAACATTTTCCCTTATTCTCTTTATTCTTGCTTTTTAATTCTTTGGCACGAATTTCTATTTTCCTTTATAGAAAATGTCATCCTTTTAAACAATACCACATAATTCATTAATAATGCAACACATTATCCTCTTATTTTGCCTTTTTAGTATTTTCTCTTTCTTTCCTCTTTATTGGGACTCCTTGGATCCGAAGACACTCCATGATTTCGAAATTCTTTTTATTGGATACTTATTATCCTTCTAGATGCATCATTATGCATTATTTCACATTATCTCATTTATTTCTCATTTAAATATCTCTTTTTGAGGATTTATTTTTATTTCTCTTTTATTTTCCTCATTGGTATTCCTTTTATCATTAGAAATCCTTGGGATATGAAATTCAACCAAGGATAACTCAATTATACCTCTTTTCACTTATTTTCCACATTTTCTCATTGTTTTCAATTTCTTTCTTAATAAAGAAATACACAATTAATCTTTTCTTTTCTTATTGCTTTCTTTATGAAACCTTGGACTCCTTGGAACCCAAGGAACCCAAGAGGCACAAAATCCCATTTGGATGTGCCTTTTAGAGGTTTCTACATATTTCTTTTCTTAAAAATTCAATTATCCATTTACTAATTGAATTTCCTTGTTATTTGGGCCCAATAGCCAATAAAGCCCACAACACAATCATCAAGGCTATTGTAAACGAAATACATTTATTTGAAGTAAATTATATCATTATTTGTTCAAATATCATTAATATGAGAAATTACATTTCTCACTAAATGAATCCAAAATTTGGGGTTGTAACATCCTTCCCCTCTTATAGGAATTTTGTCCTCAAAATTCTATCAAGCAAAGAAACAATTTAGGATAAAACTTTTCCATGTCCATCATTGGCCCCTATGTGGCTTTACCGTACTCATGGCGTTTCCAAAGAACCTTTATCATCACATATTCTTTTCTCTGAGTTCTTTCATCCTGACATCTATAAACTGCACAGGTGACTCAGGCTATTTCATCCTCCCTTGGGGCTCACTAGGTTCATTGTTGAACACATGGTCGGGGTACCTCACATAGTGCTCTAAATTGGACACATGGAACTCATCACACATTACTTCATCCTGAGGGGTAAGGTCAAACTTAACCTTCTCCACCAAACCATTTCAAAAGAACCCATGCATCGGGGACTCAGCTCTCTTAGTTATAACTTAGAGGGGTCGGATTTTCATGTCACATATTCTTCCACAGTGAACTGCATGTCAATCTACTTTGTATCTGATCATGACTTTCATCGTCTCTAGGCTCATTTCAGCTATTGCATGATCAAAGCGACTTCGTTTACACGCACTGTGGCCCTTTTCTAACCATCACGTGGTCCTTTCACCAGCATCACCTTACTGAAGTGGTAACCGACACAACCTTCATTACAGAGCTTCTTTAAATCCTGATACTGGCTATGGTGGTCATCATCACATGTTTCATAGGACAAAATTGTCCCTAACTATCACCCCAAATCGAGTACATATGCCCTCATCAGACCCTTTAGTCTGGATCGTACTAACCATAGTTAGTGGGTGATAAACTATACTAACATTGAGTTCTTCATGTACCCACTTCCACTTTATGGAAGGGAACCTTTAGGTCAAACTCAAAAACCTTTGAACTCGCTTTATGGTGTAGTTGAACCATCTCTCTCATGGGTAGTTCAACCAGATCTGTCCCTTGACAAAAATCTTTCTTTCTCATGTCATCTAGGAAAGGTGATCTACCATAACCCATATTGCATCTCGACCTTCCTTGGTCCTAAGGATACTTACAACATCCATAGAGATGAACTCCCCTACCCTTTCGGGGACTCTTTATCCTTTATATCAATGCACTGGGTTACTGGTGCTCATCCTTCACTTCCTATCATGCATGGCAACATACCACGTGCAGCCTCATCTTAGGCATCTAAAGTACTACTGTCACTCATTATCTTGGTAGTACCACGGTGTATGGTGATCTTCAATCATGATTTCCTATATGTCATGTTTTCTCAAGTTCGATTCCTCAGAACCCTAAACCACTCTAGTCGGGTTTCCATCACCTTTTTATCCAAAGAAGTGCACTTGAGGTTCTACCACCATCCTTTCATCGTATCAAGGACTACACTGGCTAACCAAACAACCCTTAACTTTTCAACGTATCTTGTTACATCTGAGTGTTATCCAAACATTTCTCCTTTCCAAACTTAGGGTTAGCCAAACAACCACTTCTAGCTTCTAGTCAAACAAGTCAGATGTATCTCAACCAGAGCATCCATTACCACTTCACATCCTTATGTATTAGGTAACATTGAAGACATACACTTCCATGTATTACACATATCATCTCACCTCAAACTCTATGTCTATCTTCATTAAGAACACTCTCTGATTTCATCATCATGGTGATCAAACTCAACCTGGAATAACTTGTAAGTTCTACATAGCTCATGATAAAAACTTCCTCATAAGGTGACTACCTCATTGCTCTTAGTGTTTGCAAACCCCCCATGTATCATTCAGTTTACCAGGGTAGGTTATCTTCTCTATCCCCATTTCTCATGGAAATGCTCCAATCTACATCATCTCTTATCCTGGGTGTGTGGCATGCGTAATGTCATATCTCTCACTCTCATAACAAGAGGAAATAAGCATTTGGTTGCAGTCCAAATACAGAGTTCTTCCTATTCCAAGAGTAGAGATGGTACATCCCACCTTGCTAGTACACCTTTAAATCGAAGTTGCAACATGCCACATATGTCTCTACATCACAGACATCATGATATCAAACTAGTCTTGAACCTACTGAGGTTTCTATCCTTGGTCATCTCCTCTAGGTCTATAGGATACCGGCTCTTTTGGGGTCATCCCTCTTGTTGGGTTTTTGGGAAGGTAGAGAAGGCAGCGGAAACAAAATTTTTCTCCCCCAAACCCGGAACAAGGAAACGCGTCAAAGTCTATATAATAGGAATGGATGGTTTGTGGAATCATACCTTGTCCCGAGGCTTGCTCGTTGACAATACCTCGTGCCTTGCGCGGTCTTCAAATCCGGTCTTGGACGGTGTCTGTGCAGCTCCTGGTCGCACCAGGACTGACGACTCCTCCTCTCAACCGGACTGTCGGGATTGACAGTTGTTCTCCTGAGCGGCAGAAACCTCCCGCCTCTGAAGTAGTCCACACGGACCACCTGGAACTCCACACTCCTTGTCCCACAAGGAGTTGGAAGGATTCACACCCTCCTATTGACGTACTAGTCACCAACACACTCTCTTACCTCCAGTTGCAACTGCAGTTGTCTTTCCCTTGTTGCACCTCCCTTTGCGGGTAGCACTTGCTCGGGCTCTCTCTCGGTTACCAAAACCAGAGAGAACGACAACTTTGCAGAGCAACTGGTTGCACATAGTTGTACTTTGAGAAGCCCCCAATACCCCTATATATAGGAGGGTCATGGGACAGGGTTCTCCATCCCGGGAAATACGAGACTAAAAGTAGGAGTAGAAGGGTTCGAGATTTTCCACAAAAACAACAAACTCGCAACCTGAACCGATCGTTTCACAACTGAAACGGTCAGTTGGGGACCTGAACCGGTCGGTTCACAAGTGAATCGGTCCGTTGGGACACCTCAACTGGTCGGTTCACAAGTGAACCGGTCGGTTGGTGGTCCTGGTCGGTTCCCGATTGACTTTCCTTCTTTTGTTTCTAATTGGTATCGATTACCAATCCTATTTCCCAATCAAATTGGGCAATTGAAATGAAAGGAAAATTCTCACCAATCCTACTTTCCCAACTTGCTCGGTTGCACCAGTTGAATCGACCGTTTCAACACTTGAAGCAATCGGTTCAACCTGATCTTGAGCTGATCGGCTCAACACTTGAGCCGACCGGTTCACCAATCTCAGCCGACCGGTTCATCACATGAACCGATCGGTTGGGAGTGCAAATTGTGCAGAATCAGTCAATTGTGATTTCAATCAATCCGATACTCCAATCAATGTATCCAACACCTTAAACAATATGATATTGAGCTATCAATTAATTGAGTGTTTAATTGAACTACTAAACTCCTTTAGCAATCAATCTAAACATTGTTTGTGGACAAAACTCCTCTTCCAGGTTAAATCCTATGTGTGTGACCCTGCAGGTCCATTTCACGTTGGCAGTGAAAGTCCAAAACACTTATGACTTCACAAGCAAAGAGCGGGGCCTAGTCACACATTAGTGCTACCCAAGTGAAAGTAGAAAGTTGGACAACAACTCTCAATCCTACAATCCGTGAATGGTGTTATAGCGAATGTATAATTCCTTTGTCACTGATATCCCGAATGAACTCGAGGCATGGAACAGTCATCCTGTCAACGTTCATTCACTTTCTTGATCTCAGAGTAGATTGAACGAGATATGTATGACATCAATATCTCATATTGATTCACACATGCGTGCGCATGCCTATCTCAATCCTACTCATCAAGTGGCCTTGGACATCAAACTCCCTCAGGAGGGACAAATCCCATATCTATCACTCACCCCTCAAAAGCCCCATGTGTCAAAGCCACCCAATCATCACCTTTATAACAACCCATGTTTCAGGACTGCGTTTGATGATGTCAAAGTGTGCCCAACGACATGTGTTAAGTGTAGTGATTTCAGGTCAAAGAATCACACTCACCACCATCACTATGACTACTGATTGTGACTACCATATCTTGGTTCCATGTGTCAAACTCACGGTGGGTCTGTCCGGTACACTTGTTCTCTAACAAGTACCTATGTGTTTGGTTTGATATCTCTATATCACGACTAATGAGATTTTGTCATCAACCAACACCACAATCTAGTCTTATGTGTCATTGTTGTCTATCTACCTTCCACAATGACATCCGACTAGGGACATAACAAGAATGTACAAAATCTTAATATATGTATGATCTCATCGCTCAGGTCCTTAACCTGAAGGCATACGTCATTGAGTACTGTCATTCTCTAGACATTCAATCTGTTCTATCACTATCTCATATGACTGAACCAGAAAGAATTGGAAGCTTGCCTTTTATGTTTATCAAATCAATCTTAATGTATCCCACCAATCATCCCATGATTGGCTCTCTGGGCATACATACCAACACCTCTTCCCTCACGCATCAAGAGAGTGCCCTACTCATATGCCCTTTGGGTCCCATGAGTTCATGAAGGTGATCAATCTCCTAACCCATGGCCCTCAGACAATGATAGTTGTTACCTCTCGACCCTATGGTCATGTGCAACTGGGGAATTAGGCAACTCCTACTTTCATCGGTCTTATCCCTACATGACCCTAGGATAGACTTAGGATTCTTCATTATAGTACTTGTTCACTTAGAACCTTAACCAAGTCTTCATCATCTCTCTTTCTGCATTCATGGGCTGGCTTTCATCCTTTCATAGGGATCAAGGTGACCTGCCTACCTGGGTCAGGCCCTTTACCAGTTACCTCCATGGTAACACATCCACATGCACTTAGAGATGGATATCTATGGATCTATAGATTCATTCTCATACCATGTACTTTTCACTTAGCTTCTCAAGATCCTATGAGACATCTTGAGGTTACCTTAAACCAACAAAACTGATATACACCCTACCAAAGGGGTCCCTCTCCCAGGATGGGAGGAAAACCATCTCTTGACAACAAGGTCACAAAAGCTCTTAGGTCTAGGGTTTACATCCACATGAGCCTACTTAACCCTAACAAGCTATTAAGGCACAAGCAGATCACTTACTGTACCATTCTAGGTCATACTTATCCTCTTTCCCCGATGCTGGATCAAGATCATACTTTCCTTTATCATCAACCTAGTTGTGATGGGTTCATCAAACATACCTTAAACTTAAGGGGCTTCCCTTTTCCTTTATACATGAGGCGTACCATGCTCAAAACTATAGCAACTTAATTCTCATCATGAGCATTAGGTATACCACTTCCCCTCTTAGGTCAGGAACCCTAGGTTCAATTTGGGTGTCCAACTGCATGCTCAATCTCTTAACCACAAACCAAGCATGTACCGGGTATGACATACACTTCCTGTCATCCTTCTACTCGATCAACACTTTAAGGTTGAGTCCTCCTCAAGGACAACCAACAAGGTATAAGGCCTCATAACCTGTTACTAATCCTCTCCATGGTATACAAAACTTCTTCTTCCTTTCTCAGAAGGTAAACACTTATACCATAGGCACATAGGTGCCAGGAACCTCATCTTGTCTCTCTAGGGTTTGGTTCCTCTCATGGAAACCAAGACATCACCAACCTCTAAGGATCAAGCATGGGTCGACCACTATCATCCACTTAGGTCGCATCATCCTCAACTCCTGACTTCTCCTCATATCTCAGAGTCTAGGATTCCAACCTTCTTGCTGGGTTTCTTTCTCTCTCTCTAGAGCTAACCCTACAACTAACATCACCATTAGAGGTCCTCTCTACATGAAGGGTCAACTGACGTGATATTTGAACACACTAACAAATTCACTCGGGGTTGAAATCCCCGAGCTTTTACCAAAACCAAAGTACGATAATACCATCCACAAGAGGACAAGTCTTATCACAGTATAGTTAAGGATCGAACCCAAAGGACAACATTTTTAAGAATCCTCGTCAGTTGTATCTGGCTCAAGTAAAACTAATATTTAGAACGATTGGTTGATTTGAGGTTATTTAAACTAATTGCAAGAAAGTAAAGAGTTGAATTAAAGACGAGTTTAGATCAATGATATGGAATCGCTGGGATGGTACCGGGATTCACCACCACTACACACGCAAATACATTCAAACGTGAACAATCCAGGCAAGATATAACAATCCAAGTAGAGCTGCTGCAAAATCCCCCATACGGGCGTCAGGTTTGCGTAATAATCACCTTAGGCATCATATGTCTTGTCACCATCTGGATCACTTTACTTACGGCTCTGAAGATACAGAAATCCATGGAGGTTGCGGGCCCCCTATATAGGCGTCAGTCACACAGAAGTGTCACCGAAGGCTAGATGGCTCATCCCCTCGCAGATCATTCACTTACGACCTCGATGGAATCCCATCCTATTTTTAGTTTGGGAGTCATCCGCAATAATCGATAAGCAAGCAGGAAGTTAACATACTAGAAAACATTGACAACTAACAAGAAGATACAAAATCCAACTAAGGATGTGAACCCCCTATACAGGCGTCAGGCGCACAGGAGCGTCACTGAAGGCTATATGGCTCGTCCCCTCACGGATCATACATTTACGACTTCAAGGAATCCCCTTCTATTTCTAGTTGGGGAGTCTAACTTGTTAAATGACATTCGAACCTATATATAAATGTTATCGCAACATAGGGAGCACAAAGATGAAAGCAAGAAAGTAACCAAACTACTAGCATAACAGTTAAGGACGAAATGAAGAGTTATATACATTGCCATGGAGAGTTTAACAAAAGAACATAGTTTGCATGGGCAGCGAGGCTAGTCCCCGCACCCCAGCGAAAAGGTACTACTCTCTCATGATGCGAGAAATAAGAAGGATGAGAAAGAAAGAGAGATACACCATGATCTCGGTGCAGAAGGTAGTCACAGCTCGGTGAAGAAGATGTGCCCCTTGCTCCGTCTTCCTTCTCTTCTTAGCCTCCTTGGTTGCAACATGGGCAGTAGGTGGAGTAGAACTTGATCGGAGTTGTGCTCTGGCAGCCTGGCGGCGTCTGGATCCGATGCCCCTTAATGAGGACCCTGGGGGTCCTATTTATAGGCTCTGATCTATCCCCAAACGGTTTGGGTAAGTTGCTGAAAATATCTCCTCCAAACGATCTGGAGACCGTTTGGTGCTAATCGGTTTGGAGACCGTTTGCTTCCAAATGGTCTATCGTCCGAGAAGTAGCTTCAAACGGTCTTCGCATGCACGTCATTTGATCTTCATTCGGTCTTCACGATTGCGGCAAATGGTCTTGGAGACCGCATGGATCCAAACGGTCTTGGAGACCACGTGGACCCAAACGGTCTTGAGACCACATAGACCCAAACGGTCTTGAGATCGCATGGACCCAAACAGTCTTGACACCGCATGGACCCAAACGGTCTTGAAACCGCATGGACCCAAACGGTCTTGGAGACCGCATGGACCCATACGGTCTTGAAACCGCATGGACCCAAACGGTCTTGGAACCGCATGGACCCAAACGGTCTTGAAACCGCATGGACCCAAACGGTCTTGAGACCGCATAGACCTAAACGGTCTTGAGTCCTCTATCGGTCATGCGGTTTGTAGCTCGTGCGGTCGACCTTAGCAATCGGTTTTGGCATTCGATCTTTGTTCATTCCAGCAAACGGTCTTGATACCGTATGGACCCAAACGGTCTTGGGACCGCATGGGCTCAAACGGTCTTGGGACCGCATGGGCTCAAACAGTCTTGGGACCGCAAGGGCTCAAACGGTCTTGGGGCCGCATGCGTGGAATTTCTTGGTTACCTGCATTAAATGAAAAATATTTAGTTAAAACCTTGATAATTGAATCATCTAAGTAGTTTTACACATTATGATTCATATTGAGTGAAAAGGGTATGAATAGAGTTGAATTTGTTTCAAAATGATAACTGAATTCCATGATGAATATGCACTCATCAAAATACCCCAAACTTAAACGTTGCTCGTCCTCGAGTAACACAAAATCTGAAACAGTTGCCAAATGAATACTTTCAATTCGTGTGATTGCTTCATCTTCACATCACGAATGTTTTCTTTCTGCTCGATATGAATTTGTATCTCAACCTCCTGGGATCACTAAACACATCTTACCATATCTTTGTTCCTGGGTTCGTTTTCCAATATCACTTCCTCCTCACTTTTTCCAACAACAAGCATGTCAAAGAGTTTTGTAAGAGTCCAGAGATACCCGCAGAATCAACAAGTGTGCATCCGATTTGACACTGGTGTTTTTCAGGATAGTGGGGGCATGCATTGTGCCATAGGTAGAAAAAGGAGTGAAAGGTGGTATGGAAAGAATAAGTAAATCTCTCCTCTATTCGACTCGAGATTTTTATTTGCTTCACAATTTCATTTATTGCATTTTTTGTGTGCAAATCTCTCCTCTATTCGACTCGAGATTGCATTTCTTTTTGTGTGCACTTTGGTATCTTTTATTTGCGAATCTCTCCTCTATTCGACTCGAGATTGCATTTTTGGTGGTACACCCCTATTTATTTACGAGGGTTATGGAAGAAGCGGATAAGGAGGGAAATGGCATGCCACCCCGAACTTAGGGTTTGGCACATATTCGGATATTTTTGTTTCTTTTTTATGAATGGAGGGGTACGAAGATGATGGAAGAAGTGTAGAAGAGAGTTCAGATCAGAATGCAACTTGATTTACAATTCGATGTACTGGGTTGTTCTCCTTGTCGTACTTCTGCTCAAATAATGTCTTGATGAGGATCCAGTGGAGATTCCATGTTATTGTTCCACTAGTCAGTTAGGAAGCACGACGTGTTTGATCCCTATCAGTTTGACAGATACTTATCATTTTTGCAAAAAATATCATGAGGTTAGGAATCATAAGCTTCACAAGATGATTTCAAGAAAAAGGCTTGTTTCAAAAATTGGTTCTTTTGAGGATTTACTTCGAATAAGGAGGGTATAATGAAAATGCATAGCAAATCTTGTTCAATGTTTTTGTAAAAACATTAAAAAAAATTATCAAGAATGTGAGAGTGAAAACTTCAGTATGAAAAGAGGGTGTTGGTGGAAAGTGAGGTACGTACCACCCACCCTCCACCCCAAACTTAGAGATTTGCTCATCCTGAGAAAACCCTAAATTCAAGATGGAGGGGAAAGATCATGCCAAAATGACCACCGGGTGTGGTGCGTTCCGATCAGCGTGTATCCTCTTATCTGAAAAGGGTAAAGGGTAGTTAGATCTAAAAAGTAGCATCTCGTGAGGTGAATTTTATTTTGAGGAAAAGTTAACTAAAAGGTAAAAACAAAAATTTGAAAAGTAAAACAGATTTATTGATCGGGTTGCCTCCCGACAAGCGCCTTTGTTTTATGTCGATCTCTCAATTGGGATACTATCACCATGGTGGAGCTCTGGGTGGATCTTGGTTAACATGTTCTTTTGGTGGTTTCTTTCTCAGCCATTCATTGATCTTCTGTTTGATTTTAGCTTCTTGTATCCTTTCCCACACATAACGAGCAATGTCAGAGCATATAGGGAAACAACCTGAGTTATGCTGATTTGTTCTTTGTTGCTCAATTTGACGTGGAAAATAGTTGTAGGGAATCTGGACGGCATCATTGATAATGTAATGTTGTTGAGGTTCGGAAGAAAAGTTCATTTGTTGATGCACTATCCTTTCATCGTAGCAATGTTGGTTGTTAACATCTATCAGATATGAATCTGAGGGATGTTCTTTATAGAAATCACAATCCAAATCTTGTTGCAGAGGGAAGGTGAAATTAGTAATCTCTATCTGTGGGGCTACTAGTGCATTCCAGAGGATAGTTGTTTCTGGATGAGGAGGCTCACAGACACTTGAAAATAATTTGGTTTGTGTCATGATAGGGTTGAGAAGTGTCTCCACCTTTTCACAAATGTCTTCAATAATTTCTATAGGTTTGAGTTCTTCAAAAGTATCTTCAAAATCTTCTTCTGTAGAGTCAAGAAATTCAATGTAATTCTTTACTTGTTCATCGATTGGTTCATCAACGGATTGGTTTGTTAGAGCAATTTCCAAGGGATCGTCTGATTCATGATGCTCTAGGGTCAGGAGTGACATTTGTTCAATGCAGTCAATCAGATAGACTTCTTCCTGCATACTTGGTCTTCTCATACTTTTGAAAACTTTGAATTCGAGAGTTTCTTTGCCTAGTCTGAGCAGTAAGGTACCGGCTTCAACATCTATCAGGGCTCTTGCGATGGCGAGGAACGGGAAACCAAAGATGAGAGGATATTTGGTATCCTCTTTTATATCCATAATCACAAAGTTGCATGGAACATATGTGTCCTTGCCTACCTTGACCGGGATATCTTCGAGGATTCCTAACGGACATTTTATCGAATTGTCTTCAAGCTGTATAGTCATACCAGTAGGAAGCAATTCTGCAAACCCTAATCTTTTGCACAGGCTGAGTGGCATAATATAGATGATTGCGCCGAGATCTGCCAATCCTTTCTTGCATGATGAGTCACCAATGTGACATGAAATTCCAAAGGATCCTAGGTCTTTTTGTTTCTTTGGCATCTTGCTCAATATGATATCAGATAGTCGTAGCGAGTTTTACTATCTCATATTCCTCAGTTATATATTTCCTAGTGAGGAGTGACTTTAGATACTTAGTCCAGGCTGGTATCTCAGCCAAAGCATCTAAGAAGGGTATATCAACATGAAGTTTCTTCATAGCCTCTTTAAACTTATTGAATCTAGTATCGAGCTTGGTTTTCCTCAGGCAGGATGGGAAGGGTATACAAGGCTTATATACAGGAATATCTGGTTCTGGTGTTTCAGTTTCTTCATCTGTAGATTTCTCAGGACTTCCCTTATCTGTCTTCTCTTCTTTTGATTGAGACTCTAGTGTTGTTGAGTTTTGGACAATCACATGTTCATCTTTGTCTGTAATAACCACAGGCGTCTCTACTGGGGGGGTCCGAATAGTCTTTTCCCGACCTGGTGGTGACTGCCTTCAACTATTCAGGATGTTTGGGATTATTCTCGGGTTGCCCAACAAAGACTCTAGCAGGTGGCTTTATGCTAGCTGCGAGTTGAGCTAGTTGAGATTCCATAGACTTCTGCTGAGCTTGTTGGTTGGCTATCATCATTTGTTGAGTTTGCAACATTTTTTCAATGGTTGATAGCTTGTCATCAGAATGGATGGGTCCTGTTTGTCCTTGCTGCTGATTCAGATTCTGATACTGAGAGTTGTTTTGATAGTTATTGTAGTTCCTATTTTGAAAGTTTCCCTTGAAGTTTCCTTGATTCCCAAAATTTTGTTGTTGATTATACTGGAATCCTGGTGGGCCTCTTGATTGATTATTGGAACCGAATTGATGTGGGTTTACTTCTCCTGAGGGGTTTCCATATTGAAAACCTGGGTGATTCCTATTCTGATTTGGATTGTAATAGTTTTGCCCAGGAATGGTGTTGATAGAATTAAGATTCTCCATCTGACCAGTATCTCCTTTTCCACATGCATTGCTTAGTATAATGTCATAGAGGACATTGCATGACAAAGTGGAATGATCGGTGCTCTTACATGCTTCACAAAATAGGGAAGTGGCCTTGACTTGTTCCGGTTGTCGAGTGGGTGAACGTCCTCTTCCAATAGCGGCTAGAGATGATTCAATATGGTCTTGCTTGGCAACTAAGACCTTCAAGGTTTCAGCGATAGACTTGTACTCGCAAATAGTTTCAGCCATAGCTATTTTCAAGACTCCTTTACCTACAGATCTACCCCAATTGGCTTGATTTTCTGCTTCTAGGGTGACGACTCTCCATGCGTTGTCATAACTTTGACGCATGAAGTTTCCTCTAGATGAGGAATCTAGAAACATCTTGACATCATCCTCCACACCCCTATAGAAGACTTCTATGAGTTGATTCTTAGGAATTCTGTGGTGTGGACATTTGCATAGGAGCTCTTTGTACCTATCCCACGCTTCAGCGAGAGTTTCTCCAGGGACTTGAGTGAAATTTGTTATTCGGCCCCTAATTTCATATGTAAGAGATGGAAGATAGAACTTTTCCAGAAACACATTTTGGAGTTGTTCCCAGGTGGTGATGGGTATTTCACTTTGCAATGAATTGTACCAACTGATGGCTCTATCAGCAAGGGAATACTTGAAGAGACGGAGTCGAATGGCATCATCGGAGACTCCATTTTTCTTTGTCATAGCACATAGGTCGATGAATCTCAGAAGATGTCCTTGGATGTCCTATGCTTGTTTGCCATAGAAAGGGTTGTTTGAAGCAATGTGATCCAATGTGCCCTAATCTCAAAATTGGCAGCATCGATGGGAGGAGGCTGAACTGGATGATAAACATTCGCAACTTTCGGGATTGAGAACTCTCTAAGATCCTTTTGTAGTTCGGCTGCATGTGCTGCTGCTTGTGCTGCTAGGATTTCTTGTTGAACCGCAACCCTGGCTTCTTGCATGAGCCTCTCTCTTTGTGCATTTATGGATTGAGCCACCCTTCGGGCTACCCCTTCTTCTTGTGCCATCCTTCCTTGATTCTCTCTGATCTGACGATGGAAAGTTCTGTCTATTTAGGGATCAAAGCTCGCTATGAGTCCGGGGCTGGCCGAACGGTGCATACACTATGCGTTGGGTTGTACCTGAAAATTAGAAAGATTTTGAGAATGAGATCCACAAAGTAGAGTCAAATTCAAGTAGATGATCGATTGTTTCAAAAGAAAATGCAAAATCCTAGATTAGTCTTAAAAGAACTAGATTTGACTGACTGATTGTGTTGTCCCCGGAAACGGCGCCAGAATTTGACGTGATATTTGAACGCACTAACAAATTCACTCGGGGTTGAAATCCCCGAGCTTTTACCAAAACCAAAGTGCAATAATACCACCCACAAGCGGACAAGTCTTATCACAATATAGTTAAGGACCGAACCCAAAGGACAACGTTTTTAAGAATCCTCGTCAGTTGAATCTGGCTTAAGTAAAACTAATATTTAGAACGATTGGTTGATTTGAGGTTATTTAAACTAATTGCAAGAAAGTAAATAGCTGAATTAAAGACCAGTTTAGATCAATGATATGGAATCGCTGGAATGGTACCGGGTTTCACCACCACTACACACGCAAACACATTCAAACGTAAACAATCCAGGAAAGATATAACAATCCAAGTAGAGCTGCTGCAAAACCCCCCATACGGGCGTCAGGTTCGCGTAGGCATCACCTTAGGCATCAGATGTCTCGTCACCATCCGGATCACTTTACTTATGGCTCTGAAGATACGGAAATCCACGGAGGTTGCGGGCCCCTATACAGGCGTCAGACATACAGAAGTGTCACCAAAGGCTAGATGGCTCATCCCCTCGCGGATCATTCACTTACGACCTCGATGGAATCCCATCCTATTTCTAGTTTGGGAGTCAGTCGCATTAACCGATAAGCAAGAAGGCAGTTAACATACTAGCAAACATCGATGATTAACAAGAAGATACAAAATCCAACTAAGGCTGTGAACCCCCTATACAGGAGTCAGGTGCAAAGAAGCATCACCGAAGGCTAGATGGCTCGTCCCCTCATGGATCATACACTTACAACCTCAAGGAATCCCCTTCTATTTCTAGTTGGGGAGTCTAACTTGTTAAACGACATTCGAACCTATATATAGATGTTATCGCAACATAGGGAGCACAAAGACGAAAGCAAGCAAGTAACCAAACTGCTAGCATAACGGTTAACGACGAAATGAAGAGATATATACATTGTCATGGAGAGTTTAACAAAAGAACATGGTTTGCATGGGCAGTGGGGCTAGTCCCCGCACCCCAGCGAAAAGGTACTACTCGCTCATGATGCGAGAAACAAGAAGGATGAGAAAGAAAGAGAGATCCGCCATGAGCTCGGTATAGAAGGTAGTCGCAGCTCGGTGAAGAAGATGTGCCCCTTGCTCCATCTTCCTTCTCTTCTTAGCCTCCTTGGTTGCAACACAGGCAGTAGGTGGAGTGGAACTTGATCGGAGTTGTTCTCTGGCAGCCTGGCGGCGTCCGGATCTGATGCCCCTTAATGAGGACACTAGGGGTCCTATTTATAGGCTCAGATCTGTCCCTAAACGGTTTGGGTAAGTTGCTGAAAATATCTCTTCCAAATGGTCTGGAGGTGGTTTGGTGCTAAACGGTCTGGAGACTGTTTGCTTCCAAACGATCTGGAGACCGTTTGCTTCCAAACGGTCTATCGTTCGAGAAGCGGCTTCAAACGGTCTTCGCATGCGCGACATTTGATATTCATTCGGTGTTCACGATCGCGGCAAATAGTCTTGGAGACCGCATGGATCTAAATGGTCTTGGAGACTGCGTGGACCCAAATGGTCTTGAGACCGCATAGACCCAAACGGTCTTGAGACCGCATGGACCCAAATGGTCTTGAGACCGCATGGACCCAAATGGTCTTGGAGACCACATGGACTCAAACGGTCTTGAAACCGCATGGCCCAAAAGGGTCTTGAAACCACATGGACCCAAACGGTCTTGAGACCGCATAGACACAAACGGTCTTGAGTCCGCTATCGATCATGCGGTTTGCAGCTCGCGCGGTCGACCTTAGCAATCGGTTTCGGCATTCGATCTTCGTGCATTCCAGCAAACGGTCTTGAGACTGTATGGACCCAAACGGTATTGGGACTACATGGATGGACTCAAATGGTCTTAGGACCGCATGGGCTCAAACGGTCTTGGGACTGCATGGGCTCAAACGGTCTTGGGACCGCAAGGGCTCAAACAGTCTTGGGACCACAAGGGCTCAAACGGTCTTGAGACCACATGCGTGGAATTGCTTGGTTACCTGCATTAAATGAACAATATTTAGTTAAAACCTTGATAATTTAATCATCTAAGTATTTTTACACATTATGATTCATATTGAGTGAAAAAGATATGAATAGAGTTGAATTTGTTTCAAAAAGATAACTGAATTCCATGATGAATATGCACTCATCATCAACCTCAAAAGCATGCCTCTACCTGGATGAAGCCTATGTTCAACTCATGTTCACTCAAGGTTCCTTAGACTTATCACATAAGCAATCCTTCAAACTCTCCGAGCCAGGGTTTCAACCCCTTGCTCACACTACTAACGTACCCTGGGTGAATGCTATGCCCTACTCGCATAAGCCCATAGGGTTTCTAAGGTCCTTCACTAACATCAACAATGGAGGAGCAATCCTTCACTCTAACATGCACGACCCTTCCTAGGGTTGGGTTGCCAGAGGTACTCGGTCATACAACCTCTTATGGCTCATATGGCATCCCAAGCATGTCCATCCAAACACCTGGTCTATCAAGACATCTAGCTCTCCCTCTCTAACCTTCACTTAGGGTTAGGGTTAACACCATCCTCAGCGGATGTGCCAGGTCTCTACATGCAATGGAGATCTCTATCTCCAAGACTAACTTATCCTCCTGACAAGAAGGTCTAGCCTCATGTCTCTTCTGAGGACATGACAACTTATGTCATATGACCTCAGCATGTGTCTATTCTTTAGTTTGCGCTTAATCTATTAAGCTTATGTCCATGACATCTTATTTACATGCTTTTCCTTTAATTTGGTGGAGGATCCCTTAAACCTTATCAACCTTACCCATACCTCAAGAGGGTAAGGAGGAGAGAGAAAATCCTAATCCATAAGGTCCTTAAGAGAATTTGTGATGAGAATGGATGCATAAGATGAGAAAGTCCTAAAGGTATCTTATTTCGATTCATACCCTAAGACTTTGGCCAGGCAGTCACACGAAACCGGGAGTCCTCGTATTCCGACTAGCGGTGCGGAGGAAAATATTTCCAGCCCCCAGTCGTGATCCTTTTCTAGACACCTCCGTCTTTCAGATAATCCTCTAATAACTCCCTTGGGTTCTATGGAGTTTGTAAAATTTAATAATTATTAATGGTTAACTGAGGAACCTAAGCTTTGATACCAAATGTTACGACCCCACCTCCCAATAACCCCCAATTAAGAGAGACCGAGAGGTCGAAGCTGCACCCATAACTTCTGGATCAAAGGTTTGGCAATTAACCAAGAATAATTATCAAATTTTAACAAACTATACTGAAAAGTTGTAAGAAAATAAATTTTTGCATACCTTTTTGAAAACTTGGATCTCTAACTTCTATCCACTTAAGGATTCTACTCTAACTAATCCTCCTTGTATTTTACTTCATGTATGTCACAATATGATGATTTACTATTTGTCCTTTTGGCTTGTACCTAAAACGCCGACAAACAAAACGTCGGTCAGCCAAAGCTGGTATGTGGGGGAAACAATAATTATGTAAATACGTTAACAATGTAATCATTCAATTAATCATTTAACAACCCTGATTACATTTTAGATATGACTCTGCGATACAAGAGTACCCTATCCTCTATGTTGTCCCCATTAAACCCCTCATGATCCACCTATAAGTGAACCAATTTCTAGGGTTGAGTCACATGGCACTACTGGTAAGTAGCCCACTCCTTAACTCATGACAGGCTAATGAGTCTCATGGCACTACACGTAGGTAGCCCAGTTTCTAACTCTCGGTTACCTAGACCTTGCTCTAGGATTACCCCTTTTTTTTAGCCTTTTCAAAGCAATAGAGGTGGACCCGGATCTAGTCCGTTATATACGCACATTTATAGTGATAATCATAGTCACTTTATAGTTGCATGAAATAAATAAACATCCAACAGTCATTTTCAAGCAACCGATTAAAACTTTGGGAATCGCCGTGAAACTAGAGCGATTATTCATAAGCGTAACCACATACCTGATTTGATGAGTCATGCAGATTATTCAACATATACTTCACGTATATACAATCCAGCCAATCAACAGATTGAAGCAAGTAATTCAATCATCACATAATTCCTGAAAAGAATATGTACTCAATTTATTACACACTTTATCCAGAATCTACTTTATTGACATGGATTCTCTTTCTAGGGTTTCTAATCCGCATTAAGGTTTCATTAATATTGATTAGGGTTTCTTAGATCAGTTTCTCAAACTTTATCCCTTTTAGGTTAACAAACTCTAAAATACTCTTTTCCATTTATATGAACCTTAATTGCTCAACTATCCATTCTAATAGTCTTTTATACCCACGTTGACTTAGGATCATCACATCCCTATTTATTCATGGATTTGTACAATTAAACCAATTAAAAGACATATTCTCCTAAATTAGGGGTTTTAAGCTCATTAATGCATAATCATGCACAAAATCCTAAATTAAGCCAATTATATAAAAAGATCATCTTTTTAGATCCTACTTTCACTTTTATTAACAACAAGTTAATATCAGCTTGAATTATCCAAATGACGCCATCAAGTCCATCTATCATCAAATCTAAGGGTTTTTCCTTAATTAAATCATTAAAGATGATAACTTTATGTCCTTTTCAAATTCAAGCACATTTATGCACGTAAACTCTAAATTAGACTAATCATGTGCAAAGTTCTTCCTTTTTGAACATAATGTACCCTTTTTACTTTTAACAGGTTAACATCAACTCTAATGATCCTTTAAACCCTATTAAACACTTTATTCATTTCAAAAATAGGGTTTCTTAATTTTTTTTTGGTCGGTAAAAAACTCTGTTAATTTTAAATTCATTAAAGATGATAATTTACACTACATTTCGAACTATGATCAGATTCAAGCTACAAAACTATTTTTATTGGATTTCTTGTGTTCTTCTGATCAAAATTCATATATTACTTGTCCTAATCGGAGTTACCAATCATTAGATATGATTTTAGCAATAAATCACTTACCACAGCCAATGAGATTGTGCCACGTCATCTCAGACTCATGCAGCGTTGGCTTGTCTAAAAACATAACAAAATGTCAAGTATACCCCCACGCCACGGATAGCTTCTTCACGTTCAGGAGGGCATTTCCGTCCAACTTCCTTGTGGTCGTCTTCAACCTCACGACAACTCGCTGTTGTCGACCTAACCAGATAGTGGGGGTGGCTCCTCCCTCTCCCATGGTCCGAAGAGCACGGCCGACCAGAGCCCTGCCCCTTCCGCCCTCTGCCGCACCCGTGGGGGGCCTAAGGGGTGGTCGAGGTGACTGGAAATGGCCGACCAAGCCTGCAACCCACGACCAGCATTGCACCGTGCGGCTGCTGCTGTGCCTAGGTCAGGGCATGGCCACGGCGGTAAAACCTCTCCCCAGCGCCTTGGGGAAACCTATGTTCATCTCAACTTCATCTCGACCCTCGCTGCTCTGTAGATAGAGTGATTCTCAACGGTTAGGGTTTGGATGAGATAGGAGAAGATGAGAAAAGGGATATGCATGGGATCTCTCTCTAGACTTGGCCCTGGGTCTTACCCCCTTATATAGGGGAGGATACTCACGCCCCAGAACGTTCATCCAAGAGGGAACAAGTCCCTATCCTAATAGGAAAAGATTTTTCCTTCATTAAGAAGCAACTTCTCTTTCTTCCTAAACCTTTTAAACATACTTTGTTATTTGAATATTTATACATTCAAAATCCTTTTCCCTTATTCTCTTTATTCTCTCTTTTTAATTCTTTGGCACGAATTTCTATTTTCCTTTATAGAAAATATCATCCTTTTAAACAATATCACATAATTCATTAATAATGCAACACATTATCCTCTTATTTTACCTTTTTAGTATTTTCTCTTTCTTTCCTCTTTATTGGGACTCCTTGGATCCCAAGACACTCCATTATTTCGAAATTCTTTTTATTGGATACTTATTATCCTCCTAGATGCATCATTATGCATTATTTCGCATTATCTCATTTATTTCTCATTTAAATATCTCTTTTTGAGGATTTATTTTTATTTCTCTTTTATTTTCCTCATGGTATTCCTTTTATCATTAGAAATCCTTGGGATACAAAATTCTACCAAGGATAACTCAATTATACTTCTTTTCACTTATTTTCCACATTTTCTCATTGTTTTCAATTTCTTTCTTAATAAAGAAATACATAATTAATCTTTTCTTTTCTTATTGCTTTCTTTATGCAACCTTGGACTCCTTGGAACCCAAGTAACCCAAGAGGCACGAAATCCTCTTTGGATGTGCCTTCTAGAGGTTTCTACATATTTCTTTTCTTAAAAATTCAATTATCCATTTACTAATTCAAATTCTTTGTTATTTGGGCCCAATAGCCAATAAAGCCCACAACACAATCATCAAAGCTATTGTAAACAAAATCCATTTATTTGAAGCAAATTATATCATTATTTGTTCAAATACCTTTAATATGAGAAATTACATTTCTCACTAAATGAACCCAAAATTTGGGGTTGTAACAACAATTGATCTCCAATATTAAAAAATAAAAGAAAAAATTGCATGTGACCCTTTCCACACCTTTTTATATACATTAAGATAAAGATCTAACAATAATTACCAATATTAAAAGAAAAATTTGCATCCAACATCTTTCATCTTTCATATAGGACGTGTTCAATTATCCATACCTTACCGTACTAGACTGCATTTTGAACTTAAGATACAAAAAATTTATATTTAACCTGATGGTTTAAAAAATGGGCCTATCTCGAGATTTTTATTCATGAAATGAATTATGCATTTTGGTCTCTATCAAAATAATGTCTGACTAGCTAGAGCTAGTCAATAAAATGCAACATATATGATTAATGATAAAATCGCTACTTCTAAAAATGCAAAACCAATATCAAAATTAAGTTCATCGGATTTTGAGAATGCAACATATGATTAACGTATGATGGACAAGATCGCACTAACCAAACATACTCATAGATTTATTAGAATACATAAGGATCTATTTATAATTTACAAATTAAAAAAAATGATTTAAAAACCCGCTCACTGTGGTTTATACTTAGGTATAAAGTGGTACATCAGGCGAGAGCCTTATTAGGATACATGGATCAATCTTTTTACCAAAAAGATGAAATAAAAAAGTTTATACGTCTAAAGTCTTTCTTATAAGTCAAGATTTAAATGCAAAGACTTTACTTCTAGAGAAATAATATTAAGAAAATAATTTCATAGCACAACTTATACGTCTCTTTCCTATATTGAAAAAAAAACATTTAACCCCTCCCACACTCTTTTTGATATAATTTAGTAAAAATCTATGCATGATACAACTGTCTAGAATCCAAAATCTGATTTGTAGTTATAGTAAATAAAGACAAAGATTTGTATACAACATATCTCCCAATCTTTTCTATATAAACTAGTTTAGAATACAAATTCTACTTTTATGAGTAAGAATTATAAAAGAACACACAAAATACCACCCAGGCCTTTTTCTATACTATATCATGTATTTCTCAATCGGATCCCCTATCTTTTGACTGACGTCCTACTGCAGGTTGCAAGAGGGCGTCACTTGCATTATTGAAAGGCTTTTTGTATTGAATAATTCTAGACATAATCGGCCACACACCCGGCCATCTGCCCGGACCTCGGGAAAAACTGTTGCGCCCCACTACCATTTAAAGCCATATCTGTAGCCACTTTATTCTGCATGTCTCTACATGCAAAGCCATGCAAGAGATGATTATGTCTCCACAAAAAATGAATCTACCATGCAAGAGATGATTATCTCTACATGCAAAAGCCATATTCTCTAATGATTCCCTCTATTTTATTTCAAATCTCGTATATAGCTGCAAAAAACAAATCATCCCCCTCCCTATTCATTTCTGCCCAGAACTGAGTAAATACTGTAGGTACCATTTGTTCATGTTGAACCAGTTCCGCCCAACACTAAGTAAGTACTGTACGTACTATTTGTTTATGTTGAACTAGTTCTGCCCCTTTGATGCAAATACAGTACATACGAATTAGGTTTGTTACTGATATGAGAATAATAATTGGGTATTATACCTTTTGTAAAAGTGATTAATGGTTTGTTGGTAGGTACTGCACTATACTTACTGAAATGATTTGGGAGTGAGTATTGTACTTGGCGTTAATGAATAGGGAGAGCGAGTGAGTACTATACTTGACGGAAATGATTTGGTAGATACTGTACTGTCATTTTGATAAGAGTAAGAGAATGAGTACTGTACTTGGCGGAAATGAACATGGAGGGAGATGTTTGAGGAGATTTGCTACTATATACGAGATTCAAAAATATTGATATGAGTAAACTTGTGTTGGGCAAGTACTGTACTTGTTCTTCAACTCTCTGACCATTGCATCCTTTACATGATGTACTGTACTACACATCATGAGTACATACTCATAAACAGTATTGGGCAAGTACTATACTTGTTTTAGATATACTCATAAACAGTGTTGGGCAAGTACTGTATTTGTGCTTCAACTCTCTGACCATCGCAACCTTTACATGATGTACACTGTATGACCGAAGTAGAAAGATTGATGAGAACTGGGAACAGACGTATTGTACTAACGTGCAAATGTTGGTGGGTTGAAATAGAGCCGGAAAGAGGAGTTGCAAGATACAAAACAAATTAGTAAAAATGAGGACTAGAGAAAGGAGTGGAGAGGGTTAATTGCTCGACAATAAAAGTCAGTTGCATGGAGTTAATTGGCGTGAAGTTATTTCGTATTAAAAGTCTGCTACATGGAGTTAATTGGCGTGTATTAAAAGCCTGTTGTATGGAGTTAATTTACATGGAGTTAATTGGCGTGTATTAATTTGCATGAATAGTAATACAAAAACGCTGCTGGTGCATTTTCACAGACCCGGGTGGGCAGCCGGGTGGGGCTGCCGGGTATGGGTAGCGTTACTCTTTTGTATTTGGACATATAAGATAGGTCTGCCAACGGATCCGGAGAGACACTAGCTAGCTAGCACACATCCCGTCGAAATAATTAATAAGTGGTGGTTGATACTAATTAATACTAAGATGATCGCAATTAATACTAAGTGAGCGACCACGTCTGCCACCTCCTCCAAATTTTGTCCCCCCACACACATTAGCAACTATATAAAGATTTGTGCAATGCAGTTCGAAGAAAGAGATGCCACTCACCGCATATGTGCATATAGCGTTACTATAACACACAATGATTGATTTGTAATTTTAAGAAACTAAAAGAGATAACCTCATATAACCCTTCTCACAATATTTCATATATAGTAAGACAAAGACCAAGTTATAGTTTGCAATTTACAAACATTATGGCAAAAGTTGCATCCAGGTCGTCTCAGATGCAATCATATAGGGCATGTTAGGTGACACGGATGTTACTATACTTGATTGCATTCTGAAACTCAATGCCCAAATTTTATCTCTACTTTGTTGAACTTTAAAAATGGAAATACATATATAAAATACAAAAGGAAATACATATATTTTAGTCTCTATCAGAATAATATCGGATGACAAAATATAGTTCAGGCTAATTGACTAACAATGAAAAATATCGCTGCTTATGAAATAAAGTCAAATTTATACAGTGGAGAACATAACAAAATAATTATCTTTGACCCTCTCACACTCTTTGATTTATAATTAGAATTAAATTTGTATGTTATACAGCTGCTTTATTAGAATATATGGATTGGTTGTGTAAAAAGGAAACAAATTACGTTTACGCTCTTTCTTATAAGTCTAGATTCGAATACAAAGACTACTTCTTAAGTAAAATTAATTAAGGAACACATTCTTTCCTACATAGTAAAGAACAAAAGAATATACGTTAAACACCTCACACACTCTTTCATGTATAATCAGACATGAATCTGTGCATCACATCATTGTTTTATTAGAATGCAAAACTTAATTTATAATTTCAAAAAGTAAATAAAACAGATTGCAAACAACATGTCTCACTGTCTTTTCTATATAATCTAGTTTTTTGATACTGATCTATATAATCTAGTTTAGAATAGAAAGACCACTTTATAAATAAAAAATAATAAAAATATCGTAGAGAATGTCTCTCACGCTCTTTTCTATACTATATCATGTATTTCTCAATTTGATTCCGTATCCTGCTAGCTAGCAAATAATTATTATATGGTAGTTGGGAATATTATTGCTAAGATGATTGCAATGCATTATCAATCAACGTGTATAGGTGAGCCGATGTCATCCGGTCGTGCGTGAGAGCGTGGGTCGTAAGTGCACCTTTCCCATCGTCTTAACATAAGTTCTTAGAAATACAAGTTAACTAAGTCAGTTGTTGGACTCCCATGAACATGAAAAGTATATTACTAGTCAAACTAAGTCAGTGGCACCGTCGCACCGACCGAGCAGTTGGTTCCTCTATATCTTAATACCAACTTTCCCTCCTCCGGACCGCGTGTGCCGTCTGCCACCTCAACCTAATCCAGACCATCCGCGCAATTAGTCAAGAGTTTAACTGTGAGCGAGCAGCACCGGACCTAAAGGCAAGAAGAACCAGTTATCACTATACTAGTCCTAACATATTCCGCTGTAAATTTAGGGACGGGAGTGGCGCGCGTGGTGTGGGGTAGAGCTGATGAAAACTGCAGAAGATCGTAGTTGGATTAATGTTTTTTTTTTTCAAGAAGCACTCCATTAATGGAGTATAAGGAAAGAATCTAACAGACTGTATGATTCGTTATAAATAACTGATGGAAGGATCTTAAGTTTTAACCGCAACTTGCTTGACCAAATGTGTGCTTTGTGGAGATTACGCGGTGCTAGGATAGACGAGAGATCGACGACGCTTCACTCAAAACGGTGTATACACTTGAAACGCTGGCAACACCGAATCGCCGGGTAGTGTTTTGCAAACCGTGTGGATTAGACTACTGAAAATCCTTGTGGTTAATATTTTGAATATCATTTGGTTTAGTGTAACTAACAAGTTTTTATCTATTTTAAACAATGGTTGCTGAATCGCATACAAACGTCCCTTATGGCTTACGTTGGATTTGATTCCGGTCATGAACAACATTTGTGAATGAGGATCCCGCGTTTATCCGGTAGCTGTGGATATTATACATCGTACCTGCCTCTGATGTCGTGCTGTATGATTGTATATGCATTTATGCCTAACTACGTACCATCATACGATGCTCCACTGACAGAAGCCAAAATGATACCGGGCCGCCGGCCGTTGGCATTTGCCAAGACTTACAATGAGTCGTGATCAAGTAATAAACGTTCAACAACGACAGACCCGCCGGTTGCACCATAGGATTACCTTGCATAATAACTATTGTCAATCTGTTTACGTTTTAGGTATAATAGAGAGAATCTTGAGACCTTTTCTAACTCTGCATCAGAAAAATTAGTCTAATTATTGTTTAATTGTCTACCTATCTTGATAACATTTTAAGTGACGAACTTACCATAAATTGATGTAATCCATGGGAAACGTATATAATTCGCATTACAGTTAAAAACTTGTGGATTATGCTAGAAAGGAAAATCATTATAGAATAGGATGGCATGAAGAGATGATTTGAAATATTTAGCATATCAACACTTTTATGGATATCACGGATTATCCATTTTCTAATTATTATATTCTTTGTAAACCACTGGTATTGATAACCGTAACTATTATAGAACCAAATGAGTATTTGGATAATTGCTCTACTGACATTTCTACAAATTCGTATTTTATTGAATACTGAGAGTAGGGTTCATTTGTTATTTAAATGTATAATAATCATGTTCATGTATGAAATGTTGAATTAACCTAAGTCAATGATGATCGAGGGGAAACTAATGGGTCTTCATGATAGAGGGAAATGAAATGAAGGTAGATATCTGCTGACGCATTACGAAAATAATCTCAATGAACAAATAGTTGGGAAAATTTTTAATGGTATTCATTTGATATTTCCACTTAATATTTGTACGTTGTATGGGAATGTAATGAGATCAAATGTTTGGCAAGAATAATATTATAACCTGGATTTTTATATGTATTTATATATATGTTTGTATGCAAATAATAAGTTGTTAAGAAAATATTAGAAAGCTTGATATTTTCTATGTCTTGTTGAAAGTTTTGGTTTGAGAATGAAAATTCTCCATGTAATTTTTTTTTCATGTGATATACTATTTTCAATAATCCACTGATAATTATTGGAAGGAAGGATGGAAAATTCAATAATAAAGGAATTTTTAAAAGTAATGGACAATGGGTGTTTAAATAAGAAAATTGTTTAGAAATTTCTACAAAAGGCATGTTGAAGATAAATAATAGGCATATTTCGATCCTAAATTGTACATAATGAGACAATATATCTAATGATGATTGTTTGCCAAAATTGGGTAAGAAAAGGAGCTAATTGATGCCTTAAATAATTCAAATAAAGCAATTATCTAAGGGGCAAGAAAAGGATATTTAACTTGTATTCTCCCACCAAATCTTGCCCCATCAAGATTCAATTATTAAAAGCTTTCCTTTCAAATTTGAGATCAATTGGGTAAAGGAGGAGAGGGATGTACATTTATTTAATTTCTATACAATGATGGATTGAAGGAAATATGTATGAAATGTCATGATTAAATAATATTTGGAAACAAGGGCTCGGCCCTTAAATTTTCATGCAGACTATTGATTGTTGGATCAAGATCTGATGACTTGTGAGTCAACATGTACCCCATGTTAGTTTAGGAAACAGGCAGAATGTTTCCTTTTTCTCCTATCACACTTTTCTCCCTCTCTAATCAGTGTGAACGAATAAAGATCGTCTCATCTAATTTAGAAAATGATCATGAATTTGCCTAACCTAGGTTCCACCCCCTTTGGGAAGCTATTGTGACTTTTCCTATTGTAGGTCTTGGACGACCACCCAACAATCCGTAGCCACGCCTATATAAAGGATAAAACCCCTCTATGAGATCGGCGTACTCTTTGCGAGACTCTATGTGACCTAAGACATCTCACCCTACCTCCAATTCTCATCCAAACCCTACACTCCCTCTTGATTTCTTCTCTATATCTTGTCGAGGAGGCCTCTCTCTTTCCTTTCTGTTCCGACCTCTACACATCCAATTGAAGCCATCGACAAATTTGATAAGACCAGGCGAAGCTACTGGCATTCTTCCCCACCGCTCGGATGCCCAATATCCCAGAGTTAACTCTCCTGTTGACTTGCACAAGGCATCAGTTCGCGAGACTGGATGTAGAAGACGAGTGAGCAGGAAATGTTGACTTTACCCTCATCCCACTTCTAAGAGGTAAGGATCATTCCTACCTTTTTTCTTCTTTTTCTCACCTAGCCATGCAAGCGCGAGCCACTGACATGGTGTGAGCTGATTGGCTCAGTCGTGGCCCCTTGGCACACACCCTGGATCAGTCAACCACATATGTGGTAGGCTATGATTGGTCTAAATGATTTTAATTTGCAAAAATCCTAGTAATTAAATGGTAGGTCCAAATATGACATATAAATACATGATTTTGATTAGAAAAATATATGGAAACCAATAAAATTGATTCTATAGTCTTATTTCCCTCTCAAATTCCAATAGTGCATAAATATGAAAAATTTAATGTAGTTCAATACATAAAACCTTGATTTCATAAGATTGATGAAATTAACGAGCCAAGCTTGATTAATGAGTACAGTTCAATCTTTATGGGTAAAAATAGTATCTTAGTTCTAATCTAGGTTAAAAGTTCAAATGTTGTCAAAATTAGGGTTGCCTAAGATGAAAAGAGTAAAATATGACAATTACAGTTTGGGAAACCTAATCCTAATTAAACCTTAATTTGACCACAAAATTCTAACTTAGAGCGCAAGTCAATCATAATGGATATTCTGAACACAATAATAATACTTGGGTTTTATGCATTAATTATACGGTGATTGCTTATTTAGTTGCATATGTTCTTGATTTCTTAGATATATAGTCATCCCTGAGGAGTGGTACATGGTTGCATCAATGAATACTTGCCTTATCCACTTTCTCAGTTTTTTTAAGTTTCCTAAATGGATTGCAACTAAACTATTGGTTGTTTATTTCTTTCATGCAATCTATAAGGCCAATATGAGTATCACTTGCTATGAAATGACTTTCTCAACCAATGATGTTATCTCTAGTGGGTTGATTGAATATGTGGGATGCATGAGCGACTAGGACAGGAAAGGAAGATCACCAATAAACCAAACCAGGAAAGGAAGGTCGTTAGGATGTCAAGCTGGGAAAGGAAGGCCAACTTGAAACCAAGTTCGGGAAGGGAAGGTTATGAGAAGTGCATTGTAGGGACAAAACCTTAGTGATAGGGTACCCCATAAAGAGTTCCCCCAATGAGTTTGCATACCATAGAGATTGAATGACTAAGGGTTGAAAATATATAATAGAAATGTGCACGTTCTATTCTAAAATAATATTTCCTACTATGGTTGTTTATGTTGTTACACCTAGATGTGAATATTTTGTTTCTCCCACATACTTAGTACATTTTAAGATGTTGACTGCATTTTTGTTTCACACCATTTTAGGTAAAACTGCAATTAGTCTGAAGAAATGGACTTCCATAGAAGATGACACCAAAAGAAAAGACAATTAAGTTCTACTAGTGGATTTGTATATTTAGATTTATTTCATGCTGCAAATCTTAGTTTTTCCATTCCATGTAACTCCCTAGAGGAGAATTTATCCTCATATTGTTATCAAACTCTTTTTCATTCAATGAATTTTGTAATTATTATTGGTTATTTGCTAAATCTTGATCCTAGAAATATGATAATGCCCCTTTCCCACTCGGTTTAACTTAATTAGGGATAACATGGGGAGGGGGTCCTTACATTTGGTATCAAAGTGCAGGTTTACCATTTGACCTTTGATAGTTAGTAAATTATAAAGAATTTCGTAGAGCCTAAGGGAATTATTAGGGCATTTTCTAAAAGTGATAGTGTCCAGAAGGGATCACAAATCGGGGGATGGAATAACTTTCCTCTGCATTGTTAGTTGTTTTATGAGGACTCCCAAGTCACTGTACATCCTTCCTGGCCAAAATCAGATGATTTTGCCTAAAGTAAAATACCTCTATGTTTTATTCTATACCCTCTGCTTCACTCACAAAACCCTAGGGACTTGATAACTTCTTCCTCTACCATTCTGAGAATTAGGATTCTGAGCATTAGGGATAAGGCTTCCTCTGCCAAATTTTAAATAATGTATGTAATAAATGTTGGTATAGTATGCCCAGAGAGCTAATCATATGATGATTGCAATGAGGCATGTGAGACTTGATTTGATAATAATGAATACAATTTTTGTCTATATGTTTTAACTATTTTGAAATTATAGTATAACATGTTAGATGTCTAAAGAATGACAATACTCAATGACATATGTCTTTAGGTTAAGGACTTGAACAATGAGATCATACGGATGTTAAGAGTATACATTCTTGTTATGTCCCTAGTCAGTTGTTATTGTAGAAATAACCATAGGCATCAATAACACAAAAGGCTAGAGTGTGTGTTGGTTGATAACAAAATCTCATCAGTCATGATATATGATATCAAACCAAGCACACAGATACATGTTAGAGAACATTGTATCAGACAGACCCACAGTCAGAGTGATGCATGGAAACCACACATAGTTAGTCAGGATCATCTCTTATTGTGATGGTGGTGACTGTGGTTCTTAGACCTAAAATCACTGCATTGATCACATGTGGTTGGGTGTACTTTGACATAATCAAATGCAGTCTTGAAATATGGGTTGTTATAACAATGATGATTGGGTGACTTTGACACATGGGGACTTGACTATGAGTGATAGATATTGAATTTTGCCCTCCTAAGGGAGTGTGATATCCTAGCCACTTGAGGAGTGAGACTATGAAATGCATGGCCATGCACATGTAAGTCAATATATGATATTGATATTACATGTATCTTACACAGTCTACTCTGAATCAAGAAACATGGATTGAATGTTTTAGAGTATGACAAGTTCATGCCTCGAGTTCAATATGGATATCAGTGACAAAGGAACTATACATTCACTATAACACCAATAATAGATTGTTGGTTGAAAGTTGTTCTCCACCTTTCCTTTTCACTTGGGTAGCGCTGATGCGTGACTAGGCATGACTCTTTGCTTGTGATGTCATAAATTAGTTATGGACATTCACTGCAAACATGAAATGGAACCTATAGGGTCACACACATAGGATTAACCTAGAAGAGGAGTTTATCCATGAATGTTGTATAGATTGATTAATGAAGTGTTTAGGTTCTCAATTAAACATTCAATCAATAGACTTAACTCAAAATCATCAAGTTCAAGTGTTGAACCAACATATTAGAGTGTCAGATTGATTGAGAACTGCATTGACTGAATTCTACACAACCTGGACCACCAACCGACCAGTTCACTGGGTGAACCAATCGGCTCATGGTCAGTGAGATGACCAGTTCACTCTGGTGAACCGATCGGTTCACATGGACCAAACGAGCAGGTGTTGGGTTTCCCAGTTTGTGAGAAAAGATCCCCATTTCACTTGTACAATTCAATTGGGACAAGAATTAACCTTTGCATTAGTTAGAAACAAACAAGAAAAGTCAATTGTGGGCAAGTCTGGGAAGTGAAATGATCGGTTCATTGGGTGAGCCGATTGGCTCACCTACCCAAACAACCAGTTTAGTTATGAACTGATCGGCTCATCTGCCCAAATGATCAGTTTAGTTGTGAAACGATTGGTTCGCCTGCCACAGTGTAATCAGTTCATGGAAAATATAGACTCTTCTACTCCCGTACAAACTGGGAACCCTGATCTTACCCTCTATCATAAATAGAGGGGTACATGGGCTTCTCAGAACACACAACTCAGAATGTCAGTTGCTCTACAAAGTTATTGTCCTCTCTAGTTGTGGTAACAAAGAGAGCCCAAGCAAGTTCTACTCGTCCAGGAAGGAACAATGAGGGAAAGACAACTGTAGAATAGTGAATGGTGGTGGAAGAGTGTGTCAGTGACTAATACGTCGACAAAAGGGTACGACTCCTTCTAGTCTGTTCATCAGGATGACTAGAGTTCTCGGTGGTCCATGTGGACTATCTATAGAGGCGGGAAATTTCTACCATTCAGGAGGATGACTGTAAACCGCAGTCCAGTTCAAGACCAGAAGTTGCACAAACATCGTCAAAGACTAGGTGGTTGAAGGCTGCTAGTTGTGAGGTATTTCACTGAGCAAGCCTCAAGACCACGTATATCTCACTAAACCATCTTTCCTATTGCATAGTTGTTGATGCAATCTTCTGGTTATGGGTTTGTTGTTATATAAATTTTTTATTTCCACTGCTTATTTTGTCCCCTAAAACCCAACAATCAAGATGTCATGGACATAATTTTATGATGCTTCAATGTCCCAAAGATAAAAAATGAGATTAATTTATTCATGTGAAATAGTATGGTGTGAATCAAGACCACCATCATTCTTGATGACACACTCGAGACCATCCAGACAAGAATGTCTCTCGTAGGAAGAAGGTCTCATTATAGAAGAGGAGGACATCCATGGAAGGTGAGTCCTCCAAGAAGTAGAATAGGTCAGATGAGGCCTCTACTGAGAGGGGTCCCGAGCATGAGGTCACCCCCTTTGTGATCTCGAACCCTGAAGATGGACTCGATCCTAAATGTAAACCCATGATGGAAGATGAACCCAAGGATGAAGGTAACCTCAGTTCTTGTGGCCTTGGCTCTGTTGGTAAGATGGTAATGTAGACCCCTGAGATACTCTAGACCCCTAAGATGCTCTGGATAGAGAAGTAGAAGAATCTCACTGAGGCTATTAGTACCCTGACCCTCAAACACATTGCCAGAGATGAGAATGGTGAACCCCTACATGTATATCATCATCTTAGAGCCACCATACTCGACTTCATCAAGCTAAACATAGAAAAGTTTTGGGGTGAGGACAAGGCTGAAGTCATTGACAAGAAGGATGCCTGACTCCTGGCTATCGAGACCAACTTTCTCATCCTAGTGGTGCAACCCAATAAGAATGTCCTCTTTGTCACTCACCTCCTTAAAGGAGCAGCAAAGCTATGGTGGGAAAACAACATTGTTGACCGTGATTCGTCTGAGTAATCAATGGCCTGGGTAGATTTCAGCACCATCTTCTCTATAAGATTTATTCTCATCTTTGTCAAGAAAGAAAAGGAGAAGCAATTCATGCTCCTCTATCAGAGAAGCATGTCAGTGGTAGATTATTCCTAGAAATTCCAACTCTTGGAGCGCTTTTCCTACATTCTAACTGAGGAATGATAAGTGGAGCACTTTGTTTAGCATCTACATCCCTAGATGAAACCACATGTGATGTCTAGTAAACCTCCAAGATTTATTGAGGCCCTCAACTTCACCTTATACATGGAAAGGACCATCATGCCTGCTCAAAACCCACCCAAAGGATATATGGGTTTTACTGAAGGCACTTCTGCCCATAGAAATGATAGAAAAAGGGTATGAGGTCGTTATAATGGCAAGGGTAGAAATGGAGGAAAGGGATAGCCCTGTCATGAGAATCGCAACCACATTTATTGTGCTAGTGGAAAGAAGAACCCTGGTAAATGACACTTCGAAAAGTGGTTGTGTTTTTGTTGTCAACAAGAGTGACATCTCATAAGACAATTGTCCTCTCCCTAAGCCATGAGGTCCTGACCCAATAGAGGCCCAACCAGTGGCTGCAACACAACTAGGGGTAACCCCAACTATAGGTGAACATCAAATGGATCAATTATTTAACATTGATAATGAGGAGGCTCAAGCAAATTCCAAATGACTCATAGAAGGTAACCATGAAATGCATAATAGTTTTGAATGTCAAAAATAAAATGCATAAAATCTCGGGACATACCTTTAAAGCTTTATTCGACTATGGTTCTATGAATACTTTCATTTCATGAAATCTTGCAATTATGCTTTGCTTGGACTTCAAGGAATTTGGATCCATTTTATAAGTCACTTCTCCTAGTGGTCATCAATCTTCTCATCCCTTTTAGAATAAATGGTCATTCTTGTGAAGTATATGAATAATGAACTCCCTAATAATTTTATCCTCCTCAGTATGAATGATTTTGATGTAATTATAGTTATGGATTTCCTTCGTAACTATAATGCAAAGATAGACTTTTGGGAAAAGAAAATAAGGATTGAGAAGCCAGGTTATCCACCCTTTACCAATAGAGATAGGAAATTAAGATGCCACCAACAACCTATATGTGTTAGTGGTGAAAGAAGAATGGATGGTAGCTAAAGGTTGTCTAGCGTTCCTATCTATAGTGACCGAGCCAGAGTAGAAGGTGCAATCCTTAGAGGAAATAGAGATAGACAAGGACTATGTTGATGTATTCCCAGACTATATGCTAGGCATACCTATGGAGAGAGAAGTGGACTTCTCAATAGACCTAGATCTAAGGACAAATCTAATTTCCAATACATCTTACAGGATGACTCCCTTTGAGTTGCTTGAATTGAAGAAGCATTTGTAGGAACTCCTAAATAAGGGCTTTAACTAACCTAGCACATCCTCGTGAGGAGCAGTGGTCCTCTTCATAGAAAAAGGACAGATCACTCCATGTGCATAGACTATCAAATGATAAATCATGCTACCATTAAGAATAAGTTTCCCATACCCTGCATAAATTATCGGTTTGACCAGCTCAAAACCACTCGAGTTTTCTCAAAGATTGACCTATGATCCAAATACCATCAATTGCGAGTTAAGAGTGAAGATATCCCAAAAACCAATTTTTGAACCCTCTATGGCCACTATCAGTTTTTGGTTATGCCTTTTGGGCTGTCCAATGCACCCAGTGTGTTCATGAACCTCATGAATAGTGTGTTCTATACCTTCCTCGACACCTTTTTCATAGTATTCATAGATGACATATTTGTTTACTTTGATGACCTAGAACAACATTGTGACCACCTATATAAGGCCCTTGATATCTTGAGAAAGAAAAAGTTCTATGTGAAATGCTTAAAATGTGAAGTATTAGATAGACTGAGTTATATTCATCAAGCAAATTAAATCTAGAGGAACCATATCCGTGGACCTTGTTAAAGTAGCAACTGATTGAGAATGGTCGACATTTAAAACTCATTCGAGATTCATAGTTTCCTAGGATTTGTCGGGAATTATCAACAATTCATCAAGGATTTCTCAAAGACAGTTTTTCCTCTCACCAAGCTCACTCAGAAGGATGAGAAGTTTGTTTGGTCTGACCTATGTGAAGGACGATTCCAACAGTTAATGGAAAAGCTTACCTCGACCCCTCTTCTGACCATACCCTCGGGTAATGACAGTCTTTTCATCTACACTAACAGATCAAGGATGGGCTTAGGATGCATGTTAGAGAAAAATAAGCATGTTGTCACCATTTCCTCTAGACAACTCAAGACCAATGAGCTGAATTACCCGACCCGCAATTAGGAACTTGCATCAATTGTCTATGTATTTAAGAATTGGTGACATTATCTGTTGGTATGCATGCCATGAGATCTAATCATATAATGATTGGATTGGCATACGTCATGGTTGATTTGATAAATATCAATGACAGGCTTCCAATATATTCTAGCTCAATCAATTATGAGATAAAGGATGGAGCAGAATGAATGTCTAAAGAATGAAAATACTCAATGATGTATGTCTTCAGGTTGAGGACTTGAATAATGAGATCATACAGATGCTAAGAGTATATACATTCTTGTTATGTCCCTAGTCAGATGTCAATGTGGAATGTTGATAGACAACAATGACACATCAAGACTAGAGTGTGTGTTGGTTGATGATAGTGTCTCTTTAGTCATGATATATGATACCAAACCAAGCACATAAATACATGTTGGAGAATAGTGTATTAAACAGACCCATCATGAGAGTGATACATGGAACCATGACATGGTAGTAAGAATCATCTATCATAGTGATGGTGGTGATTGTGATTCTTAGACCTTAAATCAATACACTCGTTGAATGTGACTGGGTACGTTTTTGACATCATCAAACGTAGTCCTAAAACATGGGTTGTTATAATGGTGATGATTGGGTGGCTTTGACGCATGAGATAGACTGTGAGTGATAGATATTGGATTTTTCCCTCCTAAGGGAGTACGATGTCTAGACCACTTGATAAGAAAGATTGAGAAAAGCATGTGCATGAACATGTGATCAATATATGATACTGATGTCACACATATCTTAGACATTCTTCTCTAGTTCAAGAAACAAGAATGAACATTGAAAGGACGACAACTCCATGCCTTGAGTTCATTCAGGATATCAGAGACAAAGGAATTATACATTCACTGGAACACCAATCACAGACTATAGGATTGAAAGTTATTCTCCAACTTTCCTTTTCACTTGGGTAGCACTGATGTGAGACTAGGTATCGGTCTTTAATTGTGATGTCATAAGCTAATTATGGACATTCACTACCAACGTGAAATGGGACCTATAGGGTCACACACAAAGGATTAACTTGGAATAGGAGTTTATCCATGAATGAAGTTTGGTTTTATTACTAAAGTGTTTAGGTACTCAATCAAACATTCAATAAATAGACTTGACTCAGAATCATCAAGTTCAAGTGTTGAAACAAGTGATTAGAGTGTCAAATTGATTGAGAACTAAATTGACTGTATTCTGCACAATCTAAACCGCCAACCGATCGGTTCACTGGGTGAACTGATCGGCTCATGGTCAGTGAGATGACCGGTTCACTCCAGTGAACCGATTGGTTCATTGTCCAAATGAGCAATGTTGGGTTGTCCCGTTTGTGAGAAAAATAGTTCCATTTCACATGTTCAATTCAATTGGGACAAGAATTAATATTTGTGTTAATTAGAAATGAATAAGGAAAGTCAATTGGAGGAAAGTCTGGGAAGTGAAACGACCAGTTCACTAAGTGAACCGACCAGTTCACACTCCCAACTGACCGGTTCACAAGTGAAACGATCGACTCATATTGCCAAACGGTCGTTTCAATTGTGAAACGACCGGTTAGCCTTCCAAAGTGCAAATTGTTCATGGAAATTCTGGACCCTTCTACTCAGACATAGACTGGGAACCCTGACCTTACCCTCTACTATAAATAGAGGGGTATAGGGGGCTTCTCCAGACATACAACTCATAACATCAGTTGCTCTACAAAGTTGTTGTCCTCTCTGGTTGTGGTAACCGAGAGAGCCCAAGCAAGTTCTACCCGTCTAGGGAGGAACAATGAGGGAAAGACAACTGCAAAAAAGCAAATGGTTATGGGAGAGTGTGTTGGTGACTAGTACGTCGAAAGAAGGGTACAACTCCTTCTAGTCCGTTCTTCAGGATGACTAGAGTTTTTGATAGTCCGTGTGGACTATCTATAGAGGCGGGAGACTTCTTCTGCTTAGGAAGATGATAGTTATAATGACCCCGCCTCCCGGTAACCCCCAATTAAGGGAGACCAAAAGGTTAGAGCCGTTATACCAATTTTCTGGATCAATGGCTCAACCAATAATCAATAATAATTACTAAATTTTACCAAAACTATACTGAAAAGTTGAGATAAGAAAAAACTTTTAATATCTTTTTAAAATCTTGGATTTCTAAACTTCTATCCACAACTGGAGTCTATTCTAACTAATCCTCCTTGTACTTAATTCATATATTCATAATGTATCACTTTCCAGTTTGTCCTTTTCAATGTTGTACCTAAAACGCCGACAAATAAAATGGCAGTCAGTATAATGAATGATACTGGTATGTGGGGGAAACAATAATTTTGCAGTTAATTATAACAACATATTGCAAGAAATTATGGTTTAGAAAGCAAACTTTATGTTTTAAACATAACTACTCAATCCATACATATCCTAGCCTCTGCGTTGTCCCTGCAGTGGACCTGGATACTACCTCTCATATTGTAACATCCCTGACCTGGGTTACGTTCTAACCCTAGGTATTTTTCTTAATTAAGTGATTAGATGCTTGTGTTTATCCTTTGAAATGTAATTAAAGCTTTTGAGGAACTTATATTTTGATTTTAGTCCTTTTTGCATAATGTTGAAACATTGTTTTGTTAATAATGGACGAAAGTGCAAATTACCCAATTAGAGGGGTTAACTTGCAAATTGTACGTGTTAAGAAGTTCCTATGATGTTTAGGTATCCTAATAATGAATATGATGAGGTGGTACAGTTTACACAAGTTTGGGCACCAAGTTATAGCTTGTAGAACAATCCTTGTGCCTTAAAACCTAGTTTTGGTGTAAAGTGCAATTTACCCAAAACCTAGGGTTCAACATGTAAAATATACCCTCTAGAGGATCTCTCATGTTTCTTGGCATCAAGTAGAGCAAAGAAAATGAGAGGGGTGTCTCATTTGAAAGATCATGGTAGGAGTGGAAACTACTCACACTAATAATATATTAAGCAATATCCAATAAGGGTGGATATTATTATACCTCTCTTTAAGGTGTTAGTTCTTTTCCTTTAAACCTTGGATAATTGAAAAGTCTTGAAAGGTTTATAAGGTGTCCACGTATCCAAAGAATGGAGGAAGTTTTTTTGGAAACCAGTTGGGATTAAAAGAGATAACAACCTTTTTCTTTGCTTTGAAAACCCATAAATATATAAAGGAATCCTTATCAACAAAGCAAGGGATCGTTTCCCTTAGTTCCTTCCCTTATTTTCTTGATTTGGCCGACCAAGAAGGATCTCTGGAGTAGAGGAAGGACGACCAAGCTGACTTGGTAAGTGTTGATCACCATCTAACTTGAATTCATGATGGAAACCATAAAACCATGTTGGTTTATTGGTTTTCTTCACACGATTCTTCTTTCTAGCCATCTTCTTCATCCAAAAAGTGGAGGAAAGACCTTGGACAACTACTAGAGGTCAAGACACCATTAAATATATGAATCTTGTAGCTCTGTATCAGTCCTAGAGGCGGGTTTTATAACTCTAAATCCTTAAGATTTGCTTTCGCATCCTTCTTTCCTAGAATCGTTGCTTATACTTCTTCTTTAGACACCTTTGTGTGTTCTTGCTATCTTTTCTGTGAAGAACAGCCCCTATTCTTGGTTGAACAGAGGTAGAAGAATATGAAGTTAATTCCTATGTTTATCCAAGATTTTACTTTAGCAAACGGTCTCCCAATCTTTCTCAAACGGTTTCCCAAATCGTTTGGGAGCAAACGGTTTCAAACTGTTTTACTAGACCGCATAGAAGCAAATGGTCCAAGACCATTTGAATGTGTTGACCAGGCATTGACCATTTGGAGAACTGTTGAGAATAATGTAGACTAATTTCCTACAAAAATCATCAATTAACTCCAAGTGAATCACCAATTGAAGTCCCAACAATCATCAAAACCCTAATCGGGTCAATTGCTGATTTCAGTAATAGTATTATGTTGAAGTTTGGGTTGAGTGGCCCAAATGGTTTCTAAACCATTTGGGGATCACCCAAACGGTCTCAAGACCGTTTGGTGATCACCCAAGACCGTTTGGAGGTCTAGGGTTAAGTAGGGTTGTCCAATTGAGGGTCCAATGATATCAAGTTGATGAATAATTGATTGTTGATTTGGTGACCAAACCTAGGGTTCAAACCTTAATTGAATGACTTGGTGTTTGATGAAATAATGGCCAAACGGTCTCAAGACCATTTGTAGGATATCCAAACAATCTCAATACCGTTTGTTGATCACCCAAGACCGTTTGGAGGTCTAGGGTTGACAATGGTTAAGTGGTTGAAGATTTAAAGGCAATTAGCTGAAGTGCAATCGGTTGTTGACCTAGTGATCAATCCAATGAGCCAAACCTTAATTGGTTGAGTTATTTTTTGGTGTTGACTTGGGAAAACGGTCTCAAGACCGTTTGGAGTTCATCCACATGATCCCAAGACCGTTTGGGGTCAGGTCATGATCAATTTGAATGAGGGTTCAATGGTTTCAAATCAATTAGACTCACATTGATGTATGTTGAAGAGTAATCGATTCCAATCCCTAATCCAATTGATCCAAGCCCTAATTGAATATCAGTTGAGAGTCAATTGAGTGTGAAATCAGTTGAGGGTTGACCTAATTAACTCAATTGATGATTGTCTAACAAGTGCATGATTGATTGAGGGGTTCAACATTGGAAACCCTACCTCAATTGAAGTGGTTGAGACACTTTTTGGTCCATGCGGTTTTGAGGTGGTTTGGACCAAACGGTCTCAAAGACCGTTTGGGACCAAATGATCCCAAACCGTTTGATCTCATGCGGTTTCAAGGTTGGTTATGTCCATGCGGTTTCAAAGTCAAACTTAACCAAACGGTCTTCACCCTATCTTGGGCAAATGATCTTGAGTGTGCACTTTACCAAATAGTTTCAAAAGTCAACAAGACCAAACAGTCTACAACACCAAATGGTTTCAAGGTCTGTCCAAGACCATTTGGGGGTTTAGTGTGCAAGACCGTTTGAGGTTTAAAAAGGTCAAGATCGTTTGATGCCTTAGTGGTCAAGATGGTTTAGTGGTTGATTAACCTAAACCTCATAGATACCTAAAGTGATTAAGGGACCAAGTAATTAATTGATTAACACATGTTATAATCAGTGGTGATCATTACAAAGGTACCCTTGATGGGATGGAGTGACTAATACTCTTTAAACAAGTGAGCTTTAATGATCACAATAGTAATGACATAACCCATGATATCAGTGTTGAATTGACTTAGTCTAATCAAGGGTGATGCAAACATCATCTGATAGAAAGAGGAGAGAGAAGAATCTTATATGAATGATAATCAAGTAATAAACTTCCAATATGTATGAATATATCTAATTAGGGTATGATCCTTCATAGTGAGATCATGAAAACCCTAATTATGATGGTTAATGAAGCTTAACTCTAATTTGAGGGCATTAATGGAAGTAATCCTAATAAATGTGAATAGTAAACCCTAATAAGGTAATGTGATGTAATGTGAATAGTAAACCCTAATCTAGGGTAATGTGATGTAATGTGAATAGTAAACCCTTATCTAGGGAAATGTGATGATATAATCAGTAAACCCTAATTCTGGGTTATGCTTTTAAGCATGAAACTCTATGATTGAATCATGAAACTATTATCAAGTCATTTAACAGCATGAACATGATTGTAGGAATGCATATATTTCTCATGGCTCATACATCCTATCCATCTCATATGTTACCTCTTACTAGGCAACATAGCATATTATTACTTTCAAAGCTTATAAAGTGCTTTCAATGAATATGGCATCATAACCCTTACCTGGATATGCTCACTTCTTTATAAAGACCTGCATGAATAATACAATTGATAACATTCACATTGTATCTATATCAGCACAATACAAATTATTTCCAAATCAAGTATAGAACACCATGGTCATGCAGCTAATAACGGCTGTGCAAGGGGAAGCCACCACAGCGGTGCTACCTTGCATGGTCGTGCTACAGAAGATTACCACGACCGTTTTACATCACCACGGCTGGTTTCTAGGGTTAGGGTTTCCTATTCAATTCAATTAGGGTTATCCAACCCCTTTAGCTTAATTAGTAATAGTGATTCCTTATTTCATGATTCAATCATAGAGTTTCATGCTTAAAAGCATAACCCAAAATTAGGGTTTACTGATTATATCATCACATTTCCCTAGATTAGGGTTTACTATTCACATTACATCACATACCCTAGATTAGGGTTTACTATTCACATTACATCACATTACCTTAGATTAGGGTTTACTATTCATTTATTAGGATTACTTCCATTAATGCCCTCAAATTAGAGTTAAGATTCATTAACCATCATAATTAGGGTCTTCATGATCTCACTATGAAGGATCATACCCTAATTAGATATATTCATACATATTGGAAGTTTATTACTTGATTATCATTCATATAAGAGTCTTCTCTCTCCTCTTTCTATCAGAGGATGTTTGCATCACCCTTGATTAGGATAAGTCAATTCAACATTGATATCGTGGCTTATGTCATTACTATTGTGATCATTAAAGCTCACTTGTTCAAAGAGTATTAGTCACTCCATCCCATCAAGGGTACCTTTGTAATGATCACCACTGATTATAACATGCGTTAATCAATTAATTACTTGGTCCCTTAATAACTTTAGGTATCTATGAGGTTTAGGTTAATTAACCACTAAACCATAATGACCACTAAGGCATCAAATGATCATGACCTTTTTAGACCTCAAACGGTCTTGCACACTAAACCCCCAAACGGTCTTGGACAGACATGTTGGTATGTATGCCCTGAGAGCCAATCATAGGATGATTGGTGGGATACATTAAGATTGATTTGATAAACATCAAAGGAAAGATTCCAATTCTTTCTAGTTCAGTCATATGAGATAGTGATAGAACATATTGAATGTCTAGAGAATGACAATACTCAATGACGTATGCTTTTAGGTTAAGGACCTGAACGATGAGATCATACAGATGCTAAGAGTTTGTACATTCTTGTTATATCCCTAGTCGGATGTCATTATGGAAGGTAGATAGACAACAATGACACACGAGACTAGATTGTGGTGTTGGTTGATGACAACATCTCATTAGTCATGATATAGAGATATCAAACTAAACACATAGGTACTTGTTAGAGAACAAGTGTACCAGCCAGACCCACTGTGAGTTTGACACATGGAACCATGACATGGTAGTCACAGTTAGTACTCATAGTGATGGTGGTGAGTGTGATTCTTTGACCTGAAATCACTACACTCAACACATGTCGTTGGGCACACTTTGACATCATCAAACGCAGTCCTGAAACATGGGTTGTTATAAAGGTGATGATTGGGTGGCTTTGACACATGGGGCTTTTGAGGGGTGAGTGATAGATCTGGGATTTGTCCCTCCTAAGGGAGTTTGATATCCAAGGCCACTTGATGAGTAGGATTGAGATAGGCGTGCGCACACATGTGTGAATCAGTATGTGATATTGATGTCATACATATTTCCTTCAATCTACTCTGAGATCAAGAAAGTGAATGAACGTTGACATGATGACTATTCCATGCCTTGAGTTCATTCAGGATATCAGTGACAAAGGAATTATACATTCGTTGTAACACCATTCACGGATTGTAGGATTGAAAGTTGTTCTACAACTTTCTACTTTCACTTGGGTAGCAATGATGTGTGACTAGGCACCTCTCTTTGCTTGTGAAGTCATAAGTGTTATGGACTTTCACTGCCAACGTGAAATGGACCTGCAAGGTCACACACATAGGATTTAACCTGGAAGATGAGTTTTGTCCACAAGCAATGTTTAGATTGATTACTAAAGGAGTTTAGTAGTTCAATTAAACACTCAATTAATCGATAGCTCAATATCATAATGTTCAAGGTGTTGGACGCATTGATTGGAGTATCGGATTGATTGAAATTGCAATTGACTGATTCTGCACAACATGCAATCCCAACCGGTCGGCTCATGTGATGAACTGATCGACTGAGGTTGTTGAACCGGTCAGCTCAAGTGTTGAGCCGATCGACTCAAGTCCAGGGTGAACCGATTGCTTCAAGTGTTGAAACGATTGATTTAACTGGTGCAACTGAGCAACTTGGGAAAGTAGGATTGGTGAGAATTTTCTATTTGTTTAAATTGCCCAATTTGATTGGGAAATATGATTGGTATTCGATACCAATTGGAAACAAAAGAAGGAAAGTCAATCGGGAACCGACCAGGAACCCCAACCGACTGGTTCACTTGTGAACAAACCGGTTGAGGTGTCCCAACTGACCGGTTCATTTGTGAACCGATCGGTTCAAGGTCCCAACCGACCTTTTCAGTTGTGAAACGACCATTTCAGGTTGCGAGTTGGTTGCTTTTTGAGGAAAATCTCGAACCCTTCTACTCCTGCTTTAGTCCCATATTGTCAGGCATAGAGAACCCTATCCCATGACCCGCCTATATATAGGGGTATTGGGGGCTTCTCAGAGTACAACTCAATGCAAGCCGATTTCTTTGCAAAGTTTTTGTTCTCTCTGGTTTTGGTAACCGAGAGAGCCCGAGCAAGTGCTACCCGAAAAAGGAGGTACAGCTAGGGAAGGACAACTGTAGTTGCAACTGGCAGCATGAGAGTGTGTTGGCGACTAGTACGTCAATAGGAGGGTGTGACTCATTCTACTTACTTGTGGGACAAGGAGTGTGGAGTTCCAGGTGGTCCGTGTGGACTACTTCAGAGGCAGGAGGATACTGGCGCTTAGGAGAACAACTGTCAACCCGACAGTCCGGTGCGATCAGGAGTCGTAAGTCCCGGTGCGACCAGGAGCTGCACAGACACCGTCGAAGACCAGATTTGAAGACCGTGCAAGGCACAAGGTATTGTCACTGAGAAAGCCTCGGGATAAGGTATGATTCCACAAACCATCATTTCCTATTATATAGACGTTGACGTGTTTCCTCGTGCTGGGTTTGGGGAGAAATTTTTTTGTTTCCGCTGCCTTCTCTATCTCCCCTAAAACCCAACAGTGGTATCAAAGCCAGGTCAACTGCTCTATATTTTAGGAATTCCAATATGATTGATTTTTGGTTTGTCTCCTTTATTTATTTCATGCGATGCGAATAATATTGGCTTTATGCATATCCAATCCTAAATCCACAAATCCCAATTACATATATGATATGTATTATTAATGCACTCGATACGCGTCGCCCTTAAATGAGTTTTGTGGTGGATGTGTAGCATGATTATGGCCTATAAACCCCTATCTGTATGTGGTTGTTTGTGGTTGCTTGCATCTTGGTCTGCGCATCGATCTTCCCTCTCTTATTCCTGATGTAACTCGAAATAATTCGAGATTCATTCCTACCTTTGCTCCCCCCGAATGTAACTCGGGGTTTCCCTTTTAAGCAATGTATTTATTAGGATAGATTTTATTTCATGTTATGTCGAAGACCGGAGGCCATCTGATGACAACTGAAATGATCGGTTCAAGGAGTGAACCGATCAGTTGACGTTCTAGATGATCGGTTCAAGGAGTGAACCGATCGGTGGATGACCGGTTCGAGGAGCGAGACGAGCGGGTGGCAGCCAGAAGGAGATGTACGATGACCAGGTGAACCGATCGGTTGGAGGAGCCAATTGATCGGCTGGTGGTACCCAGACGACCGGCCAGAGAGAGCAGATCATTCATATGACGAGTTGATCAACTCAGAAGGAAAAAGCATAGAGTTCATCTTGTACAGGTTGCATGTGATGTAGACCTGGATGACCGTGATTCCTCTTGGCTCAAGGAATCACATTAGGATGGCCATAATCATTGTTTTTTATCGTTTTGCATGTTTTCTGTGGGATATAGCATGTATATTATATGTACTATGTATTGTGGTGATTGGATATATATATGTATATAAAAACCAAATCCCTCATTAAAATATTAAGTCTTATATGCCTTCCATTAGCGGCACACATGAAAAACTCGATCGACCAAGCGTAGGTTATGCCAAAGTGTGATGCGCCGTCTATCTTGTGGAAGTGTGAAGGGTAGACATGTAGGTTCTTCCAAAGCAGGGTGCATGTTCTACCGTGTCGGCTTTTGGGTTAGACTTAACTGGTGATTCTTAGAGCGTCTAAGCCCAGAGGCAAGGAATGTTCATGGCAAGGTGTTGTGCATGTTCATTCAACAAGAGTTGCATATGATGCAATTGGCAAGAGTTGCCTACCTGAGAGATCTAAGTTGTGGGCGATCAGCCAAAGCTGACTCATGACTTACAGGATTTCAGGATCTTGCCCACTAGAAGGTTGTACGCTGCAATCTTCCGAATTGATGGTGAGGGCTATCAATTTGAACTAAAATAGTGGGAGCGATAATTAATTAAAGGCCTAATTTTTATCGTCAACTTTTCAAATCAATCAAACAAATCAAAAGAGTTTTGGACTAAAATTGCATATATTTCCTTTTGTTAAAATAAATGGTTAATCAACAAATCACTTTATTTGCGATCGGTCTTTGAGACGAACAAATTAAATGGGAATAATTCCACGACTGGTTAGGATGATGAGAAGTGTTCTCAATCAAAGAGCGAAAGCTCTATGTCCTAGTTATACCAGAACCAGATGAACTCGATCTCACCACATCAATGGCTGAAAGTATGCTTATGGAAGCATACTGAGGATGACATTGATGAGGAGTGCTTGATGTTGTGTTCTCTGAACTATGAGTTGCAGAGACAACATCAGACATATGATGTCTCCAAGACACTATCATAGTATGTCATGACAGAAGGAGATCCAGTAAGGGATTCACACATTCAATGTGATTGGGTATGTGGAAAACCTGAATAAGAAGGATTCCCTCTGAGCCAAGGGTTGGCTATTGGTATGATACTACAAATGTTGTGAGAATCATACAATTCATGATAAGCTACAACATGAACAACTTTGACAAGCGTTGACAGAGTTGTTGGACATGTTGAGGATAGTAGAGGCAAAGATGAAGAAAGACAGACCATAATCTTTGATGTGATCAAAGAGAAAGGTAATTCTTAAGGGCAAGGATGAGGGCAAAGCAAAGAAGTGTTCTATTTCTAGCCGACAATCCAAGCCGTCTTCAGCCTCAAGGCACATGGGGAAAGGGTGTATGAGGGATTGCCCTCTATATCTGGAAGAACAAAAGAAGATGAAGGAGGGGATGGAGATCTCCAACTAAGGTATCATGAAATGAACCGCTTCTTTATCTGAGGTATATGATACCAAGATATGGATATGTCATAAATGATATGCAATATCCGCAAAGAAGTGATGGCCTTTGTGAAAGGACCAAGAAAGAAGTACCCATCATTGGAGCAAGTGTTTCTGCCATAGATAGGAGTACCTTTTAGTTTATTTCAGCCTAAAGGGCACGAAATAGAGTTGAGAACTACTATTTCATATATTGCCAATGGATAGAAACACTTTATTTTTGCATATTGTGTGACAATGATGGCAATTAATAAAGTTGATGTTTCAATCTTATAGATATGATCTTTGTAGCAATGCCTTGTTTATCTTGTGATACATGGTATGCATAAGATAAAATGATACCTAAAGTTATTGATAACTCAAACAATCAAATTAGCATCAATCATGAGAAATTCATTTCTAGTTTCCATGTGATGGATAAATCTAGACTCTTTTGGTTACAGAACTAGTAAGAGACATGAATATCTTGTACATGATTAATCAATCTTCACTAATGGTAGTGGGAGAATGATTATCCTATTAGGTGTGATACATGTGATGTATTTACATACCTATTGGAACAAATGCTAATACTTCGAAAGGTGTTTAGAGAAATACCAATATGACTATCTTGAAGTGTTCAACATTATCATAGATGAAGTATAAAATTTGGTAAAGTGTTAATTCTTGATGAGATCAATGAATGAAATACTTGGACCAAATGTTTGAGATCCTTATGAGTGATTGTGATAGTGTATCATAGTGAACTCATGATTAAGTCATGGTGATGTCTAAATCAAGAAGGAGTCATACTCTAAGGAGTTAGAGAATGATTATCAAATAACTAAATTCTTCTTAATAAAAGAATACCCCACACTAATAAAGGACATTAAGAATCACAAGGAGTTGTCAGTTCTTATATACTTAACAGATACACCTCATTTGTCTATGTGATGAGTTGTTCATGTGATGACTCAACTATCTAGATGAATATGAGGAACCAAATTTTTAGTTATGGTTTATGACCATTACATCCTAAATGATATCCATGTGAACCATAAGGTATGACCTTGATGGTAGAACTCATTGGATGAAATCCATAAGTGCAATTGAGTCTTAAATGTTAAGACACATGGATAACATTTTGAGAAGGATGATGCTTGTTGATTGCAACTTAATGACTAAGACATTTGGCATATGGATACTAAAACTGCATTCCCATGTGGAATAAAACATGGATGTGTACGTGACACAACCTATAAGGTTTATGAATCCACTAATGCAAATGAAGTCTATAAGTTACAATGGACTAATCAATGTGATTGATTGAGTACAAGCAACTCAGAATTGGATCTTTACTTTGATGATATAGTCAAAGGGTTTGACTGATATGTCAAAGATAAAGAAGGGATATGTGATTTAGTGGGAGTGTAATCACATTCCACATGTTGATGTGAAATGGAAATGTTCTAGAATGGAAATCCAAAAGTGGAAATTATCTTTAAGGAAGATAGAGATGTTTCCTATGTGATAGGAATAGATATCTATAGAAATAGTTCTCGAAAACCTCTTGACCTGGAAAAGAGAGAGCATACATTGGCAATCTGTACTGAAGTGTTCAGTATGCACAGATTCAGTGGGAGAAAAATTGTCCATGTTACATGGAGTTAGTATCCCAAGGCCAAGTGTTCAATTCTTATGAAGAATGGAAACACTAAGAATAGATATGGATCTATCATGTATATAATCATCCCATTATCTTGCATGTATGGACATGGAAAGAATAAAACACATTCATCATTTTGTATGTATGACATGACAATATGATGTGCTCATCCTGATAACTCATATGTGAGACATGACGAGTGGATGTCTGTCTACTTCCAGTAAGGGTTACTGGAATACCATGAGAACTTGATAAGTACTTGTGAAGTACTAGTTCTGTGGTGATAAGGAAGAGCTCGATGTAATAAGTTACATTGATGCGAACTTCCGAAAGGATAGAAAATTAATCGCAAAATATATATAGGATATATAAAAGTGAAAGTTTGTTGATAATTGGAAGTGTTCCAATAAAACAATTTAAAAGGAAATGTCGAGTATCTACATGTTAGAGAACATCAGTAGATACTATATGGATCTGGAAGTTCGTGAGATGAGCTTATATTCCGCTCATTGATGACAAGTATGAAATCCTTGATCATGCAATGTGGCTAAAGGTCAGCAAAGGAATACTAGATCGCATATTATGGCAACTCCATCTCATACGTGTGACGTACATCGAAGAGATGAGAGACATGCAATTTATACTGACTTTGGCAAGGTGTTTCCATTACTCACTATGTTGGCACTAGAGCACAGTAACATGTGGGACATGTTTGAAGATCACTATGAATATGATTCAAGGGTGATTGGCTCGCAGTGCAAGTGGGAGTCTATTGGTATGTATGCCCTGAGAGCTAATCATAGGATGATTGGTGGGATACATTAAGATTGATTTGATAAACATCAAAGGCAAGCTTCCAATTCTTTCTGGTTCAGTCATATGAGATAGTGATAGAACATATTGAATGTCTAGAGAATGACAGTACTCAATGACGTATGCTTTAAAGTGAAGGACCTGAACGATGAGATCATATAGATGCTGAGAGTTTGTACATTCTTGTTATGTCCCTAGTCAGATGTCATTGTGGAAGGTAGATAGACAGCAATGACACACGAGACTAGATTGTGGTGTTGGTTGATGACAAAATTTCATTAGTCATGATATAGAGATATCAAACCAAACACATAGGTACTTGTTAGAGAACAAGTGTACCGGACAGACCCACCGTGAGTTTGACACATGGAACCATGACATGTAGTCACAATCAGAACTCACAGTGATGGTGGTGAGTGTGATTCTTTGACCTGAAATCACTACACTCAACACATGTCGTTGGGCACACTTTGACATCATCAAACGCAGTCCTGAAACATGGGTTGTTATAAAGGTGATGATTTGGTGGCTTTGACACATGGGGCTTTTGAGGGGTGAGTGATAGATATGGGATTTGTCCCTCCTGAGGGAGTTTGATATCCAAGGCCACTTGATGAGTAGGATTGAGATAGGCATGCACACGCATGTGTGAATCAGTATGTGATATTGATGTCATACATATCTCCTTCAATCTACTCTGAGATCAAGAAAGTGAATGAATGTTGACAGGATGACTGTTCCATGCCTTGAGTTCATTCGGGATATCAGTGATAAAGGAATTATACATTCGCTGTAACACCATTCACAGATTGTAGGATTGAAAGTTGTTCTCCAACTTTCTACTTTCACTTGGGTAGCAATGATGTGTGACTAGGCACCGCTCTTTTCTTGTGAAGTCATAAGTGTTATGGACTTTCACTGCCAACGGGAAATGAACCTGTAGGGTCACACACATAGGATTTAACCTGGAAGAGGAGTTTTGTCCACAAGAAATGTTTAGATTGATTACTAAAGGAGTTTAGTAGTTCAATTAAAACTCAATTAGCTCAATATCATAATGTTCCAGGTGTTGGACGCGTTGATTGGAGTATCAGATTAATTGAAATCGCAATTGACTGATTTTGCACAACATGCACTCCCAACCGATCGGTTCATGTGATGAACCGATCATTTGAGTTTGCTGAACCGGTCGGCTCAAGTGTTGAGCCGATTGGCTCAAGTCCAGGGTGAACCGATTGCTTTAAGTGTTGAAACGATCGATTTAACTGGTGCAACCGAGCAACTTGGGAAAGTAGGATTGGTGAGAATTTTCCTTTCGTTTAAATTGCCCAATTTGATTGGGAAATAGGATTGGTATTCAATACCAATTGGAAACAAAAGAAGGAAAGTCAATCAGGAACCGACCAGGAACCCCAACTGACTGGTTCACTTGTGAACCGACCGGTTGAGGTGTCCCAACCGTCCGGTTCATTTGTGAACCAATCGGTTCAAGGTCCCAACCGACCGTTTCAGTTGTGAAACGATCGGTTCAGGTTGCGAGTTGGTTGCTTTTTGTGGAAAATCTCGAACCCTTCTACTCCTGCTTTAGTCCCATATTGTCAGGCACAGAGAACCATGTCCCATGACCCGCCTATATATAGGGGTATTGGGGGCTTCTTAGAGTACAACTCAATGCAAGTCGGTTGCTTTGCAAAGTTGTCGTTCTCTCTGGTTTTGGTAACTGAGAGAGCCCGAGCAAGTGCTACCCAAAGGGAGGCACAACAAGGGAAGGACAACTGCAATTGCAACTAGAAGCAGGAGAGTGTGTTGGTGACTAGTACATCAACAGGAGGGTGCGACTCCTTCCACTTCCTTGTGGGACAAGGAGTGTGGAGTTCCAGGTGGTCCGTGTGGACTACTTCAGAGGCGGGAGGATACTACCGCTTAGGAGAACAACTATCAACCCGACAGTCTGGTGTGATCAGGAGTCGTCAGTCCCGGTGCGACCAGGAGCTGCACAACCACTATCGAAGACTGGATTTGAAGACGGCGCAAGGCGTGAGGTATTGTCGCCGAGCAAGCCTCGGGACAAGGTATGATTCCACAAACCATCATTTCCTATTATATAGACATTGACGCGTTTCCTCGTGCTGGGTTTGGGGAGAAATTTTTTTGTTTCCGCAGCCTTCTCTATCTCCCCTAAAACCCAATAAGACCTTAAAACCATTTGGTGTTGAAGACCGTTTGGTCTTGTTGACTTTTGAAACCGTTTGGTAAAGTGCACACTCAAGACCGTTTTCCCAAGATAGGGTGAAGATTGTTTGGTCATGAAGACCGTTTGGTCAAGTTTGACTTTTAAACCACATGAACATAACTGACCTTGAAACTGCATGAGGTCAAACGGTTTGGGATTGTTTGGTCCCAAACGGTCTTGAGACCATTTGGTCCAAACCACCTCAAAACCGCATGGACCAAAAAGTGTCTCAACCACTTCAATTGATTAGGGTTTCCAATGTTGAACCCCTCAATCAATCATGCACTTGTTAGCCAATCATAAATTGAGTTAATTAGGTCAACCCTCAACCGATTTAACACTCAATTAACCCTCAACTAATCTTCAATTAGGGCTTGGATCAATTGGATTAGGGATTGGAATCGATTACTCTTCAACATACATCAATGTGAGTCTAATTGATTTGAAACCATTGAACCATCATTCAATTTGATCATGACCTGACCCCAAACGGTCTTGGGATCATTTGGATGACCTCCAAATAGTCTTGAGACCGTTTTCCCAAGTCAAAACCAAAAACTAACTCAACCAATTAAGGTTTGGCTCATTGGATTATTACTAGGTCAACAACAGATTGCACTTCTGCTAATTGCCTTTAAATCTTCGACCACTTAACCATAGTCAACCCTTGACCTCCAAACGGTCTTGGGTGATCACCAAACGGTCTTGAGATCGTTTGGATATCCTCCAAACGGTCTTGAGACTGTTTTCCCATTATTTGATCAAAAACCAAGTCATTCAATTAAGGTTTGAACCCTAGGTTTGGTCACCAAATCAACAATCAATTATTCATCAACTAGATATCATTGGACCCTCAATTGGACAACCCTACTTAACCCTAGACCTCCAAATGGTCTTGGGTGATCACCAAACAGTCTTGAGACCGTTTGGGTGATCCCCAAACGGTTTTGAAACAGTTTGGGCCACTCAACCCAAACTTCAACATAATACTATTATTGAAATCAGCAATTGACCCGATTAGGGTTTTGATGATTGTTGGGCCTTCAATTGGTGATTCACTTGGAATTAATTGATGATTTTCGGTAGGTAATTTGTCTACATTAATCTCAACAGTTCTCTAAAATGGTTAACACCTGGTCAACGCATCCAAACGGTCTTGGACCGCTTGCTTCTATGTGGTCTAGTGAAACCATTTGCATTCAAACGGTTTGAAACCGTTTGCTCCCAAACAGTTTGGGAAACCATTTGAGCAAGATTGGGAGACCGTTTGCTAAAGTAAAATCTTGGATAAACATAGGAATTAAAATCATCTTCTTCTACCTCTGTTCAACCAAGAACAAGGGATGTTCTTCACAGAAAAGATAGCAAGAACACACAAAGGTGTCTAAAGAAGAAGTATAAGCAACGATTCTAGGAAAGAAGGATGCAAAAGCAAAGCTTAAGGGTTTAGAGTTATAAAACCCGCCTCTAGGACTAATCCAGAGCTCCAAGCTTCGTAGCTTTAATGGTGGATTGAGCTTCAGTAGTTTTCCAAGGTCTTTCCTCCACTTTTTGGATGAAGAAGATGGCTAGAAAGAAGAATCGTGTGAAGAAAACCAATAAACCAACCTTGTTTTATGGTTTCCACCATGAATTCGAGTTAGATGGTGATCAACACTTACCAAGTCAGCTTGGTCATCCTTACTGTTCTCCAGAGCTCCTTCTTGGTCAGCCAAAGCAAGAAGATAAGGAAAGGAACTATAGGAAACGATCCCTTGCTTTGTTGATAAGGATTCCTTTATATATTTATGGGTTTTCAAAGCAAAGAAAAAGGTTGTTATCTCTTTTAATCCCAACTTGTTTCCACTAAAACTTACTTCATTCATTGGATACGTGGACACCTTCTAAACCTTGCAAGACTTTTCAATTATCCAAGGTTTAAAGGAAAAGAACTAACACCTTAAAGAGAGGTATAATAATATCCACCCTTATTGGATATTGCTTAATATATTATTAGTGTGAGTAGTTTCCACTCCTACCATGATCTTTCAAATGAGGTGCCCCTCTCATTTTCTTTGCTCTACTTGATGCCAAGAAACATGAGCGATCCTCTAGAGGGTATATTTTTCATGTTGAACCCTAGGTTGAACCTCAACATCAGAGAACTTCTTAACATGTACAATTTGCAAGTTAATCCCTCTAATTGGGTAATTTGCACTTTAGTCCATTATTAACAAAACAATGCTTCAACATTATGCAAAAAGGACTGAAATCGAAATATAAGTTCCTCAAAAGCTTGAATTACATTTCAAAGGATAAACACAAGCATCTAATCACTTAATTAAGCAAAATATCTAGGGTTAGTACATAACCTAGGTCAAGGATGTTACAAATTATCCACCCCCTTACAAGGAATTCGTCCCCGAAATCATTACAAAAACATATTAAGAGAAAAGAGCAGGGTATTTCATTTTCATCTCTTCCTCTAGTTCCCACGTGGCTTCTTCAATACCACGGTGATTCCAGAGGACTTATATCTTTCTTTTTCAGCTTTTTAATTCTTCTATCAAGGATCGATATAGGTCCTTCTTCATAAGATACATCATCATTCAATTCTACTTCCATAGGTTGCAGAACTGATTCTGTATCAGGATGACATTTCTCTAACATGGAAATGTGAAACAATGGGTGTAACTTTTGTAGCTCCGGTGGTAACTCTAGCTTATAAGCTTATTTTCCAATCCGTTCAATGATTGGGTAAGGCCCCATAAACCTAGGAGCTAACTTTCCTTTCTTTCCAAATCTAAGAACTCCTTTCCAGGGTGAGACTTTGAGGTACACTCTGTCTCCAACCTGGAATTCTAAATGTCTATGACACTTATCAGCGTTTGATTTCTGCCTATCCTGTACAGTCTTTATCTGTTGTTGTATTACTTTAATCTTCTCGGTGGTCTGTTGCACAAGATCATGACCTAAAAGTTGATATTCACCAGTTTCATACCAACATCAGGGAGATCTACAACGTCTACCATACAAAGCTTCATAAGGTGCCATGTCAATACTATGTTGATAGCTGTTAATGTAGGCAAACTCTATGAAGCTTAGGTGCAGATCCCAACTCCCTGTAAACTGAAGAACACATGATGTGGGATGAAAGGTTGTACTAAACCTTAACTGTGTGCCTAAGGCTTTATGAAGTCGCTCCCAAAAATGACTTGTAAGCTGGGGACCTCTATCAGAAACAATGGTAACTGGGACCCTATGCAGCCGCACTATCTCATCGACATATAACTGTTCCAGCTTCTCAGCAGAATAGGTTGTTTTAACAGGTAAAAATGTGATGTCTTTGTCAACCTATCAACTATTACCCAGATGGAATCATGTACTTTGGCTATCCTGGGTAGACCAACCACAAAGTCCATGGTTACATGATCCCACTTCCATTGTGGTATGGGCAAAGGTTGCATTATCCTTACAGGCTTCTGGTGTTCAACTTTAACTTGCTGACACACATGACATCGCATAACAAACTCAGCAACGTCTTTCTTCAAACCAGGCCACCAATACATATCTTTAAAGTTTCGATACATCTTGGTGCTTCCTGGATGCATAGCATACATCGAAGAATGAGCTTCTTCCAGTATTAACTTCCTCAAGTTATCCACATCAGGTACTATCATCCTACCATGGTAACAGGCTACCTGATCATCTGAGTCATGGAAACCATCTTGTTTTCCGAGACAGACGTCACAATTAGTGGTATCAGAGCTCTAGGTTTGCTGAGTCTACATAGACATAGGACTTAGGTTGTTGAGTCTATTCTAGTGTCTTCCAGTATATCTGATAGTGTCTTCTGCTCATATAGGAGGAGAAGATAAAACTAAAGATGTCTGGGTCACACGAGGAACATGTTGTAGAGAGTAGTGTCATTGTACCCAGAGGAGGTGTAAGAAACCCAGAAAGAGAAGAACATGTGACTGAACCACCCCAGTTCAATCCAACTGACATGAGAAACCCAACCGCCCAAGCCATGTTTGGGCAGTTTAAGACTGCCATGACACATATGACTGATAGGATGCCTATACCTACACCACTACAACAATATTGTTCTATACCAACATTCAAAAAAGTGCTGGTATAGGCCTATAAATGTCAGTGTTGAATATACCAGCAGCCAAAAAATGCTGGCTAAAATGATGACGGCATAGACCTTTACCAACATTTTTTTAGCCTATGCCAGCAGTTGTAAATGCCATTAAATGTGTGTCGGGTTAGATCCCATCAGTTGTTATGTCCTCTAAGCCGCCATTTATGAGGTGACGGTACAACTTATGTGGTTGTCGACATAGATAAAGTTGGCACCAAAGATAACCAACCTACCACCTAAAGCCAACATTTTCCCATTGTATGTATACATATTATAACATCACATTGTGATATTTGAGTACATGTCACGACACATATACAAGAAAACCCATGCTACAATATAGAGGCTTTTCATGCCATATCTGGAATATGTATATGTAGGTGATATAGTTGTTGGTACGTTTTTGTTATTTGGTAGAAAAATGAAAAAACCACTCCATACATTGACACGTTAATTAACCTTGAAAATAATACCACATGAGTATGACAAACATTGTGAGAAAAGGTGCAAATTGTATTTATATTGAACATTATTTACACAGGGAGGACATTAACCTTGCCCCTTGTAGGAAAATAAGAAATAATGATATGAAACTAATTATAGGTACATGTGATGTTCATAATTTCATTACATTCCTCATGTGATACACAAAACATTAGTCAATTAAATCACTACATCACTTCAACTCCTTATACCATATTTGTAGCATGAAAGTCCCTCACCTATCTGCAACAAAATATTTCACATACCATGATTCAGTCCTCAAGAATAAATATATAGAATATATTGAGTATAATCATGTGACAGTTAGTTATGTTGTCAAGCTAATAAATATAAAGCAAAAAAGGTGCAGTTTAAGTTTACCGAATTTCTCCACCGCCTAACTTTATTTCGACCCTTGGTTGTGCTCCCCAAGATGAATTTACTCCTTCATGTATGTTATAACCCCAATTTTAGGGTACAATTAGTGAGAAATGTAATTTCTCATATTAAAGATAATTGAACAAATAATGATATGATTTGTTTTGAATAAATGGATTCCATTCAAAATAGCCTTGATTGGTTGCTTTGTGGGCTTTATTGGCTATTGGGCCCAATAATAAGGAAATTCAATTAGTGAATGAATAATTGAATATTCGAGAAAAGAAATATGTAGAAACCTCTAGAAGACAAATCCAAAGAGGATTTCGTGTCTCTTGGGTTCCTTGGGTTCCAAGGAGTCCAAAGTTGTAAAAGAAAGCAATAAGAGAATAAAAGATTAATTAAGTATTTCTTTAATAAGAAAGAGATTGAAAATAATGTTAAAATGTTGGAAATAAGTGGGAAAAGGTGTAATTAGGAGATCCTTTGTGGAATTTTCGTGTTCCAAAGATTCCTAATGATAAAAGAAATACCAATGAGGACAATAAAAGAGAAAGAAAGAAAAATTCTCAAAAAGAGATATTTTAATGAGAAATAAACAAGATAATGTGAAATAATGCCTAAAGATGCATCTAGAAGGATAATAAGTATCCAATAAAGAGAATTTCGAAATAATAGAGTTTCTTGGGGTACAAGGAGCCCAATGAAGGAAGAGGAAAGAGAAAATACCAAAATTTGCAAAATAAAAGATAATATGAGACATTATTAACGTTTTTGGTGGCATTATGAAAAAGGAAGTGATTTCTATTAATAAGAAGATAGAAATTCGTGTCAAAGAATTAAAAAGCAAACATAAAGTGGATAAGAGTAGGGGAATTTCGAATTCCTTAATGACCAAAGATCATGGATCAGCAAGGAATTTCTTAGGAGAGAGAAAATACCTCTTTATTAAGGAAAAATCCTTTCCTATTGGGAAAAGCCTTGTTTTCTTCAAGGGAAAGTATTCTGGAGCATAGATAATCACCCCTATATAAAGAGGTAGAGCCTCTGGCTCAAGTTCAAGAGGATCCCACGTGTCTCTCTCTCTGTTTTCTCCTTGTTTCTTCTTTTAACCCTAGACATGGAGGATAACGACCCGGAGCCTTGGACGGGAGCTTGATGGGGGCACAACGCTCCCAGGTCGTTGGAAGGCACCACAGCAGCCGTCCCTTGGCCCTAGGAACCGCGCAAAGCCGGTAGGAGGGCTGCAGACCAGCCACGGTCGCAGACCCAGGAAGCTCAACTCGGTCGCCTTAGCCGTGAGCCAAGAGCGCCGTCCAGCACAGGGAAGCACGGCGGAGGTAGGGGGACTACCCCTGGTGGTCGCCGGAGCCCAAGGAACCGTGGCCAGGCCGCACGCGGTCGCTGACCTAGCGGTAGAGGAGGTGCAGTCGCAAGGAAGGAGATGAACAGAGCATTTGACGAGTTTACCCTTTGTGGTTATGAAGAGCCCAGGAGACGCACGGGGGTATAAGTGACTTTTCGAAATGTCTTCAACAAACCGGCCTACGATTGCATGAGTTGATGACGTGGCGTTTCCCAATTGGACAAAAGTAAGTAATTTTGTTAAAATCATAAATTTTTAATGGTATCTCCGATTAGGACAAGTTATATATGTATTTTGATCAGAAAAATGCAAGGAACTCATTAAAAATAGTTTTATAGCCTGAATCTGATCATAGTTTGAAAAGTAGTGTAAATCATCATCTTTAATGAATTAAAGATTAAGAAACCCTATTTTGATATGATTAATGTGTTTCTTGGGTGTAATGGATCTTTAGAGTTGATATTAATCTGTTAAATGTAAAAAGGAACATTGGGTTCAAAAAGGAAGAACTTTGCTCATGATTAGTCTAATTTAGGGTTTATGTGCTTAAAAATGCATGGAATTTAAAAAGGGCATAAAGTTATCATCTTTAATGATTCAATTAAGGAAAAACACTTAGATTTGATGATAGCTGGATAATTCAAGTTGATATTAACCTGTTGTTAATAAAAGTGAAAAAAGGATTTAAAAAGATGATCTTTTTATATAGTTGGTTTAATTTAGGGTTCTATGTACATGAATATGCCTTAATGGGATTAGAAACCCTAATTTATGTTGATATGAATTCTAATGGTTTTAATGGTACAAATCGAAGAATAAACTAGAGATATGATGATTCGAAGATAAATTGAGTACCAAAGATCTTTAATGTGAATTATTTGGATAATTAGTGTTTCCTAGTGTATAAAAGTGGAAATAGTGATAAATAAGGTTCATATATGTGAATTGAACTATAATGAAATATGATTTGTTAATTTGGAAGAAACCGAAGATGATAATTAGCCTTAATGTTTTGAATATGACCTAAAAGGGATAAAGATAATAGTTTTAGTATAAAAGAAACATATTAGACTTAATTGACATTCAATTGTGCCTATGATGCAGAAATTAAAGTTTGTGAACTAAAAGAGCATTAAAAGTGATAAATGCATAATGAAGGCTAAAACCCTAATAAAACCCTAAAGTTGGCCTAGAAATCATAAGGTGGAATCCAAGTTGATCTTGAGGATGTTTTGAATAAAACAATGACACTTGAATGTTATGCATTATTTTCAGGATATTGTTGATTGCTTGTTAATTGTGTTGAATGTTAATGCATGGACATCAAGTTACTATGGATCAGGTATGTGGTTATGATTATGAATAACCGCTTTAGGTTTTCCGATGGATTCCCAGATGTTTAATAGCATTGAATGCAACTAAACTGTTGAATTTTTATTTATTTCTTGCAACTATAAAGTGACTACGATTATCACGTAAGATATGTGCCTACTAGCTCAATCATTAATCCCCTCTGTGTCGTAATGGCTACCTAGAGGGTAGGTCCATCAGGTCATGAAAGACTTTGTCTTCCTAGAGGGTAGGTCCATCAAGTCACCTTTATAGAGGTACCATATAAGTCCTTACAGGGACAACACAGAGTTGTGGATAGGTATGGATTGAGTAGTTTGGCTTAAAACATAATCTTGGTTGTTAAATGGTTAATTGAATGATTACATGGTTATCATAGTTGCATGATTTTCTATTTCCCCCACATACCAGCTTCGGCTGACCGACGTTTTGTTTGTCGGCATTTTAGGTACAATGAAAAGAACAAACAGTAAAGTGACACCTTGTGAATTCAAGAATTATAGAACAAGGAGGAATTAGATAGAATAGTTCAGCTGAGGTTAGAACTTAGTTTGTTTCCAACTTTTCAAGGTATGCAAAGAAAATTTTTATTACCATTTTCAGTATAGTCTGTTAGAATTTAATAATTGTTTATGGTTATATGTCGAACCTTTGATCCGGGATTAATGGGTGCGGCTTCAACCTCTTGGTCTCCCTTAATTGGGGGTTACTGAAAGGTGAGGTTGTAACATTTGGTATCAAAGCCTAGGTTCTTCATGTAACCATTAGTAATTCTTAAATTTTACAAAATCCATAGAACCCAAGGGAGTTATTAGAGGAGTATCCGAAAGATAGAGGTGTCTAGAAAGGGATCATGATCGGGGGCTGGCAAGATTTTCCTCCGCACCGCTAGTCGGAATACGAGGACTCCCGGACCCGTGTGACCGCCTGACTAAAGTCTTAGGGTATGAATCGAAATAAGATACCTTTAGGACTTCTCATCTTATTCATCCCTTCTCATCACAAAATTCTGATAAGGACCTAAAGGATTAGGGTTTTCTTTCTTCTCCTCACCCTCTTGAGGTATGGGTAAGGTTAATAAGGTTTAAGGAATCCTCCACTAAATTAATGAAAGGCATGTAAATAAGATGTCATGGACATAATCTTAATAGATTATGCGAAAAATAAATAATAGATACATGCTTAGGCCGTATGACATAAGATGTCATGTCCTCAGAAGAGACCTGAGGCTAGACCTTCAGGTCGGGAGGATAAGTTAGTCTTGGAGATAGAGATCTCCATTTCAAGTAGAGACCTGGCACATCCTTAGAGGATGATGCTAAACCTAACCCTAAGTGAAGGTTAGAGAGAGATGAGTTGGACCAGGTGTTTAAAAGGGCATGCCTTTGGGATTCCATATGATCCATGGGAGACCTAGCACCTTTGGAAACCCAACCCTGGGAAGGGTCGAGCATGTTAGGGTAAAGGATAGTTCCTTAGATGATGATGTTAGTGAAGGACCATAGAAACCCTATGGGCTTGTGCAAGTAGGGCATAGCTGGCACTTAGGGCACGTCATGGGGCTGACAGTAGGATGAAACCCTGGATAAGGAATCATGAGGGAGCACAAAGGGTTATGGATGATCTTGACCAAACATAAGTTCGAACTTAGGCTTCACCCATGTAGATCATGTTTTTGAGGATGATCCTTCATGAAAAAAGGACCTCTAATGGTGAGGTTGGATGTAGGGTTAGCTCTTGAGGGAGCAGGAAATCCAGTGAGAAGGTTGGAAGCCTAAAACCCTGAACAATGGATGATAGTGGTTGTCTCATGATCGATCCCTGAAAGTTGATGATACCTCGATTGTCTTTAGAGGGACCAAACCTAGAGGAAGGATGAGGTTTCTGGCACCTATGTGCCTAGGGTGTAAGTGTTTACCTTCTGAGATAGGAAAAAAAGTTCCTTAGACCTAGAGAGGTTTAGTGAACAGGTTCTGAGGTGTACCTTATGGTTTGTCCTTGAGGAAAATCCAACTCTAAGTGTTGCTCGAGTTGAAGGATGACAAGAAGTGCATGTCAGGCCTTTTGCATGCTTGGTTCGTAGTTAAGAAATAGGGCATGCAGTTAAACACCTACAAGTAAACCTAGGGTTCCTAGGCCTAATAGGGGAAGTGGTGTACCTAAGGCTCGTGATGAGAAGTTGAGTTCCTATAGAAGTGTGCATGGTACTCCTCATGTATAGAGGAAAAGAGAAGCCCCTTAAGTTTAAGGTGTCCTTGATGAACCCCTCACATCTAGGTTGATGATAAAGAAAGGTATGTTCTTGATCCAACATTGAGAAAAGAGGACAAGTATGACCTAGCATGATTCAGTAGGTGATCTGCTTGTGCCTTAAAATCTTGCTAGGGTTAAGTAGACTCATGTAGATGTAAACCCTAGACCTAAGAGCTTTTGTGACCTTGTTGTCAAGAAATAGTTTTCCTCCCATCCTGGGAGAGGGACCCCTTTGGTAGGGTGTATATCAGTTTTGTCGGTTCAAGGTAACCTAAAGAGGTCACATAGGATCTTGAGAAGCTAAGTGAAAAGTACATGGTATGAGAATGAACCTGAAGACCCATAGATATCCATCTCTAGTGCATATGAATGTGTTACCATGGAGGTCACCGGTATGGGGCTTGACCAAGGTAGACAGGTTGCCATGATGCCTATGAACGGATGAGAGCCAACCCATGAATGTAGAAAGAGAGATGATGAAGACTTGGGTAAGGTTCTAAGTGAACATGTACTGTAATGGAGAATCCTAAGTCTATCCTAGGGTCAGGTAGGGATAAGACCGATGGAAGTAGGAGTTGCCTAATTCCCCAGTTGCACATGACCATAGGGTCGGGAGGTAACAACTATCATTGTCTGAGGGCCATGGGTTAGGAGATTGATCACCTTCATGAACTCATGGGACCCAAAGGGCAGATGAGTAGGGCACTCTCTTGATGCATGAGGGAAGAGGGATGACCCCAAAAGAGTCGGTACCCTATAGACCTAGAGGAGATGACCAAGGATATAAACTTCAGTAGGTTCAAGACTAGTTTGATATCATGATGTTTGTAATGAAGAGACATATGTGGCACATTGCAACTTAGATTTAAAGGTGTACTGTCAAGGTGGAATGTACCATCTCTACTCTTGGAACAGGAAGAACTCTGTATTTGGACTGCAGCCAAATGCTTATTTCCTCTTGTTATGGGAGTGAGAGATAGGACATTACGCATGACATACACCAAGGATAAGAGATGATGTAGGTTGGAATGTTGCCACGAGTTATGGGGGTAGAGAAGATAACCTACCCTGGTAACGTGAATGATACATGGATGGTTTACTAGCACTTAGAGAAATGAGGTAGTCACCTTATGAGGATGTGGAGCTTACAAGTTATACCAGGATGAGTTTGGTCACCATGATGATGAAATCAGAGAGTGTTCTTAATGGATATAGACATGGAGTTGGAGGTTATATGATAAGTGAAATACATGGAAGTGTAATGTTACCTAATACCTCAGGATGTGAAGTGGTAATGGATGCTCAGGTTGAGATACATCTGACTTGTTTGACCAGAAGCTAGAAAGGGTTGATTGGCTAACCTTTAGTTCAAAAAGGAGAGATGTTTGGATAACACTCAGATGTAACAAGATGCGTTGAAAAGTTATGGTTGTTTGGTTAGCCAGTCTAGTCCTGGATGCAATAAAAGGATGGTGGTAAAACCTCATATGTACTTCTTTGGAAGAGAAGGTGATGAAACCCTGACTAGAGTGGTTTAAGGTTTTGGAGGAATCGATCTTGGAAGAATCATGACATATAGGAAATCATGATACACCCTAGAAAATGGAAATAGCACTTTAGATGCTTAAGATGAAGTTGCATGTGGTTTATGGCCATGCAAGCCAGGAGGTAAAGGACGAACCCCAGTAACCCAGTGTATTGATATGGAGGACAAAAGAATCCCTACGAGGGAATGAGAGCTCAACACTATGGATGTTGTGATAAGTCTTCCCTAGATCGAGGAAGGTCGAGATGCAATATGGGTTATGGTAGGTCGCCTTACCTAGAAAATATGAGAAAGGAAGAGTTTGGTTAAGGGATAGATCTAGTTGAACTACCCATGAGAGAGATGGTTCAACTACACCATAAAGCAAGTTCAAAGGTTCTTGAGTTTGACCTAAAGGATCACTTCCATAAAGTGGAAGTAGGTACATGAAGAACTCAATGTTAATATAGTTTATCACCCCTAACTATGGTTAGTATGATCCAGACTAAAGGGTCTGATGAGGGCATGTGTGCTCGTTCAGGGTGATATCTAGAGACAGTTCTTGTCCTATGAAAGATGTGACAATGACCACCATAGCCAGTATCAGGTTTTATATGAAGCTCTGTAAGGGAGGTTGTGTCGGTCACCACTTCAGTAAGGTGATGTTGGTGAAAGTACCACATGATGGTTAAAAAAAAAAGGACCCCAATGCGTGTAGATGAAGTCACTTTGATCGTGCAAGGGCTGAAAGGAGCCTAGAGACGATGAGAGTCGTGAGCAGATGCAAAGTAGACTGACATACAAGTTACTGTGGGAGAAAATGTGACATGAAAATCCGACCCCTCTAAGTTATAACTAAGAGAGCTGAGTCCCCGATACATGGGTCCATTAGAGATGGATGGGTGGATAAGGTTAAGATTGACCTTACCCCTCGGGATAAAGTAATGTGTGATGAGTTCATGTGTCTGATTTAGAGCACTATGTGAGGTACCCCGACCATGTTCTGAGCAATGAACCTAGTGAGCCCCAAGGGAGGTTGAAATGACCTGAGTCACCTATTTAGTTTATAGATGCCAAGATGAAAGAACTCAGAGAAAAGAATATGTGATGATAAAGGTTCTTTACAAATGCCATGAGTACGGCAACACCACATAGGGGCCAATGATGGACATGGAAAAGTCTTATCCTGAATTGGTTGTTTGCTTGTTTGAATTTTGAGGACAAAATTCCTATAAGAGGGGAAGGATGTTATAACCCCAATTTTTGGGTACAATTAGTGAGAAATGTAATTTCTCATATTAAAGATAATTGAACAAATAATGATATGATTTGTTTTCAATAAATGGATTCCATTCACAATAGCCTTGATTGGTTTATTTGTGGGCTTTATTGGCTATTGGGCCCAATAATAAGGAAATTCAATTAGTGAATGAATAATTGAATATTCGAGAAAAGAAATATGTAGAAACCTCTAGAAGACAAATCCAAAGAGGATTTCATGTCTCTTGGGTTCCTTGGGTTCCAAGGAGTCCAAAGTTGTAAAATAAAGCAATAAGAGAAGAAAAGATTAATTAAGTATTTCTTTAATAAGAAAGAGATTGAAAATAATGTTAAAATGTTGGAAATAAGTGGGAAACGGTGTAATTAGGAGATCCTTTGAGGAATTTTCTTGTTCCAAAGATTCCTAATGATAAAAGAAATACCAATGAGGACAATAAAAGAGAAAGAAAGAGAAATTCTCAAAAAGAGATATTTTAATGAGAAATAAACAAGATAATGTGAAATAATACCTAAAGATGCATCTAGAAGGATAATAAGTATCCAATAAAGAGAATTTCGAAATAATAGAGTTTCTTGGGGTACAAGGAGCCCAATGAAGGAAGAGGAAAGAGAAAATACCAAAATTTGCAAAATAAAAGATAATATGAGACATTATTAACGTTTTTGGTGGCATTATGAAAAAGGAAGTGATTTCTATTAATAAGAAGATAGAAATTCGTGTCAAAGAATTAAAAAGCAAACATAAAGTGGATAAGAGTAGGGGAATTTCGAATTCCTTAATGACCAAAGATCATGGATAAGCAAGGAATTTCTTAGGAGAGAGAAAATACCTCTTTATTAAGGAAAGATCCTTTCCTATTGGGAAAAGCCTTGTTTTCTTCAAGGGCAAGTATTCTGTAGCATAGATAATCACCCCTATATAAAGAGGTAGAGCCTCTGGCTCAAGTTCAAGAGGATCCCACATGTCTCTCTCTCCGTTTTCTCCTTGTTTCTTCTTTTAACCCTAGACATGGAGGATAACGACCCAGAGCCATGGACGGGAGTTGGATGGGGGCACGACGCTCCCAGGTCATTGGAAGGCAGCGCAACAGCCGTCCCTTGGCCCTAGGAACCGCGCAAAGCCGGTAGGAGGGCTGCAGACCAGTCACGGTCGCAGACCCAGGTAGCTCGACTCGGCCGCCTTAGCCGCAAGCCAAGAGCTCCGTCCAGCACGGGGAAGCACGACGGAGGTAGGGGGACTACCCCTGGTGGTCGTCGGAGCCCAAGGAACCGCGGTCGGGCCGCATGCGGTCGCTGACCTAGCGGCAGCGGAGGTGCAGTCGCAAGGAAGGAGATGAACAGAGCATTTGACGAGTTTACCCTTCGTGGTTATGAAGAGCCCAGGAGACGCACTGGGGTATAAGTGACTTTTCAAAATGTCTTCAACAAACCGGCCTACGATTGCATGAGTTGATGACGTGGCGTTTCCCAATTGGCCAAAAGTAAGTAATTTTGTTAAAATCATAACCTTTTAATGGTAACTCCGATTAGGACAAGTTATATATGTATTTTGATCAGAAAAATGCAAGGAACTCATTAAAAATAGTTTTATAGCCTGAATCTGATCATAGTTCGAAAAGTAGTGGAAATCATCATCTTTAATGAATTAAAGATTAAGAAACCCTATTTTGATATGATTAATGTGTTTTTTTGTGTGTAATGGATCTTTAGAGTTGATATTAATCTGTTAAATGTAAAAAGGAAAATTGGGTTAAAAAAGGAAGAACTTTGCTCATGATCAGTCTAATTTAGGGTTTACGTGCTTAAAAATGCATGGAATTTAAAAAAAGGGCATAAAGTTATCATCTTTAATGATTCAATTAAGGAAAAACACTTAGATTTGATGATAGATGGATAATTCAAGCTGATATTAACCTGTTGTTAATAAAAGTGAAAATAGGATTTAAAAAGATGATCTTTTATATAGTTGGTTTAATTTAGGGTTCTATGTACATGAATATGCCTTAATGGGATTAGAAACCCTAATTTATGTTGATATGAATTCTAATGGTTTTAATGGTACAAATCGAAGAATAAAATAGAGATATGATGATTCGAAGATAAATTGAGTACCAAAGATCTTTAATGTGAATTATTTGGATAATTAGTGTTTCCTAGTGTATAAAAGTGGAAATAGTGATAAATAAGGTTCATATATGTGAATTGAACTATAATGAAATATGATTTGTTAATTTGGAAGAAACCGAAGATGATAATTAGCCTTAATGTTTTGAATATAACCTAAAAGGGATAAAGATAATAGTTTTAGTGTAAAAGAAACATATTAGACTTAATCGACATTCAATTGTGCCTATGATGCAGAAATTAAAGTTTGTGAACTAAAAGAGCATTAAAAGTGATAAATGCATAATGAAGGCTAAAACCCTAATAAAACCCTAAAGTTGGCCTAGAAATCATAAGGTGGAATCCAAGTTGATCTTGAGGATGTTTTGAATAAAACAATGACACTTGAATGTTATGCATTATTTTTAGGATATTGTTGATTGCTTGTTAATTGTGTTTAATGTTAATGCATGGACATCAAGTTACTATGGATCAGGTATGTGGTTACGATTATGAATAATCGCTTTAGGTTTTCCGATGGATTCCCGGATGTTTAATCGCATTGAATGCAACTAAACTGTTGAATGTTTATTTATTTCTTGCAACTATAAAGTGACTATGATTATCACGTAAGATATGTGCCTACTAGCTCAATCATTAATCCCCTCTGTGTCGTAATGGCTGACCTAGTACATGGCTACCTAGAGGGTAGGTCCATCAGGTCATGAAAGACTTTGGCTGCCTAGAGGGTAGGTCCATCAAGTCACCTTTATAGAGGTACCATATAAGTCCTTACAAGGACAACACAGAGTTGTGGATAGGCATGGATTGAGTAGTTTGGCTTAAAACGTAATCTTGGTTGTTAAATGGTTAATTGAATGATTACATGGTTATCATAGTTGCATGATTTTCTGTTTCCCCCACATACCAGCTTCGGCTGACCGACGTTTTGTTTGTCGGTGTTTTAGGTACAATGAAAAGAACAAACAGTAAAGAGACACCTTGTGAATTCAAGAATTAATGAACAAGGAGGAATTAGATAGAATAGTTTAGCTGAGGTTAGAAGTTAGTTTGTTTCCAACTTTTCAAGGTATGCAAAGAAATTTTTTATTACCATTTTTAGTATCGTCTGTTAGAATTTAATAATTGTTTATGGTTATATGTCGAACCTTTGATCCGGGATTAATGGGTGCGGCTTCAACCTCTTAGTCTCCCTTAATTGGAGGTTACTGAAAGGTGAGGTCGTAACAATGTTGGTTTCCAACTGTGTGATTTATAAGTGCCCTCCAATTTGCATGAAGAAGAGGGGGGATGGAGTTTACTATGTCAGTGTATGCCCATTAGTAACTAAGTACAAGATATGTTTTCTTGTTTTCTAAAAAAATGATAGCATTCTTTTAGTATGTAGAGACATGTAGAAGTAGAATTATTAAAACATTGTGTTGCAATACAAATGGTTTCCTATGTAACTATAAAATAAGTCCTAAAAGTAAAGATAGTTTGGAAGGAAAACGTGAATAAGAAAGTATCATAACAATGCAACATTTCAAAGCCCCAAAAATAATAATTTCATATAAGTCTTCTTTACATATTTAACAAAAATATTTCTTTATATACTAGGAAGTTTATATATTCAGTAGCATGTTGGGGACTAGTTTTGAGTGATATTAGTTACACCCTCATCATATGAACAGCTGACTTTCTTCCAAGGTATGTATCTGCAGTGAATGTATAATAAATATGATTATTTGGTTAAACTTGTTCCGAAGAATTAGCTTAAATAAAGGTGGTATTATATGGGAGTCATGATCAATGCATTGAAATCTATAGTTAGAAAAGAGTAATCAAAATCAATATACACAACTCTTGATTGAACAAAGGAAAACTTAAGTCATATTTGCAAATGAAGAACGTAAAACAAGTAAGTAGCATCATTTGTTTGGATGAAAACCTTCAAAATAAATCATTTGTTTGGATAACACCTAGTAACGAAGAAGAAAAATCTCCAGCAATAAGGGACTCATGGGAGTAGAAAGCTCGACTTACAAGATTAGTTGGCTTCTTCCCCTACTTGTGGTCGTCATGTTCCCTTTTCATACTTTGTTCCTACAAAACGCACATACAATATAACATGGAAGAAGATGCAACGTAAGAACGTGGGAAGTTACCCTTTATAGAAATTCATTTCTCTATTGCTTGGTCACGCAGTAGCTCATGGAACGTAGAGTAAGGAATTGAAAAAGTTGTTGAAATGATAGATGGTACAATTTTCTTTTTCAGATATAGATCCTCCTTTGGATGGAGGTGCATGATACAAATTAATCTTAGCCAAACTTACCACATGATCATAAAGATCTCTCACGATTATTAGCCGCATACAGTAATCCAAGTTGTACTCTAATCTTACGGAAGTGCAGCATCACCACATGGCTGCTGAGTCTTTATATATGATGCAAATCGTTCTTGATCTTCACGTGATGCCAAAAGATGGTGGTGGTATGGAGGCAACCGTGACATGATAGCCAATTAGCCATGCCAGGCGCAGTAGTGATTTGAGAATCGTGCAAATGATTTGAGAACAGTGTGAGGCGATCAGTGATCTGAGAACACCGACAGGCAACAATGACTGTGCGGCGGAAAATCTTTGGGAGTAAGGTAGTAAACCCTAGGTTGAGGCACTGCGTGTATTTAACCATAGCACTCTATTTGGAATTTTTAGGCAGGAGGCTTTCTATAACTCCCGCCTAAAATACAGCACATCAAGACTCCCGAAATAAATTTATTTAGGATATTTTTTAATATTGATACATATTAGGCTAAGTTAAATGTACAATGAGGTATAGTATATATATACCAGCATCAATTTTATGTGTCGGTAAATATAACTTATACCAGCTCAAAATATATAGTGCTGGGATAAGGTGCCGATATAGACAAGGTTTCTTGTAGTGCACCTAGGGCACCTACCCATCTAGAAGGACAAGGAACTGGCAAGACGTTTGAACGACTTCGCTGAGTTGGAGCCACAGAGTATGCTGGAATAGCTGACCCAACAGATGCTGACTTGTGATTAACTGAACTAGAGAAGGCCTTTAGAATCCTGAACATCCCAGAAGCTGAGAAGGTTAGACATGCTGTGTATCTTCTCAAGGGGCGTGTTGGTCATTGGTGGACTATGGAAGAACAGAAGAGGCCAGGTGTGGAGATCGAATGGGAAGTTTTCCGACGGGAATTTATCAACAGATACTTCCCTAAGACGTTTCTGGATGAGAAAATCTCTCAGTTTGACAGGTTAAGATAAGGACTAATGAACATTAGTGAGTACGAGGCTAAGTTCATGGAGCTTTTGTGGTTCTGTCCGCACATGGCGACCACAAATGAAGAAAAGATTAGGCATTTTGAGAAAGGATTAAACGTTGAGTTGACTATCCCTGTGTCTACTCTAGAGAACAGGGAAATGTTTGCTACCTTTGTCGAGTCTGTCAGAAGGGTAAAGTGGTCTGTATCAGAGAAGAGACAGACCAAGAACAAGAATATGTATCCCCAGTTCCAAGGATCCTCATCTAAAGGTTATAAGAAACCGAGGTTTTCTGTACCTACGCCACACCCTAGATTTAGTACCCAGACGCAGTGGACATCAAATAGGGGTAGAGGACGAAGCTTACCTTTAGAAGGAGCTCATAGCTCAACATCTATGTCGGTTACAGGACCACCCAGACCACAACAACTGAACATAAGCTGCTACATATATGGAAAGATGGGACATCTGATGAAAGATTGCAGAGCCAGAGAAGTGAGTGTAACTCAACCTCAAAGGCAGAGTCAACAAGGATCTTAAAGGCGATAGTTTCCAGGTAACTCTAGAGGACGTGGACAAGCGTGCCAAGCTAGATCATTGACACCTAGTCATTGAGCACCGAATCAACCACAGACGACGACGCGATTCTACACAATGAATCCACCTAATGCAGTGATCAACCCTCAGGTTGTGACAGGTCAGATGGATTTGTTTAATTCTAATATGTCTACATCTTGCGTTGTATCTGTTTTAATTGATCTGGGTGCTACACACTCCTTTATCACTCGAAGAGTTCTTCTTGACTGCAACCTGACTATAAATCATAGAGCAGATAGTTTGTTGTTAGAAACTTTGTTGATGGGATCTGCTGTGTAGCAGGAGATATGTTCTCCCTGCATTCTCTTCTTTTCTGATCATCGCATTCAAGCGGATCTTATACCATTTGAGATGCATGGATTCGATGTAATCCTTGGGATGGATACCTTAGAAAGATATAAGGTTGTTTTGGATTGTGAGTCCAAGCAAGCTGTGTTCGCTGATGATAGTGACACATGGATCTTTCAAGGAGAAAGAAAGATTCTACCAACCTGTCTTGTGTCGACTATAGTTGCTGAGAAGCTGATGAGGCAAGGATGTTATGCATTCTTAGCCCATGTGGTAGATACCACCATGGAGAGTTCTAATCCTGCTGAAGTTCCGATAGTCAGGGAATTTGAAGATGTATTTCCTGAAGAACTTCCAGGTATACCTCTGCCCCGAGAGATAGATTTTGAGATTAATCTAATCTTGAATACGCAACCTATAGCACAAACACCATATAGAATGGCGCCTGCTGAGATGGCATAACTCAAGAAAAAACTACAAGAGTTGCTTGAGAAGGGTTTCATCCGACCGAGTACTTCTCCTTGGGGGTACTCCGATCCTCTTTGTTAAAAAGAAAGATGGGTCAATGTGGCTATGCATTGATTATAGACAATTAAATAAAGTAACGATAAAGAATAAGTATCCTTTGCCTAGGATTGATGATCTCTTTGATCAGTTGTGTGGTGCAACTGTCTTTTCAAAGATAGATTTGAGGTCGAGATATCACCAGTTACGTATTAAGGAGGGTGACATACCAAAGTCTGCCTTTAGGACAAGGTATGGTCACTATGAGTTCACAGTTATGTCGTTTGGACTAACTAATGCACCAACTGCATTTATGGAACTCATGAATAGAATCTTCCGACCTTTTCTCGATCAATGTGTTGTTGTCTTTATAGATGACATTCTGATCTACAGTAGGGATGCTCAACAGCATGAGTAGCATCTTCGTCAGACTCTAAATTTGCTAAGAGAGCATAAGTTATATGCTAAGTTTAGCAAGTGTGAGTTCTAGTTTACCAAAAGTATCTTTCCTTGGACACGTAATATCTGCTTCAGGTATACGTGTTGACCCTAAAAAGGTAGAATATGTCCTGCAATGGGAGCATCCAAAGACACCGATAGAGATTCGAATTTTCTTAGGGTTGGCAGGCTATTACCAGAGGTTCATTAAGAACTTCAGTTCTGTAGCTTTACCCTTGACTAAGTTGACCAGGAAATATGTTCCTTTTACCTGGAGTGACAAGTGTCAACAATCGTTTCAGTTGTTGAAGGAGAGGTTGACAAGTGCACCAATACTTTTGTTACCTGAGCAAGGGAAAGTATATATAGTTTTCTGTGATGCCTCTAAGAATGGACTAGGATGTGTGTTGATGCTAATATAAACAAGTGATTTCTTTTTCTTCTCGACAGCTTAAGAAATACGAGGAGAATTATCCGACACATGATCTCGAACTAGCTGCTGTGGTTCATGCCCGAAAGATCTGGGGACATTATCTTTATGGAGAAACATTCCAGATTTTCACAGACCATAAAAACCTAAAGTATATATTTTCTCAGCATGAGATTAACATGAGGCAACGCCACTGGATGGAGTTAATCAAGGACTACAATTGTATAATTGATTACCATCCAGGGAAGGCAAATGTAGTTGTTGATTCTTTGAGTAGGAAATCAACAACACCAGCCCTAGATAAAGCACAGCTGAATTCCTTAGTGTGCTCAAGGAGAGATATGCTTATCTCCTTAAGGCAAGAAAATGTACAGTTAGAAGTATCATTGTTATCCGGGTTGTTAGCTGAGATGCATATAAAACCTACTCTATGACAGCAGATCAAGGAGGCACAACAAGTTGATGCTGCAGTTCAACTGATTAGATCAGAGTATGGTAGTGAGAAACGAGATGGTTTCCATGACTCAAATGATCAGGTAGCCTGTTACCATGGTAGGATGATAGTACCTGATGTGGATAACTCGAGAAAGTTAATCCTGGAAGAAGCTCATTGTTTGATGTATGCTATGCATCCAAGAAGCACCAAGATGTATCGAAACTTGAAAGATATGTATTGGTGGTCTGGTTTGAAGAAAGATGTTTCTGAGTTCGTTATGTGATGTCCTGTGTGTCAGCAAGTTAAAGCTGAACACCAGAAGCCTGTAGGGACAATGCAACCTTTTCCCATAGCACAGTGGAAGTGGGATCATGTAACCATGGACTTTGTGGTTGGTCTACCCAGGACAGCCAAGGACATGATTCCATCTAGATAATAGTTGATAGGTTGACAAAGACAAAAAATTTCTTACCTGTCAAAACAACCTATTCTGCTCAGAAGCTGGCACACTTATATGTCGATGAGATAGTGTGGCTGCATGGGGTCCCAGTTACCATTGTTTCTGATAGAGGTCCCCAGTTTACAAGTCATTTTCAGGAGCAACTTCATAAAGCCTTCAACACACAGTTAAGGTTTAGTACAACCTTTCATCCTTAGACTGATGGACAATCAAAAATGACTATACGAACTTTGGAGGACTTGCTTAGTGCATGTGTTCTTCAGTTTACAGGGAGTTGGGATCTGCACCTAAGCTTGATAGAGTTTGCCTACAATAACAGCTATCAACATATTATTGACATGGAACCTTATGAATCTTTGTATGGTAGACGTTGTAGATCTCCCTTATGTTGGTATGAAATTGGTGAATATCAACTTTTAGGTCCTGATCTTGTACAGCAGACCACCGAGAAGATTAAAGTAATACAACAACATATATAGACTGCACATGATAGGCAGAAATCATACGCTGATAAGCGTCATAGACCTTTAGAATTCCAGGTTGGAGATAGAGTGTACCTCAAAGTCTCATGCTAGAAAGGAGTTCTTAGATTTGGAAAAAAAGGAAAGTTAGCTCCTAGGTTTATGGGGCCTTGCCAAATCATTGAACGGATTGGAAAAGTAGCTTATAAGCTAGAGTTATCACCGGAGCTACAAAAGTTACACCCAGTGTTTCACATTTCCATGTTAAGGAAATGTCATCCTGATACAGAATCAATTCTGCGACCTATGGAAGTAGAATTGAATGATGATGTATCTTATGAAGGACATGTATCGATCCTTGATAGAACAATTAAAAAGCTGAAAAAGAAAGATATAAGTCTTGTGAAATTCCTCTAGAATCACCGCGGTATTGAAGAAGCCATGTGGGAACTAGAGGAAGAGATTAGAAGGAAATACCCTACTCTTTTCTCTTAATATGTTTTTGTAATGATTTCAGGGACGAAATCCTTGTAAGGGGTGGATAATTTGTAACATCCCTGACCTGGGTTATGTACTAACCCTAGGTATTTTTCTTAATTAAGTGATTATATACTTGGGTTTATCCTTTGAAATGTAATTAAAGCTTTTGAGGAACTTATATTTCGATTTCGGTCCTTTTTACATAATGTTCAAACATTGTTTTGCTAATAATGGACTAATGTGCAAATTACCCAATTAGAGGGGTTAACATGCAAATTGTACATGTTAAGAAGTTCCTCTAATGTTGTGGTATCCTAATAATGAATATGATGAGGTGGTACAGTTTACACAAGCTTGGCTACCAAGTTATAGCTTGTAGAGTAATCCTTGTGCCTTAAAACCTAATTTTGGTGTAAAGTGAAATTTACCCAAATCTTAGGGTTCAACATGTAAATATACCCTCTAGAGGATCTCTCGTGTTTCTTGGCATCAAGTAGAGCAAAGAAAATGATAGGGGTGCCTCATTTGAAAGATCATGGTAGGAGTGGAAACTACTCACACTAATAATATATTAAGCAATATCCAATAAGGGTGGATATTATTATACCTCTCTTTAAGGTGTTAGTTCTTTTCCTTTAAACCTTGGATAATTGAAAAGTCTTGCAAGGTTTATAAGGTGGCCACGTATCCAAAGAATGGAGTAAGTTTTGGTGGAAACAAGTTGGGATTGAAAGAGATAACAACCTTTTTCTTTGCTTTGAAAACCCATAAATATATAAAGGAATCCTTATCAACAAAGCAAGGGATCGTTTCCCTTAGTTCCTTTCCTTATATTCTTGCTTTGGCCGACCAAGAAGGAGCTTTGTAGTAGAGGAAGGACAACCAATCTTACTTGGTAAGTGTTGATCACCATCTAACTCAAATTCATGGTGGAAACCATAAAACAAGGTTGGTTTATTGGTTTTCTTCACACGATTCTTCTTTCTAGCCATCTTCTTCATCCAAAAAGTGGAGGAAAGACCTTAGACAACTACTGGAGGTCAAGCCACCATTAAAGCTACGAATCTTGGAGCTCTGGATCAGTCCTAGAGGCGGGTTTTATAACTCTAAACCCTTAATCTTTGCTTTTGCATCCTTCTTTCCTAGAATCGTTGCTTATACTTCTTCTTTAGACACCTTTGTATGTTCTTGCTATCTTTTCCATGAAGAACAGCCCCTATTCTTGGTTGAATAGAGGTAGAAGAACATGACGTTAATTCTTATGTTTATCCAAGATTTTACTTTAGCAAACGGTCTCCCAATCTTGCTCAAATGGTTTCCCAAACCGTTTGGGAGCAAACAGTTTCAAATCGTTTGAATGCAAACGATTTCACTAGACCGCATAGAAGCAAACGGTCCAAGACCGTTTGGATGCGTTGACCAGACATTGACCATTTGGAGAACTGTTGAGAATAATGTAGACTATTTGCCTACCAAAAATCAATTAATTCCAAGAGAATCACCAATTGAATGCCCAACAATCATCAAAACCCTAATCGGGTCAATTGCAGATTTCAATAATAGTATTATGTTGAAGTTTGGGTTGAGTGGCCCAAATAGTTTCAAAACCATTTGGGGATCACCCAAACGGTCTCAAGACCGTTTGGTGATCACCCAAGACCATTTGGAGGTCTAGGGTTAAGAAGGGTTGTCCAATTGAGGGTCCAATGATATCAAGTTGATGAATAATTGATTGCTGATTTGGTGACCAAACCTAGGGTTCAAACCTTAATTGAATGACTTGGTTTTTGATGAAATAATGGGCAAACGGTCTCAAGACCGTTTGGAGGATATCCAAATGATCTCAAGACCATTTGGTGATCACCCAAGACCGTTTGGAGGTCTAGGGTTGACTATGGTTAAGTGGTTGAAGATTTAAAGGCAATTAGCTGAAGTTCAATCAGTTGTTGACCTAGTGATCAATCCAATGAGCCAAACCTTAATTGGTTGAGTTAGTTTTTGGTGTTGACTTTGGAAAACGGACTCAAGACCGTTTGGAGGTCATCTAAATGATCCCAAGACCGTTTGGGGTCAGGTCATGATCAAATTGAATGATGGTTCAATGGTTTCAAATCAATTAGACTCATATTGATGTATGTTGAAGAGTAATCGATTCCAATCACTAATCCAATTGATCCAAGCCCAAATTGAAGATCAGTTGAGGGTCAATTGAGTGCCAAATCAGTTTTGGGTTGACCTAATTAACTCAATTGATGATTGGCTAACAAGTGCATGATTGATTGAGGGGTCCAACATTGGAAACCCTAACTCAATTGAAGTGGTTGAGACACTTTTTGGTCCATGCAGTTTTGAGGTGGTTTGGACCAAACGGTCTCAAGACCGTTTGGGACCAAACGATCCCAAACAGTTTGATCTCATGCGGTTTTAAGGTCGGTTATGTTCATGCGGTTTCAAAGTCAAACTTGACCAAACGGTCTTCACCCTATCTTGGGAAAATGATCTTGAGTGTGCACTTTACCAAACAGTTTCAAAAGTCAACGAGACCAAACGGTCTTCAACACCGAACGGTTTCAAGGTCTATCCAAAACCATTTGGGGGTTTAGAGTGTGCAAGACTGTTTGAGGTCTGAAAAGGTCAAGATCGTTTGATGCCTTAGTGGTCAAGATGGTTTAGTGGTCGATTAACCTAAAACTCATAGATACCTAAAGTGATTAAGGGACCAAGTAATTAATTAATTAACACATGTTATAATCAGTGGTGATCATTACAAAGGTACCCTTGATGGGATGGAGTGACTAATACTCTTTGAACAAGAGAGCTTTAATGATCACAATAGTAATGACATAACCCATGATATCAATGTTGAATTGACTTATCCTAATCAAGGGTGATGCAAACATTATCTGATAGAAAGAGGAGAGAGAAGACTCTTATATGAATGATAATAAAGTAATAAACTTCCAATATGTATGAATATATCTAATTAGGGTATGGTCCTTCATAGTGAGATCATGAAAACCCTAATTATGATGGCTAATGAATCTTAACTCTAATTTGAGGGCATTAATGGAAGTAATCCTAATAAATGTGAATAGTAAACCCTAATCTAAGGTAATGTGATGTAATGTGAATAGTAAACCCTAATCTGGGGTAATGTGATGTAATGTGAATAGTAAACCCTAATCTAGGGAAATGTGATGATATAATCAGTAAACCCTAATTCTGGGTTATACTTTTAATCATGAAACTCTATGATTGAAACATGAAATAAGGAATCACTATTACTAATTAAGCTAAAGGGGTTGGATAACCCTAATTGAATTGAATAGGAAACCCTAACCCTAGAAACCAGTCGTGGTGATGTAAAACAGTTGTGGTAATCTTCTGTAGCATGACCGTGCAAGGTAGCACGGCCGTGGTGGCTTCCCTTGCACGACCGTTCTTAGTTGCACGGCTGTGGTGTTCTATACTTGATTTGGAAATAATTTGTATTGTGCTGATATAGATACAATGTGCATGTTATCAATTGTGTTGGTCATGCAGGTCTTTATAAAGAAGTGAGCATAGCCAGGTAAGGGTTATGATTCCATATTCATTAAAAGAACTTTATAATCTTTGAAAGTAATAATATGCTATGTTGCCTAGTAAGAGGTAACATATTAGATTGATAGGTTGTATGAGCCATGAGAAATATCTGCATTGCTACAATTATGTTCATGCTATTAAATGACTTGATGATAATATGTTACTTGGTAACAAATGTTTTGATGATCTAAGGGTTTGAACACCCATATTCCTGAAGCATAATGATGAGATGATTAGGGATTGTGACGTGTATTTTACTATGCGCTAAAAACGCAAGTATACGCGTCGAAGTAATACAGGCCTTGTGAGGCCCGAGTCGAACACAGGGATACTGGAGATTGTTGGTGACTCCTACTAACTATTTGCGATCAGCTAAGCCGATTAAAAGTTGAGGGTTTGTGTGAAAATTAAAAAGAAAATAAAATAAAACAAAACAAGCAATCGATTAAATGTTGGTTTAATCAATTCAAGAAGGTATCTTTAGGATTGCGGTTTCACCGCGAGTTTTCATTGTAATAGATTTTATATAATGCCTCAATCTTCTCTCTCTATCCGGGTAGTGGCCTGAAAATAGAATTGCCCACTGTCGTGGTGCAATTCACTACCTAGGTTTAGGTCGGTTCCACCGTCGTAGTAACCTATTCCCTAAACTAGGTGCATTATGAACGATCTCTCAGTATCCACCATTAATTTTACACCACCTTGGTCAAGGGATTTATCGATTAATGTAGATTTCATCTCTTTTCAGCCATTAATCCTTCTTTCAAAGTGATTAAGGGCATTAGGTTATTATTATGGTGATCAAGCATAACAATATAAGGAGAAAACAAAACTATACCACGGATTTAAGAGAGAAAATATGAATTACTATTATAAAACTATCATACAATGAATTCCCGGGCTACTCCCGGTCCTAAAGATGAAGGGGATTAGCCCCGCATGTTCATCTCAAACAAGTACAAGGTAGAAAAAGGGGAAATCATGTGAAAAACATGAATTGAGAGGGAAAACCCCTGAACGGAGAAGAACCGGTTGATCCTTGGCGTAGAACACGTGCTCGCCCGCCTTTTGGTGGTAGAATCCGTCTTCTTCGGCCTCCGGATCGGCTGGTGTGAACTCCTTGACTCCGTTCTCCTCTCTCCTCCACCTTGGCACTTGTGCAATGGATAATGAGCTCCCTCTCCTTTTGGTCGGCCGTCATTAGGTATAAGTCCCTAATTAGGTCGTTAATTAACTCCAGCCGTCCGATTGGGATCAATCTAAATCCAACACATATCTGACGGTGTCGATACTATCGATGGCTTCTTCGCCAGCAACCTGAAGGTGTCTCGATACCATCGACATCAGCATCGATGGTATCGACTCTTTGCTGCTCCTTTAGGCTGGCAACCTGTGACCATGTCGATGGTATCGACTTCCGTCAATGGTATCGACGGAAGTAAATACTCGTTTGTCCTGAAATTCAAAGACAAGATCACATAAATTCACACAAATAATAATAATGTGACAATTAATGCTCAAAACAATGAAATAAAGGGGATTTGACATAAAATAATGGCAAAGACTAAAATGGATGAATTATGCAATATTAACCATGAAAATGACTAATAAAAGCATAAAACACATATCAAACAGGTCTATAAATGCAACTCAAAATCATCACATCAAACTCCCCTAAGCTTGAACGTTGCTCGCCCTCGAGCAACTAATCCTTAGAATAGAATTGCAAATGTCAACTGAAAAACAACAAACCACACCCAACATCCCATATGACTCCCACCGGACATTCACAAACTGGCCTTCTCTAACCACATAACAGTAATTACCCTGACGGCGACAATAATCATCAATAAAAGAAATTGACCTCAAAACTGATGAACACTATCACATAAGGCTGTTAGCATAATAAAACTCGCCGGTTCAGACTTGGTGCATGTTGTGATCGCCTATACTACGTTGCTCGCCCTAACTACCATCTACATGGAAGCAGTTCTCCTGATATACATGAGTGAGGAGAAATTCACGGTAGCCTACCAATCCGAGCAACGGGTGGATGAAAATGGGTGGCTCATGGAAGAAAATGGAAGTATTGTACAGTTTCAACATGCATAATACAAAAATGTCCTATATGATGCAAATGCACATGAGAAATGCCCTAATGCCTAAAATTAGGTGGAATGATGCATGTACTATCCATCCATCTCAAAACGAGACGAACATCTAATTAAGCTACATCATGTACTCACTTATTCTTTAAATGCAGGTGATATCACATTCCTTTCTCCTTCTTATTCTAATTGCTTCTAAATAACTCCTTTTTTTTCATTATGCATATTTTTCAGATTTTTTCTCTTTTTTTTTCTTTTTTTTCTCAGCCCTTATATCCATCATTGATAATGAATATTTTATTGGGCTCATTTCCTTTAAACTCAAAAATTTGCACTATTTAGAAGGTATGGAACAATTCAATTCACCATTGGAAAAAAATTGAGATACATGATGTACTTTATGCATGAAAATTATGAATGAAACTACATGGCATGCACCTAAGTGTAATGTGCATGAATCACTATACTTTTTTTCTTTTTATGCAAAACATTTGGAAAATTGCAATGCAAGTCCTATCTAGATGCTATGCAAACAAAAGGAATTAAAACTGCACTTTACTTTCAATTATTGGGTGGATTATGGAAAAATGAAGTGGAACGATCACAAGACTAGATGACTGAACCTTAGAAAGATATTATGTGTCCCTCCTTACTGACCTGTGTAGTAGTTTAGAGGGTTCTCTCTCTTACATCCAATTAAAGTCTCATTACCATTTGGTTAGTTTAGGCTCAAACAACCATTTCCGTCCACTTTCATGAATCATTAGGAGTACAGTTATGAAATGTTGTTTTAAAGTTGACATAACCAATCATTTTCATAGGATGTGTACTCAAGGTTCAACAAAACAAGCTATCCAAACACACAAAAATTTCAAATTTCCCCTTGACCTTGAATTCCCATGTACTAACAGTGAGATGACACACTTTTATGACATCCACAATTACACTAGATAGCACGTGGATCCTACAAAAGCTAAAATGGCAAGAAACAAATAACAAGAACAAAAACAAATAAAGTGAAAAACTAAAAACAATAAAAGATAAAGCTGTTTCAACTACCCCCCTAAGCTTGAATTTGACTATGGCCTCATAGTCAAAAACAAACTTAACGATTGGAACAATGATACCGGATCATTCTTGTGGTGGTGGAGGTGGGTAGTGCGGCGCCGTGGGGTCCCAAGACGGGTATTTCCCCTGAAAATTCGGATCATATGGAGGCATCGGCGGAGGCTGTGGATACCCCCCAAAATAGTTCTGGCTCCAGTAATGATCGAAAAATGGTTGCCGCTGCTGCTCCATCCTGTGCAGCCGATCATGGATGTTCTCTTGATTGGCGAAAAGAAGGCGCTCATTCTCAAAGATCGCCTGCTGGTTAACGAAGAGCCGGTTGGTGGTGTCTTGAATACCGGCGTACGCAGTTGTGTGGCTATGCTGCGTCTGCTGGATGTCTTGGAGCATTGTATACATGCCCTACATGGAATAGGCATCCTCACTAGGCTGTGCGGGCGGTGGTGGCGGCGGCGTGGGCTGTGATGAAGAAGATGCACCCGGATGCATCCGAGGACGCTTCCGCGGTGCCACTCATGCCTGAAGAGGGGTAAATGCCTCCTCTTCCTCCTCAACCTCATCATCATGTCTGTCGTCGCTGTCGTCGTTGCCGTATTCTTCATCGGAGTCGTCGATGGCTATGATCGACCACCGGAAATGTTGAGCCCCCTCGATGTGGAAGACGGGATCGGGCAACACGCACTCCTGGTAAGCGTGGTTGACGTGGTAGTGTGTGTATGCCAAACCATCCTGCATAAGAATAAGGTTAGAACGGTGCATATGTTGCACGTTCACCTTGCTCTTCGTGGAAAGCGGGGTCATAGTGGAGAAGTTGAGCCCGAGGTAGTGTGCCAACTTGGTGATGAGCCTGCCGAAATGAATCGGGGACTTCCTCGTACTCCTCTTCACCACCAAAACTCGTTGCAGGAAGAACGCACCCCAGTTGCATTCTTGTCTCATCAAGAGCTTGTAGAGAATAAAAGGTCGGTCTCCTGAAATTTGCTCAGCGCCAGATCGCTACAAGCAAAAAGTGTAAAACTCAACATCCGGTGTAGTACCCAGACGAATGGGTGCTCGAAATCCGCTACCGCAGCATTGTGGTAGCTCACGGTCTTGCCCGCCGGCACCGTCACCAGCTCGGCGAATATTTTGTCGTAATCAGTGCGGTTGTCTGGTCGGCGGTGGTCATACTGGGAATGATTCTAGTTGAATATCTCATTGAATTGCCGGAGAGTGATGTTGTAGTCGATGTTGAATAGCTGGAAAGATACCCGACCCTTGATCCACTCACGGTCGGTGGCAATGACGTCGTTGGGCATGACGCAGACGTCAAGTGACGCCATGAACTCCGCCACCAACTCTTTGTAGGTTGGCCACTCGCCGAAAAATGGTTGGCCGTCGACATGATACTCCAGCTCATCTTCCCTTCTATCGGTGTGGCGTGCTTGTCCTTTCAGAACATAGGCCAAGTTGGCCTCAAATCTGAGATCTCGGATCATATTCTGGTCCACATACCGGGTAGACTCGATCTTCCGCTTCAAGATCTCTTCAAAGATCTTCTTCACCTCCGTAGATGGGTGGATCATGCGCAGGCGTGATACCGACACGGGAGGAGGTGGCACGAACTCCATGATCTCCATAGGATTCGCACAAGAGGATGACGCTCCAGCGATGTGCACCATAGCTGCGAGAGAAAAGGGAGTAGAGAAAGAGCTCAGTGCAGATTGGAGAATTGAATCTCCGCTCGGTGTAGATCTTCGCTCGGTGCTACCCTTCGTCGACTTGGATGGATCGGGGGGTCACTCGGTGCAAAGGAAGAAGATCACGCTAAGGGTGTGACGTCAAATGAAATAATGAATCTCCTTAAATAGACTTGGCCGGCGCCACTGTTGAACCTTCGATACCATCGACGCGGGTCGATGGTATCGATGCGTCTCAATGCTATCCGCCCCCATCACGAGTATCGACGGCTGACGATGGTTGAATCTTGAATCCCGGATCGCTGACGTGTCGATACCATCGACATGGGTCGATGGTATCGACGCTTCTCTGGGATCGATGACGTGGAAGCCGCGTTCGCCGTTGATTTGTTTGCGCGGATCTGTGACGTGGATGGTCGATACCATCGACGGATGTCGATGGTATCGACTTGTCTTTGTTGCGACACCGCCACTCTGCCGTTCAACCTGTAACCATGTCGATACCATCAACGAGGCCGTCGATGGTATCGAGTTGACTGAGACAAATCGGTCTGCACTTCTCCAGAGATCTCGATGGTATCGACTCCCATGTCGATACTATCGACTTTTCCTTCTCGACCACCTGTAGGTATGTTGATACCATCGACGAGACCGTCGATGGTATCGACGCAGTGTGAAATCTGCAGTCGTCAACCTGTAACCATGTCGATACCATCGACACATGTGTCTATGGTATCGACTCTACCTCAGCCTGCACATCAAACAAACCAATCACGGTATCTTTTTTTACACTAAAAATCAAGCCTAATTAAATTAACCTATGAATGTACATGAACTATCCCAATGTACCTATAGTTGGGTTGCCTCCCAACAAGCGCCCTTATTTAACGTCTTAGGATAGACGGCTTTCGGCATCTCATTCATCCAACAGTGAAATGAGTTTGACCTCATTCACCTTCCTCTTGTAATTTTCACCAAAATAGAGCTTCAATCTTTGTCCATTCACTAAGAATGTGGTATCACCATCACGCACCAAGATAGCACCGTGTGGTTTGACCTCTTCTACCATGAACGGCCCACTCCACCGGGATTTGAGCTTCCCGGGATGCAACTTGAGTTGTGAGTTGAACAACAAAACGTTATCTCCTTTCTTGAACGTGCGCAACTAGATGTGGCGGTCGTGGATCAGCTTTGTGCGCTCCTTGTATATCAGTGCGTTCTCATATGCCGTCATCCCTAACTCATCCAACTCATTCAATTCAAGCATTATCCTTCTCCCCGCTTCATCGTAACTTAAATTTAGCCTCCTAAGCGCCTAATGGGCCTTGTGCTCCAACTCTACTGGTAGGTGACAAGCCCGACCATACGCCAACCTAAAAGGCATGGTTCCTATAGGTGTTTTGTAAGCCGTCTGATATGCCCACAATGCATCCGGTAGTAGGGCACTCCAGTTCTTCCTCGTGGATGCCACCGTACGCTCCAAAATCGCCTTGATTTCACGATTGGAGACCTCCACCTGCCCTTGGGTCTGCGGGTGATATGGGGTACCTATGTTGTGCTTGACCCCATATTTCTTCAATAAAGTCGCGAACTTATGATTCCTAAAATGCGTACTCCCATCACTGTTTATCATTCGGGGTACCCCAAACCTGCAGAAAATATTTTCTTTCACAAATCTGCACACTACAGTAGAATCATTAGTCCTTGTGGGTATTGCTTCTACCCACTTTGACACATAATCAACTGCTAATAAAATATATAAATTGGAGTTTGAGGACACAAAGGGTCCCATGAAATCTATGCCCCACAAATAAAATACCTCCACTTCCTGAAACACATTCAGGGGCATCTCTTATCGCTTCAAAATATTACCTGCTCGTTGGCAGGAATCACATTGCCTCACAAACTCGTAGGCATCTCGAAACAAAGTTGGCCAATAAAGGCCGCTTTCCAAAACCTTAGCTGCCGTGCGCGAGCTTGTGTGGTGTCCTCCCGTAGGTAATGTGTGGCAATGACGGAGAAAACTCTCGTACTCCACCTCAGGCACACACATGCGTAGGATACCGTCCCTGCATTGCTTAAGAAGAATCGGGTCATCCCAAAAATAATATCGTAAAGAATGAAAAAATCTTTTCTTCTCCTGATATGACCAATCTTCCGGGATGATCCCGCAAGCCAAATAATTAACAATTTCAGCAAACCAAGGATCCTTAGAATTAATTTTCAAAATCTTCTCATCAGGAAACGTCTCGGTTATGGGTATATGTAGATCTTTTTCATCCACCCTTTCTAACCTAGACAAATGATCAGCAACGACATTTTCAATCCCAGATTTATCCTTAATTTCAATGTCAAATTCTTGTAAGAGCAAAATCCACCTAATGAGTCTAGGCTTTGCATCTTTTTTCTCCATTAAGTACTTGATTCCGGCATGGTCAGTCCATACAACTACTTTAGATCCAACTAAGTACTACCGAAATTTTTCAAAAGCAAACACAACGGCGAGTAATTCATTTTCAGTAGTTGTATAATTCAATTGGGCGTCATTCAAAGTCTTTGAGGTGTAAAAAATCACTGCGGGCGTATTGTCCACCCGCTGCCCCAACACCGCTCCTACCGCAAAGTCTGACGCGTCACACATTAATTCGAACGGTTTCATCCAATCCGACATTTGAACAACCGGTGCAGAAATCAGTTTTTCTTTCAAAACGTCGAATGCATGTAGACACTTGTCATTAAAATAAAAAACAACGTCTTTCTCTAATAGCTCGGATAGAGGTTTCACAATTTTGGAAAAATCCTTTATAAATCGCCGATAGAACCCGGCGTGTCCCAAGAAACTTCTTACCCCTTTTACAGAATTTGGTGGGGGCAGCTTGGAAATGACCTCAATTTTGACCGGATCCACCTCTAGACCTTTGCTAGACACCTTGTGTCCTAGCACTATCCCCTCAGTCACCATCATATGACATTTCTCCCAGTTGAGGACCAAATGTGTGTCCTCGCAACATTGTAAAACTTTGTCCAGGATATAGAGACATTCATCGAACGATGCACCATACACCGAAAAGTCATCCATAAAAATCTCGAGACAGCGCTCCACCATGTCAGAAAATATGGCGAGCATACAATGTTGAAACGTTGCTGATGCATTGCATAAACCAAACGGCATTCGACGGTAGGGAAAAGTCCCATAGGGACAAGTGAACGTAGATTTCTCTTGATCCAAAGGATCAATCAAGATCTGATTGTACCCCGAGTACCCATCTAGAAAACAGAAGTGCGATCGACCGGCGAGACGCTCTAGGATTTGATCAATGAAAGGTAAAGGAAAGTGATCCTTTAGCGTGGCAGCGTTTATCAATGAAAGGTAAAGGAAAGTGATCCTTTAGCGTAGCAGCGTTCAAACGGCGGTAATCAATACAAACTCGCCACCCGGTTACCAATCGGGTGGTGACAGGTTCATTTAACAAATTTTTGGTGACAGTAATTCCTCCTTTCTTAGGGACTACCTGAGTAGGACTTACCCATGTCGAGTCTGATATGGCATAGATAATACCTGCAACAAGAAGTTTAATGACCTCCTTCTTCACAACCTCCATCATGCTTGGATTGAGACGCCGTTGAGGTTGAATCACGGGCTTGGCTCCCTCCTCGAGCCAAATCTTGTGCTGACATAGAGTAGGGGAAATCCCCTTTATATCTGCAACGGACCACCCAAAAGCTCCCCGGTGGTTCTTTAGCACTATCAACAATTGCTCCTCCTCATCCGCACTCAAATAAGCAGAAATGATCACCGGTAATTTGTCTTCCTCATCTAGAAAGACATATTTGAGATGCGGGGGCAACGACTTTAATTCTAGATCCGGCGGGCTGATAAGAGATGATTGAAGCGGCGGGGGAAGTTCGCCTAAATCTTCATAATGTCTCACATAGAAGCATGGAAGCATCTGAAGCATTTTAGCGCACTCCTTGAGTGAGTTGCTCCGCATCCAATCATATGTAATATTTAAAAAACAAGCCTCCAACGGTAATTCCGGGTATGCATCAGAAACAGAGATAGCAATCACATCATCCTCCAGAGAAGGCAGAATGTCCTCATTCTCATCATTAGGAAATCCCACGGCTTTGCACAAAGAAACTACTTTGGTCTGCTCCATGATATCCACAGCCAAAGTTCCATTATTCACCTTGCTCATAACATGTGCCATGTCCAGAAATGGCTTCCCAAGGCAGAGTGAAATATTACGATCAAAATGTTTTACCATATTGCATTGTTCCTTTGCTTTAGATGACGCAGTACTAGCAGGCATGACCATCTCAAAACGGTCATCAGCTATGCCCAAGGTCAAGCGACCTCTCCCCATCTCTAAGATCATGTCGGCTGTAGCTTGGAAAGGACGTACAAGTAACAGCTCGTTGCCATGTTCATCCTGCATCTCCATGACCACAAAATCTGACGGAAAGACAAACCTATCCACCTTTACTAATACATCTTCACAGATTCCATAAGGCTTCACCATAGAGTTATCCGCCAATTGAATCATCATATTGCTTGGCCGTGACTCCTTAAATCCCATCTTTTTGAATGTCGAAAGGGGCATCAAGTTGATGCTTGCCCCTGAGTCACACAACGCTTCGCCAAATTTAACCTTCCCAATATAGCAAGAAATGTTAAAACACCCTGGATCTTGTCTCTTTGGTGGCAAAGTGCCCATGATGAAGGCACTCACTTGCTCCTTTAGTACGACGACCTCTGTATCCAGAATTTTTCTATTCTTAGTGATTACGTCCTTTAGAAACTTCCCGTATGATGGTATTTGCTCAATGGCTTCCATTAGAGGGATATTGACTGAAAGCTTCCTAAAACTGTCCAAGAACTTCTTGAACTAAGCATCTACCTTCCTTGCCTTGGCACTATTTGGGTACGGGACCGGAACAGCTTGTGCCCTTTGATGAGGTGGCACATAAGGCATCTTTTTATGAGGTTCCTCCTCTGCAACCTGTTCTTCAGTGGCATCCACGACTATGTCTTCAACCTGCCCTGTGCCTGTGACTGGTGCAAGTTGCTCTTCATTGGTTTCACCTTCTACTTGAGCTTGTGGTGTGCTTGTTTCCTCAGCTCTTGGATTTAACACTTTCTTGCCGCTTCTAAGCAGAATAGCCTTCGCTTGCTGATTTCCCCCGGGAACATTGGTATTCCCCGGAAAACCTGGATGTGCCGGTTTCTTCAAACTAGCGATCTCGGCTTCCATCTGTGCCATGGATGTCTCAATGGTCCTCATTTGATCCCCATGGCTCTGCAATGTTTGCCAAAATTGATTCATGTATTCTCCTTGTTGCTTAATTTGCTGGCCAAATGTATTCATTAGCTCTTGGTTTTGCTTTATAACCTGATTGAGCAGCTCTGTGCTCTTGTCTTCTACGACTGGCGAGGGCTTGGCATCCGGATCCTGCAGAAAATTGTTTGGATCCTTCCACGAGAACTTTTTATCTTTTCTCCATGAATAGTCATTGTTCCTATATCCTTGATGTTGTCTCATGTATTTGACATGAGCCTCATCCTCAGACTCATTATCCTCCTTTTGCAGTAGCTTCTTTGCGAGAAGATCCATCTTCTCATTCAGCTCTCTCATTGCCTTGGATTCACTTACAACTCGAGCTTGCTCTACCGGGCCTCTCTCTCTCTCACCCCATGACTGCTTTCTAGCCATATTCTTGAGTATCTCCCAGCATCTGGTGTCTGTATTATTAAAAAAAAATCCTAACCCAGCGGAATCCAAATTACTTCTATCATGCTCGGAGAGAGCAAAATAGAAGATCTTCACCTGCATCTCCTTATCCAGCCCGTGATGTGGGCACCTCCTCAGCATGACCTGAAATCTCTCCCAGGTCTCAGAATATGTCTCACCGGCCTGTTGGGTAAAATAATGAATCTTCCGGATCATGTCGTTAGTCTTCTCAGGAGGGAAGAACCTCTCAAAGAAGACCTCCACCATATGGTCCCAGGACTCCACGAACTCATCATCTAGATTGTGTAACCACTCTCGTGCCGCTCCCGCCAATGAACTCGGGAAAAGCTTGAGATACAATGCCTCCTGTGGAAACCTATCAATTTTTACCATGTCACAATTCTCAACAAACTGGATGATGTGTGTGACGGGATCCTCATTCTTCAGCCCATGAAAAGCATTCGACTTCACCAAATTTATTAGGGCCGGATCAATCTTATACGTCGGTATATTGATTGCTTGCTTCTTTATCGGCCCTTTAGACGCAGATGCGGAAGAAGCTTTGATCTTTGCCCAAATCGTTGGTTCGTCGGCCATCTCTTCGTGTTCTGAATCAGAATCTACCTCTTCTTGTTGCTCTTGCTTGTGATACTCTTCGTCCTCAGGTCCCATCAATGGAACCTCGGTTGTGCGACTCGCATAGTCTGTACTACGCGTTTGCACCATGCAACGTACCTGAAATAGGAAAGTTTTAGTTTAGTACAGTGCTTTGACGAGTATCAAATTAATGAACAGTAGAAAGAAAATATTTGAAGTTGTTTCAAAGTAAAAAAAAAATGGTGGCCTAGAGTGGCCGCTCGTAGCACTCGAAGTGCCAACAGTTTCGCCGTATCCCCGGCAACGGCGCCAAAAACTTGATGTGTATATTACTACGCGCTAAAAACACAAGTATACGCGTCGAAGTAATAAAGGCCTTGTGAGGCCCGAGTCGAACACAGGGATACTGGAGATTGTTGGTGACTCCTACTAACTATTTGCAATCAGCTAAGCCGATTAAAAGTTGAGGGTTTGTGTGAAAATTAAAAAGAAAATAAAATAAAACAAAACAAGCAATCGATTAAATGTTGGTTTAATCAATTCCAGAAGGTATCTTTAGGATTGCAGTTTCACCGCAAGTTTTCATTGTAATAGATTTTATATAATGCCTCAATCTTCTCTCTCTATCCGGGTAGTGGCCTGAAAATAGAATTGCCCACTGTCGTGGTGCAATTCACTACCTAGGTTTAGGTCGGTTCCACCATCGTAGTAACCTATTCCCTAAACTAGGTGCATTATGAACGATCTCTCAGTATCCACCATTAATTTTACACCACCTTGGTCAAGGGATTTATCGATTAATGTAGATTTCATCTCTTTTCAGCCGTTAATCCTTCTTTCAAAGTGATTAAGGGCATTAGGTTATTATTATGGTGATCAAGCATAACAATATATGGAGAAAACGAAACTATACCACGGATTTAAGAGAGAAAATATGAATTACTATTATAAAACTATCATACAATGAATTCTCGGGCTACTCCTAGTCCTAAAGATGAAGGGGATTAGCCCCGCATGTTCATCTCAAACAAGTACAAGGTATAAAAAGGGGAAATCATGTGAAAAACGTGAATTGAGAGGGAAAACCCCTGAACGGAGAAGAACCGGTTGATCCTTGGCGTAGAACGCGTGCTCGCCCGCCTTTCGGTGGTAGAATCCATCTTCTTCGGCCTCCGGATCGGCTGGTGTGAACTCCTTGACTCCGTTCTCCTCTCTCCTCATCCTTGGCACTTGTGCAATGGCTAATGAGCTCCCTCTCCTTTTGGCCGGCCGTCATTAGGTATAAGTCCCTAATTAGGTCGTTAATTAACTCCAGCTGTCCGATTGGGATCAATCTGAATCCAACGCATATCTGACGGTGTCGATACTATCGACGACTTCTTCGCCAGCAACCTGAAGGTGTCTCGATACCATCGACATCAGCGTCGATGGTATCGACTCTTTGCTGCTCCTTTCGGCTGGCAACCTATGACCATGTTGATGGTATCGACTTCCGTCGATGGTATCGACAGAAGCAATTACTCGTTTGTCCTGAAATTCAAAGACAAGATCACATAAATTCACACAAATAATAATAATGTGACAATTAATGCTCAAAACAATGAAATAAAGGGGATTTGACATAAAATAATGGCAAAGACTAAAATGGATGAATTATGCAATATTAACCATGAAAATGACTAATAAAAGCATAAAACACATATCAAACAGGTCTATAAATGCGACTCAAAATCATCGCATCGGATTGATATCATAAATGTTAACAATATGTGATATGAACTTGATACAATTAGTACTCTTTCTTTATAGCAATTGTCTTATTGGTTTATGTTTGAAAACAAGCCTCATGCTAAAAGAATGCCATAATGAACTTAAATAATCAAGTATAGTGATATCATGTAGAGCCCTGACCATAGATCCATCATTGTCAGAAGTTAAATGATGGTGAAACAGGTTTTCCTAAGGGAAATCCTAGAGAGCATACTTTTGAGTATGTGGGGGTTATGGATGTGAATATCCTTACATCCTAATGTGGTAATTGATGTGAGATGTGCATTTAGTCTCTCAATCCTTCATTATATGTTTATGCCGGGATGATGTATCACTAATCTCCCGATGATATTGTTAATGCCGCATCATTGAGAGATAAAGAAGAAATCGCTCGATGGCGAAGAGAGTACAACACGCCATTGTAATTCTAATAGCGAAGTTTCCTGAATACCCTGGAAAGCTATTATGGAAGAGACACAAGATGTCCTGCATGTTGTTCCTCACACTGACTGAGGAAGATTAGGTCATAGGAATCTGGCTCTTCTGATGACCTATGTACGGTACCGATTGTGATTTCGTAATGGTCAGTTGGAGTATGAGTGGTGTAACTCATCTCCTCAGGGCATAAATATGTTTGAAAAATGTAATCAGCCGAATAGCATAATTGCTTAGGTTGAACTACGAGAAACAATGATTGATTATACATTGTTTATAGTGCTCTAGTTGAATAAATAGTATACATGTTCTTCATATTCCTTATTGATATATATCTTGTCATTCAATCAAGTTATAATTGAAATGAATGCTTATAAAATACTGTTCTACTTAGCTTATACAATGTTTTACCTGTTGTTGAATATTTATAGTTCTACTATTCAATGTTATTCCATTATTGCAATATCAATGCTTCTGGCAGAGAGTTATAACTCTTGTTGGGACAATTATTCAATTGTCTCACCCCCGTGGGATTCAACTTTTTAGGTAGACGCCAAGGACGAAGGAACCCATCAGTGGGTGAGCAGCAACAGCAGCAGCCACAACATCAGGGACAACAGTGATCCTCAGGTGGAGACACTGTCTGTCGTGTCTTGTATATAGAGAGTCCTATGTGTCATCTCTGTACTCTCAGGTCCTAGGAGTCATAGATGTTTAATATAAATCTGAGATTTTGGCTTAACGCCTCGATATTTTTGTATCTTACCTTGTATAGTTAACATGGAAGTTGATGCTTGTAACCCTCGAGATATGATATTATAGAGATGTAATGATGGATCAGTTTGTAAATAACTTACCTTGTTTCCTTAAGAAAGAGTTTTACAGTTTGTGGATCTCTTTATAAAAAGTTTTAAATTTTTAGTAATTTTCAATAATTCCGCTGCTAATTAATCGCTTCCGTATTCGTTGATCTCATTTTCCGAGACAGACGTCACACATATGGTAGATCCCAATTAACCCCCATGACCCTACCTAATAGGTAGATTAATACCTAAGGTTGAAGATTCGCATGGAACTACCCATAGGTAGCTCAATCCCTAACTCATAATATGCTAAAGAGTCACATGGAACTACTCATAGATAGCCCAATCACTAACTCGTGATAACTTGATGGTCCTTCCTAATAGGTAGACCATGTACTAGGTCATCCTTATTATTAGAAAAGCCACAGATGAAGAACAGGATCTGAGCTAGTCATGTACCCTTATTTATAGCGATAGTCATAGTAGCTTTATAGTTACATGAAATAAAAGTCATCCAAGCAGTTATATTCAGGCAACCGATAAAACATCCGAGAATTGCCGGAAAACAAAAGTGATTTAATCATAAGCGTAACCACATACATGTGATGCAGACTTTTGAGATAGAATCAATCAAGTAGAGAAATCCAACCAAGCAAGAAAGTATATACAAGAATCCTAAAATAAATATATAAATTCCTTTTATTAAGATTTATCCAAGCCCATCTTCCATGTTAGGATTTTTGTTCCCATTTAGGGTTTCTACCCCTTTTTAGGGTTTCTCTCCACTTTTAGTATCATAACCCTAATTAAAGAAAGCTACATAAAAACCCTAAATTTCTCATCTTTTCTCTCCTAACATGTTTAGGATCATTATTTAATAACATATCTCCATATTTTCGAATTAGATATGATCTTCTCCTCTTTTACCCTAAATTAGGGTTTCTAGATGCATTATCATTCATACTTGATTTAAAACCCTAAAACATGAAATTATTCATCCAAATCAGGTTCAAGTCTACCTTTATCATTCAATAGGTTACTATTACTCAATCTAACCAATTAAGCATCATAGACTCAACCATTAATCTCAATTAGGGTTTCTAACCTAATTTCAAAGCACTTAGCATACTTTTGCCTTTAGGAATGAAATCAAGTTCTCAAACTATTTTTATTGTGTTCCTCATATTTTTCTAAGAAACTTTAATATATTAACTTTATTCATCAGAGCTTCCTAGCAATAGTTATGATTTTTGCAAATAAATTCATTTCCTTGAATTATTTGTTATTTTTAGAAAAACATCTGCCGCTAGATTCGTGGTCCACTGGACCACGCGGGATCCAACAGGCCACAATCCACACACTTTAACTCGTGATCACATGAAGAAAAAAGGTGAGAAAGCCCTTACCTGGATTGAAGGAAGGTCGGGGCAGTTTGGTAATTCACCAACTTGCCTTCTTCAACCTCGGGCTCCTTCTCCTACACGAGCAGCCAGTCAACTCGTCAGTTGACTCTGCTCGCTGCTGCTCCTTCATGCGAACCTAAGCCACCAAAAGCTCTGCCTCTACCTCACAAACTCTACGAGTCCCTCGATTGGCCATGGGTGCTTCTCTTACCGTCAGGGTTACTCTGTGTACCGTCGACGACCTCTGCTACCAAGAAGAGGTGTAGGTCATGACTGAAACTTCAATCGGAGGTACTGGCACAATTGTTGGCTTCGTCCGATCTCGCAAAAACGTTGCGAGATGTGCTGGTACCGCGGATCATCCCCCTTATATATAGGGTTGACCACCTATGTCCAGTGATTTAGGGACTTCTTTGTTTGTTAATGAAACAACCCATAAATTGGGTCGAGAAGATTTGGAACAGACTCCCGAAGACAATGGGATTGTTCTCTACTCATCCTATCACATAAAACACGAGAAAAAAGGATTTGAAATCCCAATCTCCCCTCTCCCTTTCCTTCTGTGAATCAAGGTGGATGATGCACAACCACCGTAAGATCCATGGTCCCCTGGACCACGCGGGGAATCTGATGGCTGTCATCGCTCCCTTGTTTCCATTTTCTAATAAAACAAGGAAAATATGTATATTCAAAGGAAACTTGTAAAATATATATCTATCTTCTCGTTTAATCTTTTCCATTCAAATTTTAAAGGAAACTTTGTCTTGGCATTTTCTTCTCGTGTATTAAATTTGAAACCCAAATTCCAAAGGAAGATGGTATTTCCTTCATAAGCAAGTTATTCTATAATAAAACCAATTTAATTGGTATTTCCTCTTTCTTAATCTTTTATTTTCTTGGTTTTGATTCCGTTTTCCATTATAAACCATGTGGAAATGAAATCTTATCCAAAATGGGTCCATTACCCATATATCTACATATTTCTTGTAATTTTATTATTATCTCATATTTCCTTCTTAATAAAGCAACATTTAATTGATCCTTTCTCTTTCTTGTTGCATTATCTTTGCAACTGGGACTTTTTGGAACCCAAGGAACCCAAAAGGCACGAAATCCACCTTTGGAGGATATTACCTAGCCTTCTAGAGGATTCTACCTTTTTCTCTTCTCCCTTTCTTAATATATATTCTTTTATTAATGGAATTTCTTTTTCTCTTTTATTTTCTTTTTCTTGTGATTGGGCCCAATAGACAATAAGGCCCACAAAGCAACTAACAAGGCTATTGTAAATGAAATTCATTCATTCAAATCAAACCACTTCATTATTTCTTCATATATCTATATTAAGAGAAATTACATTTCTCACCAAAAGAACCCAAAATTAGGGTTGTAACATCCTTCCCCTCTTATAGGAATTTTACCCTCAAAATTCCACCAAGCATACAAACAAATTAGATAAGACTTTCTTATGTCCATCGTGTCTCCCATGTGTCTTCACGCTCTCTATGGTGCTTCCCAAGAACCTTCAATATCTTATATTCTTACATCTGAGTTCTCTCTCACCTTGGTATCTTGTACCCTTGTAGGTGACTCAGGACATTTCATCCTCTATTGAAGCTTAATAGGTTCATGGCTCAACACATGGCTTGGGTACCTCACATAGTGCTCTAGAGCAGACTCGTGGAACACATCCTACATCATGTTATCCTTATGGATAAGGCTAAGAATAAACAACTCCACCAATCCATCTCAAATGGATCCATGTATCATGGACTCAACTTTCCTTAGCTATAGCTCAGAGGGGTCGGGTCTTCATATCACATGTTTACCCACAGTGAACTGCATGTCAGTCTTCTCTTCCTCAGCTCACGACTCATGTCACTCTTGGTCTTTCTCAACCATTGCTTGATTGAAGCGACATCATCTGTATACACTATGGTCTTTCTGTGACCTTCGCAAGGTTCTTTTACTGACATCATCTGAGTGAAGTGGTGACCAACACATCCTCCCTTATAGAGCTTCATACCTCCCGATACTGGATATGGTGGTTATCACAACAAGTGAACTCTGCTAGGGGTAGGAACTGCTCCCACAAATCACCCTGCATGAGCACACATGCTCTCATCAGACCCTCTAAGGTTTGAATCATACCCTCTTGGCTGTCCATTAGTCAGGGGTGATATGTTGCACTCATCTTCAAACTAGCATCGAGTCCTTCATGTTCCTACATTCACCACATGGAAGTGAACTTGAGGTCATACTCGAGATATCAAACTAAGATCATGGTGTAGTTGAACTATCTATCTATCTCATATATATAGTTCAACCAGTTCTGTAATATTGACATTGCTTTCTCTCTTAGGCAAGGTGATCTACCGTAACCCATATTGCATCATGACCTCTCTTGGTCCAGGGGAGATCCACCACACCGTCCACAGTGATCGACTCCCATTCCCTCACAAGGACTTTTCATTATCCGTGGTAACTCACTGGGTTACTTGTGTTTGGCCTTCACTCCCTGGCATGTATGGCAACAGGCCACATGCAACTCTATATCCTTCTTCCAAGTACCACTCCAATTCTTCACCATCCTGGTAGTACTATGGTTTACTTAACATCATGAGCCTCTACTTGTTATGATTCCTCAAGGTCGACTCCTCAGAAACCCTAAAACACTCTAGTAGTGGGTTCCATTACCTTCTATTTATGAGAGGTGTATCTGAGGTTCTTACAACCATCCTTCTATCTCATCATGCTCTAGGCCAGCTAACTGAGCAACCACCCTGACCAATAGGTCTGATTGTATCTAGGTGTTAACCATACATGGTCTCATATTCTAACAAACTTAGGGTTCACGTAACAACCTCTTCTAGCTTCTCTATAGGATAAACTAGACAACTACATATCAACAAAGAGAATCCTTTACCACCCTACATCCTTATGTGCTAGTTAATGGTGAAGACATAAACCTTCATATATTCCACTTATCATCCTCATCACAGATTTAGGTCTAACCGAGTCAAGAAAACTCTGATCTCATTGTAACATCCCTGACCTGGGTTATGCTTTAACCCTAGGCGTTTTGATTAAGAAGGATTATTATAAGCTTAATCTTATCTTGTGAAAAGTAATTAAGGTTCAAGAGGAGCTTATGTTTCAATTTTGGTCCTGTTTGAATAATGTTGAAGCAATGTTTTCTTATTTTAGACTAAAGTGCAAATTACCCAAGTTGAGGGGTTAACTTGAAAATTTCACATGATAATATGTTCCTATTATGTTGAGACATCATAAGAATGAATATGATGTAGTAGTATGGTTTCCACAAGCTTGGGCACCAAGATAAAGCTTGTAGAGCAATGTTTGTGCATTAAAACCTAGTTTTGGTGTAAAGTGCAATTTACCCAAAACCTAGGGTTCAATATGAAAATTACCACTTCAATAAGGTCCCTAATAGTAGATCGTGCATTAGCAATGCAACCCACAATACCATCCCCCAATGATGAAGTGTTGAACCCCAATAGGTTTCCTACTCAGCCTCAACCTATTGGAGCAATAAATAATGATGAAAGGAATAGGATACAATTTGAAACTAGGACCTGCCATATGTGTAGGAATCCTGGACATATCAAACCTAATTGTCCAGAAAAGGAATATAAAGGAATAATTGAGAAAAGGCCTATTCAAATCTAGGGACAGAGGCCTAGTAGTTCCAAAAAGGGGAAGACTTTGGTACCACCAGTACAACCAGGGCCTAGTGCACCAAGGCAATGCTTATCTAGAAAAGGTAAAGAACCTTTTAGACCACATAAAGAGAATAGAACTTGTTACTTATGTAGACAGGTTGGACATCTGGTAAGAGATTGCTCAGCCAGAAATGTTATGGTGAATCAACCTTTGAGGCAGAGTCAGTCTGAGGCAATGAACAATCCACGAATCATGACAGGTTAGACAAAATAATGTCACTCTTATATGTCTTTTTATGGTTCCCTGAGTTAAAATGAGAAGGTAATTGATTATGTTTTCTTTTATTAGTCCTATGAGGACTTATATTTTGCATAATAAACATTACAAATGTTTATGTTGTTCTTACCTCTATAAGAAAACATGAGGTACAGAATAGATGCTTGGATGAAATCTAGGAATGTTAAATCTTATGCTTATGATAATATGAAAAAGAAGAATATGATAGTATACAAAGTGCATACCACTTAATCTCAGTAATTATATACATTGGCCAAGTATACAACTACTGATGATAAAGTGAGTATGGAAACTCTTAGATTGCTATCTTTTTTATTGCTCTGATCAAGTAGTCATTCTGAGACAATCTAATGAGTATCATGAAATAAGAAATATAGAATGAATAAATATGTCATATCCTAATCCTAAGAAAGAGAAGTCTGAGATAATCTTAGATAAGCATGTTGGTATGACGAACAAAAAGTGTACTCCTCATAAGATAAGAATAAGAATAAGGGAGATGAACCCTATCCAATAATGTTGCAGGTATAATAAACATCTTTCCCATAATGAGGAAATGGGAAATATAATGAGATCATACAATGATCATAAACATACTAGATAATAATAAAGAAACGGATAATGATATGTAATCATCCTTATAAAATTCCTATGCTGAAGGCAAGGAACCTAGGATGAGATAAAGAGTAAATGGTTCATGAATAGTTGAATATACATGCATAAATAAGAGGAATATGATTCTTTGTTCTCTTTCCTTTCAGGGACATGACAATCAAGTGGGTCACAAGACACTTTATGTACATAATATAAAGATGTTTATGTGATGGATACTTAGAAAGCTATCAGTTTATCTTGGACTTTGGCTCCAAGGTGAAGATATATGTAGCAAGTAATGTTCCAAAATGAAAGGAAGACAAAGATGTGATGTATTTTTAACACATGTAATAGGTACATAGGTAAGAAATTCTGGTATCTAAAGAAATATCAGATGATCTATGTAGACTATCTGGATTGGTCAACCATGAAATCAAATTAATCATGAAAAATAATATGAACATCACATGTTAGGAGTTTATGCCTTGCATAAACATAACAATTGAAGCTATCTTTAAGATAAGTTCTTAGTTGATAAGTAACCTTTCCTTATGGTAAAATAATGTACCACTAATGAGATAGTTCGTGCAAGTAATAAGGAAAGCTAGTATGGTGTCATCAGGTGAGATGGCACAATCAGGGTATGAAAGGACTTATAGTCCCAAGAGGATGACAAAACATAATTGTGATCTTGAAAGAGAAATGTTGAATCAACTAAGGAGCATGTGAGTATGTGTTCCATGTGAGCCATTCTATGATAATCTTGTGTGAAATAACTTGGTATTGATTAAAACTCTATGGTGTCTCCATAATAATGAGATGTTATGTGAAGACATGATGATATAATGCATGAATAATATCTATCTCCCTTTATCTGGGATTTCAAGGACGAAATCCTTGTTAGGGGTTTATAATTTGTAACATCCCTAACCTGAGTTATGCCTTAACCCTAGGCATTTTGATTAAGAAGGATGATTATAAGCTTAATCTTATCTTGTGAAAAGTAATTAAGGCTCAATAGGAGCTTATGTTTCAATTTTGGTCATGTTTGAATAATGTTGAAGCAATGTTTGCTTATTTTCGACTAAAGTGCAAATTACCCAAGTTGAGGGGTTAACTTGCAAATTTCACATTATAATATGTTCCTCTGATGTTGAGACATCATAAGAATGAATATGATGTAGTTGTATGGTTTCCACAAGCTTGGGCACCAAGATAAAGCTTGTAGAGCAATGTTTGTGCATTAAAACCTAGTTTTGGTGTAAAGTGCAATTTACCCAAAACCTAGGGTTCAATATGCAAACTACCACTTCAATAAGGTCCGTAATATTTCTTGGCAACATTTAGAGCAAAGAAAATGAGAGGGGCGCCTCATTTGAAATAAGTTGGAAGAGAGAGAATCTTGATATCAAAATAATCAAGATTTAAGCCTAATTCAATTTTTGCTCAAGAAAACCCTAATTCAATTTAATGCCAAAAATAAATAAAATATTTGAAGGATCTTCACCCAAACAATTAATATGGTTGGATTCATATGTGTGTGTAGACGAGCTTAATCCTTTCAAAGGCATGAGCATATCCTAAGGAGGTGAAATTCCACTCACCATTATTATAAGAAAAAGAATTTCCACTCAAAAATGAATATTCTTATTATAAGGGTTAACGTTCTTAATTTATTTTCCCTTTATTTTTGGATAATGGAAGGGATCTTGGTGGGGATAGAGATGACTTTGCATACAAGAAACCAAGGGGGAGATGGTGGCAACAATTTTGGAGTTAAAAGACTTTTATAAAGTATTTTCTCTCTCATTGATTTTCTTATAAAAAGACCTTTTTCAAGCCAAATGAAAGGCTTTTCCGTTTCCAATTCTTCTCCTTGCTTGGAAACCGACCAAGGGAGCTAGGGAGGACCTGGAGGAAGACCCCCAACCTGTTGGTAAGGTTCTTGACCCATTGCACCTTGATTCCATGGTGGGAATCGAAAATAAATCATTGATTTCTTTTTAATTCAATCTCCTCTTCAACCCTAGCTAATCTTTTCAACCAAAAGCTTGAGGACGATCCTAGGGTGAATTTCAAAAGCTTCATCCACCATTGTTTCCATGATCTTGGAGCTTTGGAGCTCAATTGGAGGCGGGTTTTATAACTTGAAACCTTAATTTTGTTATTGCATTCAATTCCTCATCAAATAATGCTCATTTTTCTATTCACAATAATTGATGTGGTGGATTGATGCAATCTCCATGGAAATCACATCAGGTTTCTTGGGTTTAGAGCTTGATGATGATGACATCATCATAAGCCGACACCTCTCCAAATATCTAGACCAAAGAGTTTAAGGATAAACAATTTACTAAACCACATGAAAGCAAATGGTTTCAAACCATTTGGTAGTGTTGACCAGGGTTGAACGTTTGGATATTTGTTCATAATGATCTAGGTTAATGACCCATCAATTATATTTTTTACTCTCCAATTGGTTCATGAGTTGAAGGTCTATCAATCACCAAAACCCTAATCGGGTTAAGTGTTGATTTCCAAATTGTTTGAGTTAGAAACTTGGGTCGATTGACCCAAACGTTTTCAAAACCATTTTGGGATCACCCAAATGGTCTCAAGACCGTTTGGTGGTCACCCAAGACTATTTGGAGGTCTAGGGTTGAGTATGGTTAGGTGGTTGAAGATCCAAAGGTACTAAGTTGAAGTGTAATCAAATGCTGATTTGGTGATCAATCCAATGAACCAAACCCTAATTGGATGACTTGGATTTTGATGTTGACATGGGCAAACAGTCTCAAGACCGTTTGGAGGTCATCCAAATTACCTCAAGACCGTTTGGGGTCAAGTCATTTCTGTTACAACCCCAAATTTTGGGTTCTTTTGGTGAGAAATGTAATTTCTCATATTAAAGATATTTGGATAAATAATGATATAATTTGTTGTGAATAAATGGATTTCATTTACAATAGCCTTGATGGTTGCTTTGTGGGCTTTATTGGCTATTGGGCCCAATAACAAGGAAATTCAACCAATTAATGAATAATTAAGAAATCGAGAAAAGAAAGATGTGGAAAACTCTAGAAGGAAAGGAACTTAATCCAAAGGTGCATTTCGTGCCACATGGGTTCCTTGGGTTGCAAGAAGTCCAAAGTTGCAAAGGAAAGGTAATAAGAAAAGAAAATGGTAATGAAGTATTTCTTTATTAAGAAAGAAATTGAAAACAATGGTAAAATGTGGAAAATAAGTAAAAGAGGTACAATTGAGTTATCCTTAGTGGAATTTCGCATTCCAAGGATTCCTTATGTTAAAAGGAATTCCAATAGGAAAATAGAGGAGAGATAAAGAGAAATCCTTAAAAAGAGAATTAAAAAGGAAAAGAAATTGATTAAATAAAAAGGGAATATGAGAAATTGACTTTCAAAAGAGGATAAAGGCAAATAGGTTTTCCCCAATATGGGAATCCATTCCTTTGGGTTTCCTTGAGGTCCAAGGGACCCAAGATAACAATATAATGGAAAGAGAAATAGGAAATATCAATTAATTTGGTTTTATTAATGAATAACTTACATATAAAGGAAGCACCCTGTCACGGAACTGTTCTTACCCCAATCCCAATCCGACTGCCTAGACAATAGAAAAAGGATTGAAGCGTCTGTCCCTGAGTGGCCTGATAGGATCTAACACACTGGCATATACAATAAGAAATAAATAACTCAAAAACTGGATAATTAAAAAACAAACTAACCCATTATGGAGATATATCCAATTTATCTTTGTCATCCAAGTGTATGAGTGCGGAAGCAATCTTATTCAATATTCCATTTGTAATGCCTAAAATCAAGAAAATCGAGACACAATCATGCAATTGCACGGTACACTATCAAAATCAAGTAAAACAGTTTATAAGAAATTAAGTATACTTGGCAGGACTTATATTTCAAAGTATAACAAATGATTTCCAAACATTCAATATCATTCGATAAAAAGGTTGTTATTCAACGATTCAATTTTTATTACGAGTTCCCATTATGCTGTAATTCGAGAAGCATGCTTATATTTTTGTGTGACTTTATCACCCCAACGCGATGGGGTAAGTCACTGGGCTCCTTTTCACCATAGGAACATAGGAGGCCAATGTACAAGTCCCACCTCCAAATGAGGGGGTTGTTGTACTCAATATCAACATTATCAACATTATCAATATCATCATCATTATCAATATACAGGCAATCATAATGGGCATGCAATTTATGTTTTCATGTTTTCCAAAATATGGTATAGAAAAACAGAAGACTAATCATAGGGAACAATAGCTCATCCAAATAAATAGCCAAGTATACAATCAAGAGATACATAAAAGTATCTTCAATACAATCAAGGAGGAGTTATATAATAGCGTACCTTTCACCGAGGATTTCGAGTATTAATCAACTAGAGTAGAAGATCAGGGTCTCAAGTGGTTCCTAGATCAATCAAGATATGGATCGAGGATGAAGATCATATTATAGACCAATATCAGGTACACCAAATTAGGGTTTTCCAATCCTATTCATCCCTAAGGTAGATCATTCATATACAGTCAACATTATATCAAGATTTCAATATTTACTCAAGTGCCAAGCATATTCGAGGATGGATGATCTACCTAGGTATTTTAGGAATATATGTCAACCCTAAATATTATCATAATTATTCAAGTCATCATCAAGTGTTTAGGTCATCATCATGTTATAACATCATTTGTATTCAAGATCATATTGATGGGTCAAAACTATATCAATTATTTTGCAAGATCAAGATTACTCATCATTAAGATTATTATCAAGATTGAATCAAGTAAATAGATCTATATTCACTAATGATTCATTTTCAAGAGTATATGATTCAAATATATCAGTTCAAGGACACAAGATAATCATTAGAGTCCAAATCTAAGGTTTCCAAAGATTAATCATGATTATGAGTCATTTGACAATTTAAATATGCAAAGGATCAAAGATCTAGAGATATTAGTGAGAAACATTTGGAATCAGGTTTCAAAAGTATTTTTAATGTATTCACTGGATTTTTCTTATCGAGATTGACTACTTGTTCATAATATTTGGAGCTAGGATGTATTTTCTACAATTAAAACAAGATCTGTAAATTTAATCAAATATTTGAGTAGAGAAGGGGTAAAAGTACCTTAAATGCAAAAAAAAAAGGATTGCCGTCGGATGCACCAGGAAAGGCCAAGATGGAGCCACATAGGCGTGGTGGTTCATTTGGTTTGGGATTTGGTTCAGGCCTTTGATTGGCCGGTTCGATCTTCAAATTAGCTTGTTTCATCATCGATTCAATTGGGTTCTTTGACCGGTTTGTTCCCCTTTGAACCAAGCGGTTCGGGAAGTTCTCCTCCCTCATTCAGGCCTCGCACGAGCCACAAAGGAAAGCGGAGGAGATCTCCGATGTGGAGAATCTTTGGGAGCAGAGAGAGCTAGGGACGGCAGAGAGGGTGCCGTCCAAGTTCGCCTCCATGTCACGAGTTGGATGGAGGCCAAATCTCAAGGAGAGGAGGCGTGGGAAAGGAATGCCCAAAGGGGCTGTGCGGCTACGCTGCTTGGAGCAGAAGGAGGTAGAGAAAGAGATGGTTGGGGTGCTTGAGACCAAGAAAGACCACAAAAAGGGGAAAATCTCATGCGGAGTGATGAAAGGAGTGATATGCAATGGTTTTTATAGCACATGGACTAGGTTTAGGGCTAGCTCAAGATCTAGGTGCACCCATAGCCGCCGGAGTGAGAGAGAAGAGAAAAGAACTCGTTTTTGTGGCTGGATGGCGCATGAAAGGTGGTCAAAAAGGGTATGGTCGAGTTTGAATTTGTGAGCCTGGGGTTTTGGCTCGCTCAAAACTTTGATTCATGGTCGTAGGCGGGAGATTTCACTTTTGGGCCCTCATTCACCGCTCCCCACTGATTGTGGAGGTAGAAGACGATCAAATGGCCACTTGATCCGGCCATGATCCGTGGGAAGGAGATCTAAGGGCTGAGACTTGCCCCCAATCCCTTGCCACAGATCGCTGACTTGGACAAGTCAAAAAGGGAGCAAAATAAGGCAAATAAAAGGGTATTCAACATATTAACTTCAAGAAATCATAGTAAATCACAAGAATGTCCAATTGTTCTCAAATTTGGACCACAACTTCAAAAAAATGTAGAAAAAGTTTGAGAACCAAATTACAAAGTTTGATGGATCAATTTTATTCTTTGGACGAAGTGATGATTCGATCTAATTTGTGGTGTGATAATGTGTATAAAAACTACATTGATCACCATATTTTGGATTTGAGTCTCAAAAATGATTTTGAAGCTAAGAAATTTTATTTGAGACCATGAGATATTATAATGAGGTCAAAAGAGTAATTATTTTATTATAATGCTAAAAATTCACTTTGTCACACACCCTTTTCCTTTGGAATTTGGGTTCCAAATTTGGTACTTGAGTAGATAATGCCAAGATAAAGTTTCCTATAAAATTTGACCGAAAAATAATTAACAAGGAGAGAAATATGATTTTCCCAAGTTTCATTGTTAAACACCCTTTATAACTCGTTTTTAAGAAAATAGATTTAGGGGAGCAATGCCAGCCGTGGATGCCCAGCGTGGTCCAGGGGGATCATGAATCCAAGGGTGGCTGCTCACCGCCTACCCTAATTCACATAAGGAAACAGATAGGAAGAGGAATCCGACTTTCTCCCACTCAGTGCCTTAAACCGATGAACTGATGAGTCCATGATCTTTGGGGGACTGATTCGAAGAATCTGAACCCTATTTGTGAGTGCTTTGGTTGCCGATGGGGAGAGTCCCCAATCCAACAGAACTCCTTCGTCGACCCTATATATAGGGGAGTGGTCGTGCGAGCACTGATTCATCATCTATCTACCCTAGCATATTTAGAGAACACCGCAGAACCTATGGATGAATCCAATTTGTCAAGCAACCTCAGCTTTCTCCTCTGCAACATGTTGATCTCACCGGAAAACCAGCGGCTGGTGGGCAGTGTAGGAATGGAGTCACTGCCAATTGGAGACCTCGTCAAGTTCGTCGGAGGAAGGAGGAGCTTCTTGGAACATCACCAAGCTAGCAGGCGGCAAGGACCTCAGAGTCTACGTAGCAGTTGACCATCAGATAAGAGGAAGAAGCGTCGCGAGGTTGAAGAAGGGACACCGCAGTTTTACTGGTGTGCCCCTCGTCTCCTGTTGTCGAGGTAAGGGTAGTTTGGACCTTCGCAAATTAAATCAAAGTTAGGCGCATGGATCTGGAGCCATCGGATCCTGCGTGGTCCAGTGGACCAAGGATCCAGCGGCCTACTTTATTTTCTAAAGATAATAGATAATTCAGAAAAGTGATTTACCTTATAAAAATTGTATCTTGAGCTAGGGAACTCAAAAGAGAAAAGTTAATACATGAAAAATGATCAGGAAAATATGAGAAATATACTAAAAATGGTTTGGACATATAAATCGGTATACTTTTGCAAAAGTGCATATTTTGGATATAAAATGTATTAATTTGTGGTAGAAACTCTAATTGTTGATAAAAGATATATTTAATCCTGTAGTTAGGTTAATTCGAGCATGTTTAACTTGATTAATGATTAAGATGGTTTCTAAACTGTTTTGGATAATAGAATTGCAAAGTTTAGGGTTTTAAACTTAATATAATGGTTAAGATGCTTAGAAACCCTAAATTAGAGAAAAAGAAAAGAAAAGATATAGTAATCTGAAAATTAGGGTTTTCGTCATCCAAACCTGATCTTAAGAACCTTAATGGAAAATAAGACAAGATAATTAGGGTTTGATGGATATTTGATAAAAGTAAGGTAAAGGAAGTGAAACCCTAATTATGGTTAGAACCCTAAAAAGGGGTAATAACCCTAGAAGACAACTAGGAGTGATAGATCATGATGACATGTTTGATGATAGAGAAATTGGATGCCTTTTTCTGGATCAACCTGTGTGCACTTGTTTGATTTCTTGATTGGTTATTTCTGCATTCAAGTCTGCTTAACAGGTATGTGGTTAATTATGGATAACCACCTTAGTTTCCCGCAGATTTTCTGGATGGTTAATCGCATTGAATGCAAATTATCTGTTGGATGTTCATACTTGCAAATCATAAAGTCACTATGATTATCACATTAAAAATAAGAGTATGTGTTCTCGCACCTACATGCCACCCTGATGGATGATGCCAAAGGTCAGGCCCAGATGGGTAGACCAATGGACACCTTGAGTGGTGAACCCAGGCACCAAGCTCGGGAATGAGAAGGTGGCCTATGATATTGCATGACTAGTGGGCACCATAAAGGGTGACCCCCAGGAACCAAGCTCGGGATTGAGAAGGTGGCCTTAAGTCATTGGCAAAGGGCACCCTAAGGTGGGTATGCCAGGGTTAGGGAAAAAGTAGTGGAGAATGTCATACTGAAAAGTGTAATTTGTCTTGTTAATTTAATTTGATTGTGAATATTACATTGTTAGCCATATTTGCAAGATTTTGGTTGTTCCCATATACCAATATATTTCGATATATTGATCGACGTTTTGTTTGTCGGCATTTTAGGAACAACAATTGAAAGAAAAAACAGTAAAGTGTCACATTGTGGAAATGAGAAAGGAGGATTAGATAGAGTAAATCAAGAGCTAGATAGATAGATTTCCAAAGTTTTCAAAGTTAAGTAAAGTTTTTATTTTATACCAAATTCCAGTTAGTTAGTAGAATTTCATAATTATTATTGATTATTTGTCGAACCTTTGATCTTGTTAATTGAATAACGGCTCTGACCTTTAGGTCTCCCTTAATTGGGGGTTACCGGGAGGTGGGGTCGTTACAATGTCCAATTTGGATGATGGTCCAATAGCTTTAGGTAACTAGCTACACATTGATTAATGTTGAAGGATCATCGATTCCAAACCATAATCCAATTGATTCAAACCCTGATTGATGATCAATTGGGGGTCAAATCGGTTGAAGGATGACCTATCTAAATCAATTGAAGTATGGGGATAGGTCCAATTGATGTGTGATAGCATGATTTCAATCAATGAAGAAATCAATCTTAGAAACCCTAATTCATTTTGTGTGGTTGAGACCATACTTGGTCCATGCGATTTTTAGGAGGTTTAGACCAAATGTTCTCAAGATCGTTTGATTCCAAACGGTCTCAAGACTGTTTAGGACCAAACGGTCTCAAGACCATTTGGGACCAAACGATCCCAAACCGGTTTAGTCTCATGTGGTTTCAAAATTATACTTTAGCAAACGATCTCAAGGATTCACTTTGGCAAATGGTTTCAACCTTACCTTTACCAAACTGTTTCAAGGTCTGATTGGTCAAGACCGTTTGAGGTCTAAGAGACCAAGATCATTAGGAAGGTATCAACCAAATTGTATGAACACTCAAAGTGGATAAAAGTTAATTGTTTAAGTGAACAATTGCATGATGTAAACCAAGGGTAATTATAATAATGGTACCCTTAATGAGATAGGGTGATTAGTACCCTTTGAATAATTAAGATTTAATGATCATGGTGGTAATGAAATATTTCATACTGTCAATTCTTCTTTCAAGTGAGTTAACTTATCCTAATCAAGGTTGAAGTAAACATCATCTTATAAAAGACGAGAGAGAAGACTTCCTACATGAATGATAACCATGAATGGTCAAGTTTTAACACTTTCATCATGAATGAATGTCTAATTAGGGTATGATCCTTTATAGTGAGATCATTAAACCCTAATTATGAAGGCTAATGAATCCTAACCCTAATTGAGGGAAATGATAGGTGTAATCCTAAATCCATGATGATAGTATTATCCTAATTTAGGAAAATGATATGGGAAACCCTAATTCAGGGTATTTTAATGAGAAATCCTAATCTAGGGTGAAGTGATGTGAATAGTAAACCCTAATCGTGGGTTATTGAATATAAACCCTAATTGAGAGTGATTCCATGTGAAACCCTAATTGAGGGTGAATCCATGATAAATCCTAATTAAGGGTAATGTTATGAGAATCCCTAATTAAGGTTGATATTATGGGAAACCCTAATCTAGGGTAATGTGATGTGAATAGTAAATCCTAATTGTGGGTTATGGAATGAGAAACCATGATCTAGAGTAATGTTATGTGAAACCCTAAATTAGAATGATGTTATATGGAACCCTGATGCAATGAGGTGATGTAAGACTCAATCCAGGATGATGTCATGTAATGATACTATGATATGTGAAACCCTAGTGATGGTTTAATAGCCAGTACACCAAAGAGGGGTGTAGCTAATATAATTAAATAATATGAAAATGTTATAGACATGAAGGGTAAGGTTAATGAACCATATAAATGGTAATGTGGATATTTTAATGAATAAGGGGCTAAGAGACAAGATGATGCCTGGATCTTTATACAATTAACTCTATACATGTGTAACAACCTATACACCTTACAATGATTAGAACATGAAACTCTTAGGAATGATGTATGCTATACTAAATAATGATGTAGATAATATCCTAAGAGTTGAAATACTTAAAATAGTTGATAATGATTTATTCTATATCAACAATGCCTAATCATGGGATAAGTCCATATCACTAAAGATAGTTGGACAATTCTAATATGTGACCTCTGTACTATATGATGTAAGTGACAAGATAGTCGATAAAGTATTAAGAGGGGAAATACCTTAATACAAAGATAGCCGAATTTTTTAAGTAAGAAGGATATGAGAAGAAAGTGATACATTATGACATGATAGATATCACTTTCAGCATTTTAGGACAAACATTCCTTGATGAACCCCTAATCAAATATTATTATATAAGAAACACATGGAGTGTGTGATATGTAACTGTTACAATAAAGATGTAATGAACTCAATGTACCTTGATAAATGTTGATTAATAAACCTTAAGAATGGGACTAAGACAAATCAATGAGTATGATGTAATCATACCATTACAAGGATGAGAAATGAACTCTTACCTTGATTTGATGATCAATAATGATATATGATGAGAATAGTGATCATAAGCAAATACTTATGACATCTTTAAATACTTTCAGAGGTGTGGAGCAATATATTAGGGTTGAACTAATAATGTGAGCATGAAACCCCAATAAATGTAAGATGGGAAACACTAACCTTAATTTTGGGTAAAGGGAATGTAAAGCCCTAATTGGCAGATAACCCTAATCCTGATAAAGGATGGTGGTGTTGCTGATGTTTCATATGATGTGACAAATGACTTACATAATTGGTATCATGTCTATTAATCATGCATACATCATGAGATGATGAACATAGCCAGACCTGAGCTATGATATTCATATAATAAATATGTTGAATGGCCTTATGTGCCTAATGTTTTTGTTTCTTAGCAAGAGTAACAAAAGGTATATGGACCTTATGAGTTCCATAAATAAACTGTTTCCTAGTAAAAGGTGATAAAATACTTAAGGACTTGTGAGCCATGTGAGATACTTGTGTAACGAGTACTATGTATACCTCCGTCTAAGAACTTGGAGGTAATAGTTACCTAACAAGTGGTCACAGTGATAGTGATGAGTTGAGGGTATGAATAACCAAAGTTGATAAGTATGATAATGATGATGTTGAGGGATATGAACTTTTAAAGAAATGAAAAGAGGGATTGAGATCCCAATGTCTTATAAAGAATGAGAAGTGATTTATGAAAATAGTACATGTTTCTTTATAGCACTTGTCTAAATAAGTTATGTTTCAGAACTTGACTGATGCTAAAAGAATATGCTAATGTACTTAACTAATCAAGTGAAATCATATCATGTAGAGCCCTGACCATAGATCCATCATCGTCAGCAAATTGGTGATGGTGAAATGGGTTGCTCTGTGGCAAAACCCCAGAGGGCATACTTTTGAGTATGTGGGGGTTATGGGCGTGAATATCCTTATGCCCTAATGGAGGAATTGATATGAGATAAACATTAAATCTCTCAATCCTTCATTACTTGTACCGGGATAGATGTATCACGAATCTCCTGATGATTGGAACAAATGCAGTACACATCTCCCAATAATGTTAATGTCGGATCCATGGAGATAAACATGAAATATCACGATCGCGAAGAGAGTACAGCACGCCACTATAACTCTAATAGAGAAGTTGCCAGTATATCCTGGAAAGCTATATAGCAGAGACACAAGATGTCCTGCATGTAATCTCGCACTGACTGAGATATGGGAGGTCTTGGTAGCCGACTCTACCATTGACCTTATATGGTACCGATTTTGACTTTTCAATGGTCGGTTGGAGCATGAGCGGTATGCCTCATCTCCTCAGGGCATAAATGTGATTGTAAAATGTAATCAGTCGTATAGCATGATTGCTTAAGGATTGAATATGGCTAACTCATTGGCTGATTTTACATTTCTTTTGTGCATTTTTAGTTGATAAATGTTATTCATATTTCTTTACATTCAATGCAAGTAGTGGTTTGAATTATGAATATACCATGAGTAGATACAATGCTCTCCTCAGGAAAGGGTATTACTTTACTCTGTTCATTCAATGATTAATATTTTTGTTAATATATAAGAACTCATGTTCAGTTTTATTTATAATAAACTGCTATAACAATGTTTTGGCGGAGACTTATATCTCCCGCTGGGGCAATTTATGATTGTCTCACCCCCATGGGATCCAATGTTTTTAGGTAAACGCAGAAGAAGAAGAAGCAGGAATCTAATAGCAAGAGAAAAGCAAAAGCAGTATCAGGGACAATAGTGATAACTCAGGTGGAGGCACTCGCTGCCAAGTTTTGTATAATTAGAGAGTCCTATGTGTCATCTTTGTACTCTTAGGTCCTCGAAGTCAGTAGTTAGTGATTTTATCATCGACTTGAGATTTTGGCTTGAATGCCTCAAAGTCATGTTGCTTATGTATAGTTTGGTAAAGAAACGGTTGTATATAACCCTCGAGAAGAGATGTTACATGGAATGTAACTGCAAATAGGGATGTATATGTAATACTATGGTTCTTGTTGTAAGAGAATCTTGTTTTTGGATCTCATTGCAAAAAGTTTTAATTTTTAGTGATTTTCAGTAATCCATTACAAATTATTCTCTTTCGCTAGTTAATCTTGTGTTTTCGCGAGTAGTTCATCACAATTTAGTGGTATCAAAGCTCTAGGTTTGCTGAGTCTACAGAGACATAGGACTTAGGTAGTAGAGTCTGTTCTAGTGTCTTCCAATGTATCTGATAGTGTCTTCTACTCATATAGGAGAAGAAGAACTTGAAAATGACTGGGTCACACGAGGAGTTTGCTGCAGAAAGCATCAATGTTGCATCAAGAAGGGTTGCAGGGGATCAGATAAGAGAAGAACATACACCTACACATCCCCAGTTTGGCCTAGCCATGATAGAGAGCCCAGCTTTCCTTTCTATGTTTGAGCAATTCAGGACAGCCATGATACATACAGTAGATCGTGCATTAGCAATTCAACCCATAATACCAGCCCCCAATGATGAAGTGTTGAACTCCAATAGGTGTCCTACTCAGCCTCAACCTATTGGAGCAATAAATAATGATGTAAGGAATATGATACAATCTGAAACTAGGACCTGCCATATGTGTAGGAAGCCTGGACATATCAGACCTAATTGTCCAGAAAAGGAATATAAAGGAAGAAGTGAGAAAAGGCCTATCCAAATCTAGGTACAGAGGCCTAGTAGTTCCAAAAAGGGGAAGACATTGGTACCACAAGTACAATCAGGGCCTAGTGCACCAAGGCAATGCTTATCTAGAAAAGGTAAAGAACCTTTTAGACCACATAAAGAGAATAGAACTTGTTACTTATGTAGACAGGTTGAACATCTGGTAAGAAATTGCTCAGCCAGAAATGTTATGGCGAATCAACCTTTGAGGCAGAGTCAGTCTGAGGCAATGAACAATCCACAAATCATGACAGGTTAGACAAAATAATGTCATTCTTATATGTCTTTTTATGGTTCCCTAAGTTAAAATGAGAAGGTAATTGATTGAGTTTTCTTTGATTAGTCCTATGAGGACTTATATTTTTCATAATAAACATTACAAATGTTTATGTTGTTCTTACCTCTATAAGAAAAGATGAGGTACAGAAGAGATGCCTGGATGAAATCTAGGAATGTTAAATCTTATGCTTATGATAATATGAAAATGAAGAATATGATAGTATACAAAGTGCATACCACTTAATTTTAGTAATTATATACCTTGGCCAGGTATTCAACTATTGATGATAAAGTGAGTATGGAAACTCTTAGATTGCTATCTTTTTTATTGCTCTGATCAAGTAGTCATTCTGAGACAATCTAATGAGTATCATGAAATAAGAAATATAGAATGAATAAATATGTCATATCCTAATCCTAAGAAAGAGAAGTCTGAGATAATCTTAGTAAAGCATGTTGGTATGAGGAACAAAAAGTGTACTCCTCATAAGATAAGAATAAGAATAATGGAGATGAACCTTATCCAATAATGTTGCAAGTATAATAAAGATCTTTCCCATAATGAGGAAATGAGAAATATGATGAGATCATAAAATGATCATAAACATGCTAGATAATAACAAAGAAAGAGATATTGATATGTAATCATCCTTATAAAATTTATATGTTGAAGGCAAGGAACCTAGGATGAGATACTGAGTAAATGGTTCATGAATATTTGAATATACATGAATAAATAAGAGGAATATGATTCTTTCTTCTCTTTCCTTTTAGGGACATGGCAATCAAGTGGGTCACATGACACTTTATGTACATAATATAAAGATGTTTATGTGATGGATACTTAGAAAGGTATTAGTTTACCTTGGACTTTGGCTCCAAGGTGAAGATATATGTAACAAGTAATGTTCCAAATTGAAAGGAAGAAAAAGATGTGATGTGTTTTTAACACATGTAATAGGTACCAAGGTAAGAAATCCTGGTATCTTAAGAAATATCAGATGATGTATGTTGACTATATGGAATGGTCAACCATGGAATCAAATTGATCATGAAAAATAATATGAACATCACATGTTAGGGGCTTATGCCTTGCATAAACATAACAATTGAAGCTATCTTTAAGATAAGTTCTTGGTTGATAAGTAACCTTTCCTTATGGTAAAAGAATGTATCACTAATGAGATATTTAGTGCAAGTAATAAGGAAAGATAGTATGGTGTCATTAGGTGAGATGGCACAATCAGGGTATGAAAGGACTTATAGTCCCAAGAGGATGATAGAACATAATTGTGATCTTGAAAGAGAAATGTTGAATCAACTAAGGAGCATGGGAGTATGTGTTCCATGTGATCCATTCTATGATAATCTTATGTGAAATAACATGGTATTGATTAAAACTCTATGATGTCTCCATAATAATGAGATGTTATGTGAAGACATGATGATATAATGCATGAGTAATATCTATCTCCCTTTATCTAGGATTTCGGAGACAAAATCCTTATTAGGGGTTTATAATTTGTAACATCCCTGACTTGAGTTATGATTTAACCCTAGGAGTTTTTATTAAGAAGGATGATTAGAAGATTAATCTTATCTTGTGAAAAGTAATTAAGGCTCAATAGGATCTTATGTTTCAATTTTGGTCCTGTTTGAATAATGTTGAAGCACGTTTGCTTATTTTGGACTAAAGTGCAAATTACCCAAGTTGAGGGGTTAACTTGCAAATTGCACATGATAATATGTTCCTCTAATGTTGAGACATCATAATAATGAATATGATGCAGTGGTATGGTTTCCACAAGCTTGAGCACCAAGATAAAGCTTGTAGAGAAAAGTTTGTGCATTAAAACCTAGTTTTGGTGTAAAGTGCAGTTTACCCAAAACCTAGGGTTCAATATGAAAATTACCACTTCAATAAGGTCCCTAATATTTCTTGGAAACATTTAGAGCAAATAAAATGAGTGGGGCGCCTCTTTTGAATTAAGTTGGAAGAGAGTGAATCTTGATATTAAAATAATCAAGATTTCAGCCTAAATAAAACCCTAATTCAATTTAATGCCAAAAATAAATAAAATAATTAAAGGACCTTCACCCAAAAAATTAATATGGTTGGATTCAGATGTGTGTGTGTACGAGGTTAAGCCTTGCAAAGGCACGAGAATATCCTAAGGAGGTGAAATTCCACTCACAATTATTATAAGAAAAAGAATTTCCACTCAAAAATGGATATTCTAATTATAAGGGTTAAGGTGCTTAATTTCTTTTCCCTTTATTCTTGGATAATGGAAGGGAGCTCGGTGGGGATAGAGATGAATTTTCATACAAGAAACCAAGGGGGAGATGGTGGAAACAATTTTGGAATTAAAAGACTTTTATAAAGTATTTTCTCTCTCATTGATTTTCTTATAAAAAGACCTTTTTCAAGCCAAATGAAAGGCTTTTCCGTTTCCACATCTTCTCCTTGCTTGTAAACCGACCAAGGGATCTAGGGAGGACCTGTAGGACGACCTCCAACCTGTAGGTAAGGTTCTTGACCCATTGCACCTTGATTCCATGGTGGAAATCGAAAATAAATCATTGATTTCTTCTTAATTCGGTCTCCTCTTCAACCCTAGATAATCTTTTCAACCAAAAGCTTGAGTACGAGCCTAGGGGGAATTGCAAAAGCTTCATCCACCATTGTTGCCATGATCGTGGAGCTTTGGAGCTCAATTGGAGGAGGATTTTATAACTTGAAACCATAATTTTGTTATTGCATTCAATTCCTCATCAAATAATGCTCATTTTTTATTCATAATAATTGATTTGGTTGATTGATGCAATCTCCATGGAAATCACAACAGGTTTCGTGGGTTTAGAGCTTGATGATTATGAAATCATCATAAGCACACACCTCCCCTAATATCTAGACCAAACGGTTTCAATCAAATGTCCAAAACGGTTTCACAAACCGTTTGGGAGCAAACGGTTTCAAAACCGTTTAAGGACAAACAGTTTACTAAACCGCATGAAAGCAAACGGCTTCAAACCATTTGGTGGTGTTTACCAGAGTTGAACGTTTGTAGATTTGTTCATAATGATCTAGGTTAATGACCCATCAATTATATTTTATTTTCTCCAATTGGTTCATGAGTTGAAGGTCTATCAATCACCAAAACCCTAATCGGGTTAAGTGCTGATTTCCAAAATGTTTGAGTTAGAAACTTTGGTTGATTGACCCAAACGGTTTCAAAACCATTTGGGGATCACCCAAACGGTCTCAAGACCGTTTGTTGGTCACCCAAGACTGTTTGGAGGTCTAGGGTTGAGTATGGTTAGGTGGTTGAAGATCCAAAGGTACTAAGTTGAAGTGCAATCAAATGTTGATTTGGTGATCAATCCAATGAACCAAACCCTAATTGGATGACTTGGATTTTGATGTTGACATGGGAAAACGGTCTCAAGACCGTTTGGAGGTCATCCAAACGACCTCAAGGCCGTTTGGGTTAAGGTCATGTCCAATTTGGATTATGGTCCAATAGTTTAAAGTAACTAGTTACATATTGATTAATGCTAAAGGATCATCGATTCCAAACCCTAATCCAATTGATTCAAACCCTAATTGATGATCAATTGGGGGTCAAATCAGTTGAAGGATGATCTATTAACTCAATTGAAGTATGGGGATAGGTCCAATTGATGAGTGATAGCATGATTTCAATCAATCAAGGAATCAATCTTGGAAACCCTAATTCATTTTGTGTGGTTGAGACCATACTTGGTCCATGCGGTTTTGAGGAGGTTTGGACCAAACAATCTCAAGAACTTTTGGGACCAAATGATACCAAACCGTTTGAGTCTCATGTGGTTTCAAAATTATACTTTAGCAAACGATCTCAAGGATTCACTTTGGCAAACGGTTTCAACCTTACCTTTACCAAACAGTTTCAATGGTTTGGTCAAGACCTTTTGAGGTCTGATTGGTCAAGACCGTTTGAGGTCTCAGAGATCAAGATCATTCGGAAGGTAATCAACCAAATTGTATGAACACTCAAAGTGGATAAAAGTTAATTGTTTAAGTGAACAATTGCATGATGTAAACCAAGGGTAATTATAATAATGGTACCCTTAATGAGATAGGGTGATTAGCACCCTTTGAATAATTAAGCTTTAATGGTCATGGTGGTAATGACATAATTCATAGTGTCAATTATTCTTTCAAGTGAGTTAACTTAGCCTAATCAAGGTTGAAGTAAACATCATCTTATAGAAGATGAGAGAGAAGACTTCCTACATGAATGATAACCATGAATGGTCAAGTTTTAACACTTTCATCATGAATGAATGTCTAATTAGGGTATGATCCTTTATAGTGAGATCATGAAACCCTAATTATGAAGGCTAATGAATCCTAACCCTAATTGAGGGCAATGATAGGTGTAATCCTAAATCCATGATGATAGTATGATCCTAATTTAGGAAAATGATATGGGAAACCCTAATTCAGGGTATTTTAATGAGAAACCCTAATCTAGGGTGAAGTGATGTGAATAGTAAACCCTAATCGTGGGTTATTGAATATAAACCCTAATTGAGAGTGATCCCATGTGAAACCCTAATTGAGGGTGAATCCATGATAAATCCTAATTGAGGGTAATGTTATGAGAATCCCTAATTATGAATATTATGGGAAACCCTAATCTAGGGTAATGTGATGTGAATAGTAAATCCTAATTGTGGGTTATGGAATGGGAAAACATGATCTAGAGTAATGTTATGTGAAACCATAAATTAGAATGATGTTATATGGAATCCTGATGCAATGAGGTGATGCAAGACTCAATCCAGGATGATGTCATGTAATGATACTATGATATGTGAAACCCTAGTGATGGTTTAATAGCCAGTACACCAAAGAGGGGTGTAGATAATATAATAAAATAAGATGAAAATGTTATAAACATGAAGGGTAAGGTTAATGAACCATATAAATGGTAATGTGGATATTTTAATGAATAAGAGGCTAAGAGACAAGATGATTCCTAGATCTTTATACAATCAACTCTATGCATGTGTAACACCCTATACACCTTACAATGATTAGAACACGAAACTCTTAATAATAATGTATGCTATACTAAATAATGATGTGGATAAAATCCTAAGAGTTGAAATACCTAAAATAGTTGATAATGATTTATTCTATATCAACAATGCCTTATCATGGGATAAGTCCATATCACTAAAGATGGTTGGACAATTCTAATATGTGACCTATGTACTATATAATGAAAGTGAAAAGATAGTGGATAAAGTATTAAGAGGGAAATACCTTAATACAAAGATAGTCGAATTATTTAAGTAAGAAGGATATGAGAAGAAAGTGATACATCAGGACATGATAGATTTCACATTCAACATTTTAGGATAAACATTCCTTGATGAACCCCTAATCCAATATTCTTGGATAAGAAACACATGGAGTGTGTGATATGTAATGGTTACAATAAAGATGTAATGAACTCAATGTACCTTTATAAATGTTGATTAATAAACCTTAAGAATGGAACTAAGCCAAATCAATGAGTATAATGTAATCATACCATGACAAGGATGAGAAATGAACTCTTACCTTTATTTGATGATCATTAATGATATATGATGAGAATAGTGATCATAAGAAAATACTTATGATATCTTTAAATACTCCGAGAGGTGTGGAGAAATATATTAGGGTTGAACTAATAATGTGAGCATGAACCCTAATTAATGTAAGATGGGAAACACTAACCATAATTTTGGGTAAAGGGAATGGAAAGCCCTAATTGACAGATAACCCTAATCCTGATAAAGGATGGTGGTGTTGTTGATGTTTCATATGATGTGACAAATGACTTAGATGATTGTTATCATGTCTATTAATCATGTAGACTTCATGAGATTATGAACATAGCCAGACCTGAGCTATGACATTCATATAATACATATGTTGAATGACCTTATTGTTGGCTAAATTGACATTATGATAAATCCCTTTGTTTTGATGATGACAAACATTTCATTCCTGTTGATCTAATGAGCTACTTGAGTGTTGCAGGAATAAGGTGGATGACAAAGTACTAGGGAATCTATATGCTTGAATGCTTGTAAATTTCATGAAATGTAATCAATTGTAAACTTGTACAAATATATAATGTACAAGTACTTAGACTTCATGTAAATCAATCGTTAGATCTTCCCTATCCAAATCACTACACTTAGATAGGTCATCCCCTTCAATAGTGTCACATATGCACACTCATACACACACTTAATACCTTAAATTGAAACATTGAAACAGGGGCAATCTCGGTCGACAAACTCCTCGACCGAGACACTCTCGGTCGACAAACTTCTCGACCGAGAAAGACCCAAGTAGCCGTTAGACACAGCTGACAAGGTAGTTGGCAGTTGGAGATGAACGTTGTAAACACTTGATCTAGAGAGCCTGTCGGTCGACAAAACTTCGACCCATTAGGCATCTCGGTCGACAATTCCTCGACCGAGATGGACTCTGACAGCAACTGCAGAATTAATTAACTAGCCGTTGCTAATGCAACCAACTTGTACCTAACGGCTAGTTAAGCACTTAGAACCCCCTAGAAAGTGTCTAGAACGTCCTTAAGCACTTGTAGGCCATTCCTATAAATAGGACATGCCTTAGGACACCTAAAAATAACCCAAGCTACACTTGTGCTACACTTGAGCTTACATACTCACATTGGCAATCTGTTTTGAGCAATAGAGCAATTCCAACATTGTCTATTCATTTCCATTGCTCCAATTTCGTGTCCTATAGGCTAGCATCTCCTATCCAAAACACTTACACTTCTACACTCATTGGTTAGGAGATCAATACGCTTGATATAGGAAAATCAAGCCTTGTGCTTACAACGGTATTGTAATTTCTATTTTTCCTTCTTGTTCTTTTTTATCCTTTGTACTCTCCTTGCTACTCCTAGGGTTGGAGGCTGCGGATTGGAGAGGGTTTGACTTCTCAGGTGGAGAAGGGGACTTCGGACTACTTCAAGAAGGCTGTCTCAATGGGAAGCTACTTTAAGAGGAAGGCTACTTCAAGGGGAGCTTGAGGTTACTTCAAGGAAGGCTACTTCAAGGTTGGTGAGACTACTTCTAGGTGAAGGCTGTCCGAAGGGTTTGGTGAAAGAATTGTAATTTTATGTAAAGTCCTTGCGAGGTAATAAAATTTAATTCTTTCAAAATCCCGGTTGGGTAAGCAACCGGGTAGTGGACTGACTACCTTAGTATTTGCTAAGGTTAGGAACCACTCTAAACCCTTGTCTCCTTGTCCAATATTCTTGTGGTTGGTTGTTTGAGTTAAATAATTGTTAAATATCTTTAAAACCCTATTCACCCCCCTCTAGTGGTTTTTCAATTGGTATCAGAGCAGGCTTCAAGGAACCCTAACCAGGTCTTGAAGAATGGGTGATGGGATGCTCAACAACCTCAATCTTGAAGGAACACTTGTGACTAGGCCTCCTATGTTTGATGGGACAAACTACACCTACTGGAAGAGAAGGATGCAATTCTACTTCCAAGGGATTAGCTGGGATCTATGGAGGATGGTGTCAACCCCCTACGAGCTTCCTCAAATGGAATATGCAGCTTGGGACACCAATACGGTAAAATCGGCTCAAATGAATGCAAAGGCTGTAAGTATTCTTTATTGTTCAATTTCAGTAGGAGAATTTAATATAATATCAAATTGTGAAACAACCTATGAAATATGGCATAGACTTTCTATAACTTATGAAGGGACGGTTCAAGTTAAGAACTCCAAAGTTAGTATGCTTAAACAAAAGTTTGAACATTTCCATATGGATCCAAATGAATCTATTAGTGAAATGTATGCAAAGTTCTCTTCTATTGTAAATGGTTTAAATGCTTTAGGTAAAGTTGTTCTTGAGGAAGATCAGGTATCAAAGAACCTTAGATCACTTCCTCCCAAATACAAGCCCAAAGTAACGGCCATTGAAGAAGAAAATGACCTCACCCGACTAAAGATGGAACAACTCATTGGCAACCTAGAAGCTCATGAGGCAACGTTAGAAGAGGAAGAAAGAAGAGAACGAGAACTTCAACAAGGGAAAAAGAAGAACATTGCATTCAAAGCATCAACCAAGGACAATCATGACACAAGTGAAGATGATAGTGAAGAAGAAACTCTCTTGGTAAGCAATATAAAAGTTTTAAAACTAATAAAACTCCTAGTGTTTCTTCTTCCAGGTGCTTTGAATGTGGCAAGAAGGAACACATGAAAGGTGATTGTCCAAAACTCAAGAAAGGGAAGAAATCATCTCACAAAAAGAAAGAAAGAGAATATAAAGATGCATGGGATGATTCAAGTGATGATAGTGATGACGGAAAAGAAGAAGTAGAATGCCTCATTGCTACAACAAATGAAGAAGAAAAGGTAAGTCTTTTTTATTTATCTTAAGAAGAGCTAGTTGCTAGTCTTGGAGAGACACATAATAAATATATTGAGTTCAAGAAGAAACTTAAGAAATCAAATAAAGTAAATGATGATTTAAACGTTAAACTTCTTGCTCTTGCATCTGAAAATGAACAACTCAAAAAGGAAAATGAAGATTATAATCTTAAGATAAAATATGTAGAAGCTAATTGCAATCTTCTTTCCTTAGAGAAGTTAAACTTACAAACTCAAGTGAATGATCTTCAGAAACAACCTATCTTATGTTCACACTTAGATTATGATGAGGTTGTAAAAGAAAGAAACTGTCTAGTATCTGATTTAGATCAAGCAAAGAAAAATATAAACAAGAAGATGAATGATATTGTTAAGTTACAAAGAAAAATAAATGAGTAAAGAGGAAATGACATCCTTGAGGATATTCTGAAAATTTCCTCTAGTTATAATGGAAGAATAGGATTAGGATATGATCCAAAGATAAATCAACCCAAAAGAGCTAAAGCATTCAAGACTAATAATATGTTTGTACCTAGGAACACAATTCCTAGAAAGAGAAATGAAGTTGACTCCATTAGTTGTCATTATTGCATGCGTCTTGGACATTATTCATTTTCATGCCCATATAAGAAAAAGAATGATGATTTATCTTGGATTCCTAAAACTTAGAAGTCTAAATTTAACTAGTTGAGATTTGACCTAAACTGATTCTTGATATACAAATGTCATATCTCAACACAATCAAGCTTTAACTTGCATATTTTTGTTTTTACTTGGAAGCAATTAACAGTTCTGAAAACATTCTAGAAACCTTGTCGGTCGAGCATCTGTCAACCGAGTGAACAGTCAGTCGAGCAATTGTCGACCGAGCAGGTCACTGATTTCCAGTCTGCAATAAATCTGCTGAATATATTTTCAATTGATCAAATTGCTATCTATTTGTTGATAATGACTGTTTGTACATGCAAAACAAAATATAAACTCTGGAAACCATCCTTAAAAACTTATATGAGATTAATTTGATTTATTCTCTAAATGGTTTAGGTTAAAACTGAAAATTATGAACCATGTTGATTTAAGTCAAATTACTGTCTTCATGGTCTATTCTAAGTATTCTTTGATCTATCCACATAAAATCATATAGATAATGATTATTGCATGGATGATCCTTGATGATATATAGGCAAGCAAAATGTTTCATTGGTGATATGTTTCTTAGAACAAGATTTTTAATACTTGCACAATGTTATAACATATAATATAAAAATTTCTCAATTGGTATCTTTAAAGACTTGAGATATTAATCATGCTTTCATTTTTAATCTTATGATGAAAATAAGGGTACAAGAAGAAATAGAATTTGATATTTATGTACCTACAGCAAAGTTTATATAAAAAATTCTAGGAAAATCAAGGACGAATGTTTTCATATTGAGTATCACTTAACATGCTTCAAAATTGATATCTAATCAAGTTACATGAAGAAATTATACTTCACATATAAGTGTCCAAATTAGAAATCTGCAAAATTGCCTCTTGGTTGAAATCAAATTTGACCAAGGGGCGCTATGGTCGAAGTCAAGGTCGACCTAAAATAAGCTTTGACAAAATGCTTATTTGGACATCATTTTATTAATCTTAGTATACTTTTGATAAAGGTCAAAATCAAAATTTAAAATCATTTGTGACCTTAAAAGCTTTACATTGCTTCAATTGTAAGATTAAGGGGGAGCTCATAAAAACAAATTTGATTAAGAAGTTTACAAAAACATTGTAAACATCATTTGAAGCTTGTTATGACCTTAGTATCTTTACTCTTGGTTATTTACAAATTTCATAAAAATGATATATCCTGTTCTTAAAGGAGTTCTCTAAACAAATTAGGGCTTAACATCCTGTGCATTTGGTTAGAGACATTTTTATGTACTCTAAGATTAAAGGATTCTCATTTCATTTTCAGGGCTTAACATCCCTTGTAAAATGGGTGAGAAATCAATACACATATGCCATAAACTTAAAAGGAACTCATATCATTTCAAGGCTTAACATCCTTTGCAAAATGATTGAGAAACAAATTGTGGCTAAATTTGACAATAAAATCCCTTGATTTTAATTGGATATCTCTTTAAGGGGGAGCAAAGCTTAAAAAGAAAGACACAAAGTCATACTAAATGATTATATTGGATATCTTTTTGAAATGACAAAGGGGGAGAAATAATATAAAATCACAAACATAAAATTAAAATGAGTTTCATAATATCTTAGCCAGCAATCACTTGCAAAACCAAAGATGGCTACAAAGGTAAATTTCAGGTATGAAACTCACATGTTTTATATTTCCTTATTTTATATTTAAGAAATGTTTGTCATCTTCAAAAAGGGGGAGATTGTTGGCTAAATTGACATTATGATAAATCCCTTTGTTGCGATGATGACAAACATTTCATTCCTGTTGATCTAATGAGCTACTTGAGTGTTGCTGGAATAAGGTGGATGACAAAGTACTAGGGAATCTATATGCTTGAATGCTTGTCAATTTCATGAAATGTAATCAATTGTAAACTTGTACAAATATATAATGTACAAGTACTTAGACTTCATGTAAATCAAGTGTTAGATCTTCCCTAGCCAAATCACTACACTTAGATAGGTCATCCCCTTCAATAGTGTCACATATGCACACTCATACACACACTTAATACCTTAAATTGAAACATTGAAACAGGGGCAATCTCGGTCGACAAACTCCTTGACCGAGACACTCTCGGTCGACAAACTTCTCGACCGAGAAAGACCCAAGTAGCCGTTAGACACAGCTGACAAGGTAGTTGGCAGTTGGAGATGAACATTGTAAACACTTGATCTAGAGAGCCTGTCGGTCGACAAAACTTCGACCGAGTAGGCATCTCGGTCGACAATTCCTCGACCGAGATGGACTCTGACAGCAACTACAGAATTAATTAACTAGCCGTTGCTAATGCAACCAACTTGTACCTAACGACTAGTTAAGCACTTAGAACCCCCTAGAAAGTGTCTAGAACGTCCTTAAGCACTTGTAGGCCATTCCTATAAATAGGACATGCCTTAGGACACCTAAAAATAACCCAAGCTACACTTGTGCTACACTTGAGCTTACATACTCACATTGGCAATCTGTTTTGAGCAATAGAGCAATTCCAACATTGGCTATTCATTTCCATTGCTCCAATTTCGTGTCCTATAGGCTAGCATCTCCTATCCACAACACTTACACTTCTACACTCATTGGTTAGGAGATCAATACGCTTGATATAGGAAAATCAAGCCTTGTGCTTACAACGGTATTGTAATTTCTATTTTTCCTTCTTGTTCTTTTTTATCCTTTGAACTCTCCTTGCTACTCCTAGGGTTGGAGGCTGCGGATTGGAGAGGGTTTGACTTCTCAGGTGGAGAAGGGGACTTCGGACTACTTCAAGAAGGCTGTCTCAATGGGAAGCTACTTCAAGAGGAAGGCTACTTCAAGGGGAGTGTGATAGCCTAGATTTTTGAGTTTTAATAACTAATACAATAATTGAGAGACAAGCACTCTATGTAAGATGTCATATACCAATTGAGGAATTGGTAATGCAATCATGGGTTTCCTTCACCCAAATTTGGTGATTTGAGATATGATAGAGGAATATGATGCCTAATTGAATTCAATTAGTGATGAATACCCCTACTAATTGTTTTAAGTCCTCATGAGACCAATCTTTCATTTAGTGATCTAGTGAGTAGTGAACTATTTACTTTTGAGGAACTATGTACATATGAATCAATGTTAGATTTGGATGTCAAACTTGATTAATTTGCTTATAAATTTCATCCCAAATATCAAATAAAGACAAATTACAAGCAACATGACATCTAGTCAATTGACATAGTCAATAATCGAATTCTGACTCCAATCTTGCACCCTAGCTACGTCATAACACCATTAACCTATCCCTAAAGTTTTATTGCAATTGGATCAACCAATTAAGGGATATGATCAATTTAATTTTGTGTATTTTCCACCCATTTTGAACCCTAGGATCTAAGTTTGGGGTTTATTTGAATTAAATGTGTGACACCATGTGTCACGCAGCCTTTTGGAAGCTTAGGCGTGGGCCTTATTATGGGCCGAGCTAACGTTGGCCGTTGATCAGCAATCCAGCGGGGGAGACTTCGTCTCCTACCTTCCGCTTTTCTCGGCCGATCTCAGAAGAACCTGCCTAACACTGAGGCTACCTCGCACGCCTAGCTTCCCCAGCTTTTGCGCGAGATTTTCTTGGAGGACCGATTCTACTCCTCAGCCCAAACTCAACGAACCCTACTAGGTCTGCTACCATGCCCGGAGCAGGGATAACAACTCTCCGCCATCTCACGCTTCACTGGAGGCAGGACCCAGTTAGGGCTTTTCCCTCCCACACCTCCTCGTGCCTATTTAAGGATACCAATATCTCCGCCCGACCTCCTTTAGTCTCCCACTCAACCCAATTTTGAAGCAGCCGATCTCCGAGCACCTCCCCAAGTCGACCTTCCACATGTCTCTGCACCACATCGGCAGCACTCCCACAAGTCTCGAGCCACTGATTACAACCCGCCATCACCACCACCTCAATCCGGAGGTGCCTCCCGGCTAGGACAGACTACCCCAGAACCCCTCTTCGTCTCTGACCTCCACCTCACCGGCGACCTCGCCGTCACTGCGGCGGCATTCAGATCTAGAGGGAGCCACAGATCAGAAACCCCACCCCTCTGATCGAGGCAACCTCGCGAAGGTGACCACACCAACAGCTGCACACGAGCCACACTGGACTGACCTCCTTTGCTCGCCGGAGGAGCTGGCATGCGGCGGCACCCTGCTCCATGGAGGAAACAGAGTCCTCACATGTGAGATCGCGAGAAAGGATCAGGTTCAATCCCAGACCGGCCGACTCAACCGCTAAAGAACCCGGCCCAGACCAAGTGAACCGGCCGCAGCAAGCAAAGGAGCTGCGCCAGACCTAGTGGCCACGTGGCGAGCTCCCATTGGCTGATTAAGGTTATGACCAGATTATCTAGATGACCATGGATGTATAAGAAATCTCTGAACTCAGGTACGTGGATATAATTATATGACTAGATTTGTTGGATGTTAAATATATGTACTTGCTTGTTTGTACTTGAAATACATTGTTGGATGTAGATCTATATGTATTGTCATTTCCGCCTTAAATAATAAGAACACTAAAGAAAGAAAATGGAATGTAGTTACTGATGGTTCATTAATCTCCCTATTAGAGAGGGAAAGTATTAATGTTGACTAGCACCTCCCTAATGGTACAAGGTACGCGGGGATAGGGCCCAATATTTATGTTTGTGCTAAGTCCACCATAGTAATACATGTCCATTGAAATATGATTAATAACTTGGGATTACCTGATTTTCTGCCTTTAAATAATGTTTTCTTTCTCTTTCTTCAATTTCGAGTATTTTATATGCCAGCATAGTATAGCTCTTTAATTCCACGTACCAACTTTTGTTGATGTTTTTGTTTCTCGTATTTTCTAGGTCCAGAGCTGGAATGGGATAAAACATAAGATGTGAGCAAGTTGAATAGGTTGTACCTATTGTCTAAGATCCTGTTAGCATACATGTTCAGACTTGTAGAATTTTCATTCAATATGTAACTGTAAATCATTTTGTAATAATTCATATTGCATAAATATGCATGTTGAATGTTGAGTATGTTATGGTTGTATGTTCATGTATGCGTATTATGCTTCCGCATCGCTATCTGATATGATTGTTTGATGTCTTCGGATTATGGGCTCTCATTCCCAATAGGGTTTGGAGAAGACAAAATTCGGGGACGTTACAGTTGGTATCAGAGCATGAACAATAGCTACACCTAACAATTGCTCACCATGACACATAAAAACTAAATTCTCACCTTTCACTTTAACCCTAGAAACTTAGTAAGTTGTTCTATAGGAATAAGGTTTGACTTAGCCTCTAAGTTAGAACCTAGATGTTCGAGAACTAGGTTTAGACAAGTGTGAGAAACCCTTTCCATATAGAGCTCATATGTAATGGGTAGCTACACTAGTCTACACCATGTTCTCACCATTTCACTAGGTTACATGTCACTAGACTATCTACTGTGTGTTGGACACTCGAGTTTGCTGGTTTGGTTTTGTTTCCCAATCGGCTCGCACCTCGACAGTTTTCTCTGATGCCTTCTTTCTCGGAGAAAAACTATATAATATTTTATTAGATATATGTAAATATGAAAATGTGTCCCTCACACTGTAGAGTAGTTAGTGTTCATGCAACCTAAGTGAAAAGGAGTGACATCAGTCTAGAAGAGAGAGTAGCCTAGATTAGATGTCTAGAGCCTTATCAAGATATGTGATACATAGATTAGATGATAGAATGATAGTTGAAATAAACATGTGAAATCTTTTTTTTAGTTTGATCTATGATGGTATAAGTTTTCTTATAAAGGTTTAAGTTGTATACTTGTTGAATCCAATTTTGTAGAATTTATGCAAAATCTTGATGATGAAAGTACAATCCTTTTTCTTACTTAAGATAAGTTAAGTTAAGATAGAGATGAGTGTGCATGAGCCTCAAGCTCTTATACAAGGAGGATGTCTAGTGGTAGGATGAGATATGTGGTGAACTCTAGAGAGAGTAAGACCCACAGGGAGAAGGTCATAGGACCTAGCCTCCAATATATGAGATATGTGTTAAAAATAAAATCCTACACTAGATTACTCTCGAGTGTTGAGTTGAGTCCTTATGCATGATTCAAATCTATATGTGAGATTTGGGTAAAATAAAAGGATGGGTAGATGACCCATATGATAAAGTCAATCCTTTGGCTGAGTTAGGTCCTAGCTGGAGTGACATATTTTGTGAATCTCATCATTAGTTGCAAGTGAGGTAATATATGAACTCTACTTATGAGAGTATGATGCTTTGTGCAAAAGATACTCAAAATACATGTTCTCCCTTCTTCTTCTCTTTCTTAATATATGATGATAGAAACCTCACTTGAGCTATATAGATGATTTACATATGAGTAGTCACTCGTATAAGCTTGACCTATTCTATATTCCCCCCTATATCATACATGTAGTTCCAAAGATTGAAATCATGATAAGTTTGACTTTAAAATTTTTTCTCCCCCTTCATATGAAACATGAAAGACATGATGCTGAGATCATGGGATAAACTTAGTATATTCTCTTTTCCCTTCACATAATACATGCAAGACATAAAAAGTTGAGCTCATGAACTTGATATAAAGATATTTTTGGGTCATAGGATATATGATCAGAAATACAGTTTGTAACTTTGATCTTTCTCAGTGTATGCTTCTAAGTTGAGTATGAATATCACACCATAGAGTGAAACCCTAATGGTCAAGCATGTTACATAGGCCCTTCTTAAGTAGAAAAATCCTAATATCAAGGATGAAGATAAATCTCCTCTAATGCTGGAATCATTGTAAGATGTTTATAAAAAAAACATATTAATGATGTTATATTTGAACGATTCGAATATCATGGCATATAAATGAATTCCTCTTGAACTTTAAAAGTATGAACAAAACATGTAACCTTAGGGGTGATGTAATTCTAAGATATCATTATGTCATGCTATGGCTAAGACTTTAAGTGATGCTTGCATATATATATAGTGGGGTGGATACACCCAAGAATCTCTAGACCCTAAGTCGACAACTTAGAGTACATGCGACTATGGTGACCTCAAAACCTAAGAAATAATGATGTATATGAAGTTCGACCCCAAAATAGCCTCTTAAGGATGAGATTAGTTGAATTTCGAGGACGAAATTCCAAATAAGGTGGGGTGAATGTGATAACCTAGATTTTTGAGTTTTAATAACTAATACAATAATTGAGAGACAAGCACTCTATGTAAGATGTCATATACCAATTGAGGAATTGGTAATGCAATCATGGGTTTCCTTCACCCAAATTTGGTTATTTGAGATATGATAGAGGAATATGATGCCTAATTGAATTCAATTAGTGATGAATACCCCTACTAATTGTTTTAAGTCCTCATGAGACCAATCTTTCATTTAGTGATCTAGTGAGTAGTGAACTATTTACTTTTGAGGAACTATGTACATATGAATCAATGTTAGATTTGGATGTCAAACTTGATTAATTTGCTTATAAATTTCATTCCAAATATCAAATAAAGACAAATTACAAGCAACATGACATCTAGTCAATTGACATAGTCAATAATCGAATTCTGACTCCAATCTTGCACCCTAGCTACATCATAACACCATTAAACTATCCCTAAAGTTTTATTGCAATTGGATCAACCAATTAAGGGATATGATCAATTTAATTTTGTGTATTTTCCACCCATTTTGAACCCTAGGATCTAAGTTTGGGGTTTATTTGAATTAAATGTGTGACACCATGTGTCACGCAACCTTTTGGAAGCTTAGGCGCGGGCCTTATTATGGGCCGAGCTAACGTTGGCCATTGATCAGCAATCCAGCGGGGGAGACTTCGTCTCCTACCTTCTGCTTTTCTCGGCCGATCTCAGAAGAACCTGCCTAACACCGAGGCTACCTCGCACGCCTAGCTTCCCCAGCTTTTGCGCGAGATTTTCTTGGAGGACCGATTCTACTCCTCAGCCCGAACTCAACGAACCCTACTAGGTCTGCTACCATGCCCGGAGCAGGGATAACAACTCTCCGCCATCTCACGCTTCACTGGCGGCAGGACCCAGTTAGGGCTTTTCCCTCCCACACCTCCTCGTGCCTATTTAAGGATACCAATATCTCCGCCCGACCTCCTTTAGTCTCCCACTCAACCCAATTTTGAAGCAGCCGATCTCCGAGCACCTCCCCAAGTCGACCTTCCACCTGTCGCTGCACCACATCGGCAGCACCCCCACAAGTCTCGAGCCACTGATTACAACCCGCCATCACCACCACCTCAATCCAGAGGTGCCTCCCGGCTAGGACAGACTACCCCAGAACCCCTCTTCGTCTCTGACCTCCACCTCACTGGTGACCTCACCGTCACTGTGGCGGCATTCAGATCTAGAGGGAGCCGCAGATCAGAAACCCCACCCCTCTGATCGAGGCAACCTCGCGAAGGTGACCACGCCAATAGCTGCACACGAGCCACACTGGACTGACCTCCTTTGCTCGCCGGAGGAGCTGGCATGCGGCGGCGCCCTTCTCCATGGAGGAAACAGAGTCCTCGCATGTGAGATCGCGAGAAAGGATCGGGTTCAATCCCAGACCGGCCGGCTCAACCGCTAAAGAACCCGGCCCAGACCAAGTGAACCGGCCGCAGCAAGCAAAGGAGCTGCGCCAGACCTAGTGGCCACGTGGCGAGCTCCCATTGGCTGATTAAGGTTATGACCAGATTATCTAGATGACCATGGATGTATAAGAAATCTCTGAACTCAGGTACGTGGATATAATTATATGACTAGATTTGCTGGATATTAAATATATGTACTTGCTTGTTTGTACTTGAAATACATTGTTGGATGTAGATCTATATGTATTGTCATTTCCGCCTTAAATAATAAGAACACTAAAGAAAGAAAATGGAATGTAGTTACTGATGGTTCATTAATCTCCCTATTAGAGAGGGAAAGTATTAATGTTGACTAGCACCTCCCTAATGGTACAAGGTACGCGGGGAGATCCCTAATGGTACAAGGTACACGGGGATAGGGCCCAATATTTATGTTTGTGCTAAGTCCACCATAGTAATACATGTCCATTGAAATATGATTAATAACTTGGGATTACCTGATTTTCTGCCTTTAAATAATGTTTTCTTTCTCTTTCTTCAATTTCGAGTATTTTATATGCCAGCATAGTATAGCTCTTTAATTCCACGTACCAACTTTTGTTGATGTTTTTGTTTCTCGTATTTTCTAGGTCCAGAGCTGGAATGGGATAAAACATAAGATGTGAGCAAGTTGAATAGGTTGTACCTATTGTCTAAGATCCTGTTAGCATACATGTTCAGACTTGTAGAATTTTCATTCAATATGTAACTGTAAATCATTTTGTAATAATTCATATTGCATAAATATGCATGTTGAATGTTGAGTATGTTATGGTTGTATGTTCATGTATGTGTATTATGCTTCCGCATCGCTATCTGATATGATTGTTTGATGTCTTCGGATTATGGGCTCTCATTCCCAATAGGGTTTGGAGAAGACAAAATCCGGGGACGTCACAGGGAGCTTGAGGTTACTTCAAGGAAGGCTGCTTCAAGGTTGGTGAGACTACTTCTAGGTGAAGGCTGTCTGAAGGGTTTGGTGAAAGAATTGTAATTTTATGTTAAGTCCTTGCGAGGTAATAAAATTTAATTTTTTCAAAATCCCGGTTGGGTAAGCAATCGGGTAGTGGACTGACTACCTTAGTATTTGCTAAGGTTAGGAACCACTCTAAACCCTTGTCTCCTTGTCCAATATTCTTGTGGTTGGTTGTTTGAGTTAAATAATTGTTAAATATCTTTAAAACCCTATTCACCCCCCCTCTAGTGGTTTTTCACTTATGTGGCTAATGTTGTTGTTGCTTAGCAAGAGTAACGAAAGGTATATGGACCTTATGAGTTCCATAAATAAATTGTTGCCTAGTAAAAGGTGATAAAATACTTAAGGCCTTGTGAGCCATGTGAGATACTTGTGTAACAAGTACTATGTAGAACTCGGTCTGAGAACCTGGAGGTAATAGTTACCTAACAAGTGGTAATAGTGATAGTGATGATTTGAGGGTATGAATACCCAAAGTTGATAAGTATGATAATGATGATGTTGAGGGATATGAACTTTTAAAGAAATGAAAAGAGGGATTGAGATCCCAATGTCTTATAAAGACTGAGAAGTGATTGATGAAAATAGTACATGTTTCTTTATAGCACTCGTCTGAATAAGTTATGTTTGAGAACTTGACTGATCCTAAAAGAATATGCTAATGTACTTAACTAATCAAGTGAAATCATATCATTTAGAGCCCTGACCATAGATCCATCATCGTTAGAAAATTGGTGATGGTGAAACGAGTTGCTCCACGGAAAAAACCCGGAGGGCATATTTTTTAGTATGTGGGGGTTATGGGTGTGAATATCCTTACGCCCTGATGGAGGCATTGATATGAGATAAACATTAAATCTCTCAATCCTTCATTACTTGTACCAGGGTAGATGTATCATGAATCTCCTGATGATTGGAACAGATGCAATACACATCTCCCAATAATGTTAATGTCAGGTCGATGGAGATAAACATGAAATCTCACGATCGCGAAGAGAGTACAACAAGCCACTGTAACTCTAATAGAGAAGTTGCCAGTATACCCTGGAAAGCTATATACCAGAGACACAAGATGTCCTGCATGTAATCTCACGTTGACCGAGATATGGGAGGTCTTGGTAGCCGACTCTACCATTGACCTTATATGGTATCGATTTCGACTTTGTAATGGTCGATTGGAGCATGAGCGGTATACCTCATCTCCTCAGGGCATAAATAAGATTGTAAAATGTAATCAGCCGTATAACATGATTGCTTAAGGATTGAATACGGAATACTCATTGGCTGATGTTACATTTCTTTTATGCATTTTCAGTTGATAAATGTTATTCATATTTCTTTACATTCAATGCAAGTAGAGGTGTGAATTATGAATATACCATGAGTAGATACAATGCTCTCCTCACGAAAGGGTATTACTTTACTATGTTCATTCAATGATTAATATAGTTGTTAATATATAAGTACTCATGTTCAGTTTTATTTATAATAAACTGCTATAACAATGTTTTAGCGTAGAGTTATATCTCCCGCTGGGGCAATTTACGATTGTCTCACCCCCGTGGGATCCAATGTTTTTAGGTAAACGCAGAAGAAGAAGCAGGAACCCAATAGCCAGAGAAAAGCAACAGTAGTATCAGGGACAGTCAGGTGGAGGCACTGGCTTCCAAGTTTTGTATAATTAGAGAGTCCTATGTGTCATCTCTATACTCTCAGGTCCTCAGAGTCAGTAGTTAGTGCTTTTATCATAGACTTGAGATTTTGGCTTGAACGCCTCGAAGTCATGTTGCTTATGTATAGCTTGGTAAAGCAACAGTTGTATGTAACCCTCGATAAGAGATGTTACATGGAATGTAGATGCAAATAGGGATTTATATGTAATACTATGGTTCTTGTTGTAAGAGATTACTGTGTTTGGATCTCATTGAATTTTTTTATTTTAGTGATTTTCAGTAATCCACTGCAAATGATTCGCTTCCGCTAGTTAATCTTGTGTTTTCACGAGTAGTTTGTCACACTCATCATCTTGATTATCAAACTCAAACTTATATAAATCATAAATTTCATATCTCTCTTGATAGGAACGTCCTCATATGATGACTACCTTAGTTCTCTTCATCTTTGCAAACCATCTATAAAAAGGCATGATACTTCCTCAGTCCTCAAACATCTTAGCAATTTATCAACTCACATCATATTTATCCTTAGTGTATGGCATGTGTATTTCCCTATCTCTCACCCCCATAAGGAGAGGAAATAAGCATTTGGCTGCAACCCAAATACAAAGTTCATCCCGTTCCAAGAGTAGATATGGTGCATCACACACTGCCAGTACACGTTTCCAATCCAAGTTGAAACATACATCACATGTCTCCACAACATGAACATCTCTATTATGGGTCTACACCCATGGGAAGACTTTTCCCATCACCTCTATATCTTAACATATCTCTTTTATGTGCTATCCTTAGTCATTACCTCAAGGTCTCTAGGGTGCCGACACTTTTGGAGTGATCTGACCCTTATGCATCTAGGGAGTGTCTATCACCTTTACCCCTTAGGCCCCATGAACTCATGAAGGTGGCCAACCTCCTAACCCATGGTCCTTGGGAAAAGGTAGTTGTTACCTCCCGAACCTATGGTCTCGTGCATCCAGGGAACAGACAACTCCTACTTCCATCAATCTTATCCCTTCATGACCTTAGTATTGACTTAGGATTCCATCATAGCACATCTCATTATTGAAACTTTACCCAAAACTTCATCATCTCTATGCACTCATGGTAAAACTAACATCCTTTCATAGGGATCATAGCCACTTACCTAACTTGGTCAGGCCCCATAAGGTTACCTCCATGACAACATATCTTCATGCCCCTTAGAGACAGTCAACAAGGGTATATAGATTCGTGCTCACACCATGTGCTCTCCATCAAGATCCTATGAGAGACCTCTTTAGGTTACTTTTAAACTACACAAAAGCTGATACTTACCCTACAGAAGGGTCCCTCCCTAGGATGGGAGAAAACTATCTCTTGAGAGCAACAAAGGTCACAAACATCATTATGTCTAGAATTTACATCAACATGAGAATGCTTAGCCCTATCAAGCTACTATGGCACATAGCTAAATAGAAGACCACCTACTAAACCATGTGTAACATCCCAGGATTTGAGGCCTCGGATAAGTTGATCTTAAAAGGAATGATTGGACTAACCATGTCACCAAGGTGCACCTCCTTTTCCGAGAGCCCATCACTAAAGAACTCCATAGTTAAGCGTGCTCAGCTTGGAGTAGTACTAGGATGGGTGACCAGTCAGGAAGTTGATCATGGCTTGCGCGTCAGTGTGGACAAAGTGCGCAGTTAAGGCTAGTGGTTGTTTGTGGGGCCAGTTGTCATTCCTAAAACTCTACTAGAGCCTTGGGCAGTGGGCCCAGGCGTTACAAATGGTATCAGAGCCAATTCCCCTCCAGTAGGAGGGGCCCACACAGGCATGTGGCATGCCAATCTTGAGTCATGCGGTCCAAGCAAGTTGGAAAGGGCTATCTGTAAAGACGAGATGGAGCCACCCTTGCGCTAGTAGCCATGGACGGGAGCTGGGTGTCCATGAGCCATTGTGGGTCTGCACTGAAATGGGGTCAGATTATGAGGCCATATAGTTGAGACTTGACGAGGACGTCAAGAGTCTAAGTGGGGGAGATTGTAACATCCCAGTATTTGAGACCTCAGATAAGTTGATCTTAAAAGGAATGATTGGACTACCCATATCAGCAAGGTGCACCTCCTTTTCCGGGAGCCCATCACTAAAGAACTCCATAGTTAAGTGTGCTTAGCTTGGAGTAGTACTAGGATGGGTGACCAGTCGGGAATTTGATCCTGGCTTGCACGTCAGTGTGGACAAAGTGTGCAGTTAAGGCTAGTGGTGGTTTATGGGGCCAGTTGTCATTCCTGAAACTCTACTAGAGCCATGGGCAGTGGGCCTGATTGTTACACCATGCTAGGACTCCTTAGTATGTCATACTTGTTCGTATACCTCAACATCGGACCAAGATCATACATACATATGTCACCCACCTATATGTCAGGGGTTCATCAAACATATGCCAATGGGTTTCCTTTTCATCTAAACATGAGGGGTGCCATACTCGAACCTATAGAAACTCAAACCTCATCATTAGCATCAGGTGCACCAGGTACTACTACTTCCCCTCTTAGGTCTAGGAACTCTAGGCTCACTTTTATACATTAGCTGTCAACTACATGCTCAACTTTTCATCCATGAACCAAACAGGTACAGGGTATATCATGCCCTTCCTACTATTCTTCCACCTGAGCAACACCTGATAGTCCTACACCAGAACAACAAACTAGGTGTGAGACCTCACAACTTGATACTATCCCTCATCAGGGTCTAAGGAACTCTCCTTCCTATACTTACAAGGTAAGGTAGGCACCTACAATATTTGTACATCAGTACCAGAAACCTCACCCCTCTTCTAGGGTCTGGTTCCTCTAAAAGCATCCATGATACCACAGGCCTCCAAGGATCATGCACAAAGCAACCACAACCATCCACTTAGGTCGTCCATTCTAGGTCATAACATACTCAACTTCTCATGTTTTCTTATATCTCATAGTCTAAGCTTCCAACTCTCTTACTCAGGCCTTGCTCTCCCTACAACTGACCTTACCACTAGAGGTTCTCTCTCTAAGAAAGTGGATCACGCTCGCATGCATACACCTACATGAGTGAAGCGTATGATCCAACATATGTTCGATCCAGATCATCTAAAGCTCTACATGCTTATGTCATAAGCTATCCAGCATGCCCTTCTGGTCTAGGTCTCAACCTTGCACTTCAGGTCCAGGTCTCAACCTACTACCAGCACTGCTACCATACTCTCCTACATAGGTGTAATGTCTTCTATGCTCATATAAGCCCATAAGGGTTTCTATATGATCATTACTAACCTCTTTGATGAAGGAGCTATTCTTCACCTTAATAGGCACGACCCTTCCAAGGTTGGGTCAACCAAAAAGGCACTAGGTCAAAACACCTCACAGAGCTCATGCTTCTCATGGGTTCTCATGCATCTCAACCCACCTATATGGTCAACTATGTTATCTATCTCATCATGTCATCTCTCTCTGTCAACCACTTTGGGTTAGGGTTAGCATCATCCTCATAGGGTGCGCTAGGTCTCTTCCTCTGCTTGGAGACCTCTACCTCCAAGGTTACCTCTCTACTCATCCTCCTGACAAGAAGGTCTAACCTCAAGTCTCTCCTGAGGGCATGTCATGCAACCTAAGCATGCAACTAATCTTTAGTTTATGCATAAACTATTAAACTTATGTCCATGCCATCTTATTTACATGATTTTCATTGATTTGGTGGAGGATTCCTTAATCCTTATCATACTTACCCTGACCTCAAGAGTATGGGTAAGAGAGAGAAAAACCCTAAACCTTAGAATCTTAATTGAATTAGGGTTGAGAAGGGAAGAAATAGATGAGAGAATCCTAAAGGTATCTTATTTCGAGTCAAAACCTCAGACTTTGGCCAGGCAGTCACACCGCATTCGGGAGTCTCGTGACTGACTAGCGGGGCAGAAGAAAATATTGCCAGCCCCCAGACCGTGATCCTTTTCTAGACACCTCAGTCTTTGGAAAATCCTCTAATAACTCCCTCTGTTCTACAGAGTTTGTAAAATTTAATAATTATTAAGGATTAAATGAGTAACCAATGCTCTGATACCAAATGTAATGACCCCACCTCCCGGTAACCCCCAATTAAGGGAGACCAAAAGGTCAGAGCCGCTATCCCAATTTTCCAGATCAATGGTTTGACAAATAATCAATAATAATTACTAAATTCTACCAAAGCTATACTGAAAAGCTGAGATAAAATAAAACCTTGCATACCATTTTAAAATCTTGGATTTCTAAACTTCTTTCAACAACTGGAGTCTATTCTAACTAATCCTCCTTGTACTTTAATTCATATATTCACAATGTATCACTTTATTGTTTGTCCTTTTCAATGTTGTACCTAAAACACCGACAAACAAAACGGCGGTCAGTATAACGAATTATACTGGTATGTGGGAGAAACAATAATAGTGCAGTTAACTGTAACAACATATTGCAAGCAATTATGGTTTAGCAAGAAAACTTTACGTTTTAAACATAACTACTCAATCCATACATACCCTAGCCTCTGTGTTGTCCCTGCATTGGACCTAGATACTACCTCTCATATGGTAGATCCCAATTAATTCCCATGACCCTACCTAATAGGTAGATCAATACCAAGGGTTGAAGAGTCAGACGACACTACAAATAGGAAGACAAATCCCTAACTCATAATATGCTAAAGAGTCACATGGCACTACCCATAGATAGCCCAATCACTAACTCATGATAACCTGATGGTCTTACCTAACAGGTAGACCATGTACTAGGTCATCCTTATTATTAGCAAAGCCACATATGAGGACCAGGATTTTCGATAGTCATGTACCCTTATTTATAGTGATAGTCATAGTCACTTTATAGTTGCATGAAATAAAAGTCATACAAGTAGTTATATTCAGACAATCGATAAAACATCTGAGAATCTCTGTGAAACTAAAGCGATTTAATCATCAATGTAACCACATACCTGTGATGCATACTTTTGAGATAGAATCAATCAAGTAGATAAATCTAACCAAGCAAGCAAGTATACACAAGAATCCTGAAATAAATATACAAACTCCTTTTATCAAGATTTATCCAAGCCCATTTTGCTTCTTAGGATTTCTATTCCCATTTAGGGTTTCTACCCCTTTTTAGGGTATCTCTTACAATTAGGGTTTTCCCTCCACTTTTAGTATCATAAACCCTAATTAAACAAAACTACATAAAAACCCTAAATTTCTCATCTTCTCTCTCCTAACAGGTTTCAGATCATTATTTAATAACATAACTCCATATTTTTGAATTAAATATGATCTTCTCCTCTTTTACCCTACATTAGGGTTTCTAGATGCATTATCATTCATACTTGATTTAAAACCCTAAAACATGAAATTATTCATCCAGATTAGGTTCAAGTCTACCTTTATCATTCAATAGGTTATTATTACTCAATCTAACCAATTAAGCATCATAGACTCAACCATTAATCTCAATTAGGGTTTCTAACCTAATTTCAAAGAACTTATAATAATTTTGCCATTAGAAACGAAATAAGATTCTCAAACTATTTTTATTATGTTCCTCGTATTTTTAAAAGCAACTTTCATATATTAACTTTATTCATCAGAGCTTCCTAGCAATAATTATGATTTTTGCAAATAAATTCATTTCCTTGAATTATTTGTTATTTTCAGAAAAATATCCTCTGCTAGATCTGTGGTCCACTGGACCACACGGGATCCAACAACCCATGATCTGTGCACTTTAACTTGCGATAACATGAAGAAAAAGGGTGAGAAAGCCCTTACCTGGACTGAAGGAACGTCGGGGAAGTTTGGTAATTCACCAACTCGCCTTATTCAACCATGGGTTCCTTTTCCTACCCGATCAGTCGGTCAACTTGTCGGTTGACTCTGCTCTCTGCCGCTCCTACATGTGAACCTAAGCCACCAAAAACTCCACCTCGACCTCACAAATTTGACGACCCCCTCGATTGGTTGTGGGTGCTTCTCCTACCGTCGGGGCTACTCCATGTACCGCATGTGACTTGTGCTTCCAAACAAAGGTGCAAGTCACGAATGAAAGTTCAATTCGAGGTACGGGCATGATTGCTGGATTCTTCTGGTCTCACATAAATGTTTGTGAGATGTGTTGGTACCATGGATCATCCCCCCAATATATAGGGTCGACCACCTATGTCCAGCGATTTGGGGACTTCTTTGTTTGTCAATGAAACAACCCATAAATTGAGTCGAGAAGATTGGGAACAGACTCCCAAATACAATGGGATTATTCTCTCAGTCTATCACATAAAACACGAGCAAAAAGGATTTGAAATCCCAATATCCCCTCCCCCTTTCCTTCTGTGAATCAAGGTGGACTATGCACAACCACCATCAGATCTGTGGTCCCCTGGACCACGTGGGGAATCTGATGGCTGTCATCGTTCCCTTATTTCCATTTTCTAATAAAATAAGGAAAATATTTATTATTCAAAGGAAACTTGTAAAATATATATCTATTCTCATTTAATCTTTTCCTTTCAAATTTTAAAGGAAACTATGTCATTATCTTCTCTTGTATTAAATGTGAAACCCAAATTCCAAAGGAAGAGGGTATTTCCTTCATAAGCAAGTTATTCTTGAATAAAACCAATTTAATTGGTATTTCCTCTTTCATAATCTTTTATTTTCTTGGTTTTAATTCATTTTTCCATTGTAAACCATGTTTACATGAAATCTTATCCAAGATGGGTCCATTACCCATATATCCACATATTTCTTGTAATTTTATTATTATTTCATATTTCCTTCTTAATAAAGCAACATTTAATTGATCCTTTCTCTTTCTTGTTGCATTATCTTTGCAACTCGGACTCTTTGGAACCCAAGGAACCCTAAATGCACGAAATCCACCTTTGTAGGATATTACCTAGCCTTCTAGAGGCTTCTACCTTTTTCTCTTCTCCCTTTCTTAATATATATTCTTTTTTTTTGCTCAAGCAAGAGTGTTACCTTCCTTATTGCTTTATAAAATGTACAAAGGTGGGTCCCAAAACACCACACCAGTCCAAGGAGATATAAAATAGGGAAGCAAAGAAGAAAAAAGGGAAAAGAAAAAGGGGGAAAACTATCTACAAGGGTTAACCCCAAAGAAAATACAAAAAGCAAAGAAGAAAACATCCACATAGGATTGCTGCCTGCAACACAGACTACCCTTCTCTAGCTTTGGAAAAAAGAAGCAGGGATCGAACCCCAACCAGCAGAATCAGTAATCTAGTAAGCTATACAAATCATTACTAATTCTTTTCCAGATCCTCTCCTTGTCCAAAGACCATTTCTAAAAAATGATCAGATTTCGGGCTTGCCAGATGTGGTAAATGGCAATAGACACAAAGGCAGCTTTCTTCTTCCTAGAATGGATCCAGCAGGAATGAGGAACAAGGAAATCAGGTTCATTAGAGATAAACCTATCCTGCAAGCCTTTTCCCCAAACATAATGAGCAACAAAACAATCCTAAAAATTTTGTTTTATGGACTCCTCCCCCCTCTTGCACAAAATACAAATAGAGGTTAGGTATAGCCCTTTCTTCCTTAGCCAATCAATGACAGGAATACAATCTAGAGCCAGTTTCCAGCACATAATCTTATAGTTTTCAGGAATATCGAGCTTCCACAGATTTCTAGCCCAAGCCAGAGAGGGATGTTTGCATCTAATGCATTCCCAAACATCCTTAAATTTCACCCTCTTCTTACCATTTAACAACACAGTATCAGGTTCCCCAGTAACAGTGGCATTATTGGACAAGAAATGCAGCAGAGGACTTAACCTCCTATTAGGTTTAATGTTCCAACTACCATTCTTCAAGACATCACTTACTTTATTCATCCTTCCTTTCCCTAACATCAGGGGCATTCTCTCGTCAACACAGTCTTTGAGAAACAAATTACCTTTAACCCAAGGATCACCCCATAGAAGGAATTTGTCACCTTTCCCAAGCTGGAAATACACAGACTTCATAATCAGGCTGCGTACCTTCAGAATACATCTCCACATCCACGAGTAGTAAGGTTTACAATCAAGATTGCAATTGGAGTTCCTCTATAAGTACTTGCCATGAACCCATTTGACCCACAAGTTATTTTTTTCACAAGCTATATTCCAAAAGTTGATAATCAATCCAGCATTATTCACATCCTCTGTTCTTCTAACTCCAAGACCCCCTTCCTTCTTGGGTCTGCAAATGTTCTCCCAACTAACATGATGTAAAACTCTCTTTTCCTCTTTGTCTCCCCAAATAAACTCCCAACAAATCCTATCCACCTCATTCACAACAGAACTAGGCAGAGGAAACACAATAGTCCAGTAGAGACTATAAGCGGATAGGGTCGATCTCACCAGCTCAACTCTCCCAGTAAAGGACAAAAGCTTCATCTTCCAACATTCGAGCTTGGTTTTAAGTTTATCAATCAGAGGCTTGCACATACTTCTAGTAATCTTACCACCAAACAAAGGAACTCCCAAATAAATGGAGGGTAGCGACCCTTCCTTAATCCCCACATAGTCAATGAAGTCTTCTTATGAAGCATTTTCACTGAAGTACACCGGGATTTTGTTAGCATTAATCATAAGACCAAATACTCTACCAAAGTCATTCAAAATATGACTAAGGCATCTGATAGTGCAATACTCATTCTTGCTAAAGATCATAAGATCATCCACAAAGATGGTGTGAGATACAAAGATATCATTTGACACCTTCAGAGGTTTAAAGAAACCTTGAGAAATATTGAAGTCCGTAATGGTAGTAAATCCCTACATACAAATGAAAAAAAGGAGGGGAGCAAGGGGATCCCCTTGCCTCAACCCATTCAAGGGAAAAATAACCTCAGATGGTTCCCCATTAATAAGAATTTGATAGCTAGTTGAGCTAAGAATCTCTTTACTCCAGAAAATCCAGCAAGAGGGGAAGTTCATAGCATAAAGGATACCCAAAAGATAACTCCACTTAATATAATCAGAGGCTTTTGCAATATCCGCTTTAATACAGAATTTTTCACCACCCTTCACATTCGAGAAGTCACTGATGAGCTCATTTGCAAGGAGGATAGCATCAGAAATCTTCCTATCTTTCATAAAAGCAAATTGACAATTGCTAATGATATCCGGCAGGATAAGGCTAAGCCTGTTAGCTAGAATCTTAGATATAATCTTATAGAGGAAATTACAGATAGAAATAGGTCTCCAATCTTTAATATAAGTATCACTTTTAACTTTAGGAATAATAGTGATAAACATTCTATTAATATCCTCAAGTAAACAACTTTTTTCAAAGAAATCCATCACATCTTTAGATACATCATTTCCAATGATAGGCCAAGTTTTCTTAAAGAAAGTCGCATTAAATCCATCAGGGCCAGGGGCCTTATTGTCACTAGAATTCATAACAACCTCATTCACTTCTTGTCTTGTCACTTTCTTCACTAAGATATTTATATGAGCCTGAGAAATCTTAGGAAGCCTCCATTTTCCATCCCAGTCAGTTCTATGAACATGCTTTTTACATAAAAAATCAGTGTAGAACCCAACCACATGCTTCCTTATATTGTTCAAATCAGAGGAGGGCACCCTATCAATCATCAAAGAATGAATAGAAGTCCTTTGTCTCCTGGTGTGTAAATAAGAGTAAAAGAACTTAGTGTTCTTATTGCCCAGCTTCAACCACTGAACTCTTGATTTTTGCATAGCAAGACTCTCTTCAAGATCCAGAGATTTTAGAGCTTCCTTTCTAGCTTTATAAGCCTCACTTCTGAGAAGAAGGTCATTTGGTTTAGTATCAACCAACTCCTCCATTCTAAGAGCCTCCTCCTCCAACTACTTAGCATGACTACTAAGATTTCCCACCTTATTCTTATTCCAAGCAATAAGCTCCGATTTAACATTCTTGAGTTTCTTAACTACTTTGTACATAGGGCACGCTTTGACATCAATATTCCACCTTTCTTTATCACATCCATAAACCCTTCACACTCAGTCCAAGCATTTATAAAACGGAAGGGGATATGCATCCTTCTACTATTATAGTTCATAGATATTCTGAGAATCTTGTGATCACTATGTCTAGTAGAAAACACTTCACCAATGTAATTAGGCCATTCACTAAGAAAAATATCATTGAAGATAACTCTATCGATCTTAGAAGAAGTAAAATTCTTTCCCTCTTGCCTGTTATCCCAAGTAAACCAAGGCCCATGCATGTTAGCTTCATAAAGACCAATATCAGACATAAAAGAGTTAAAATCCTCCATGGAAAGCTGACTGGGGTTCGATCTCCCTTGCCTTTCTTCCATCAGTCTCACACAATTAAAATCACCACAGATAACCCAAGGTTTATCCACATGGTTAGAAATATCCCTGATTTCCTTCCAGAGAGCCAACCTCTTGTTATCTTCATTGAACCCATACACAGCAATGAAGAAATAACAACTTCCATCATGTTCACAAACATTGCAGTGAACCCATTGAGCAGAAGAAGAGATCACTTCAACCTCAACACAGTTAGGGTCCCAAACAACAATAACTCTGCCTAAATGGTGATGATCATGGTTAAAAAACCACTTATAACTAGGCTAAAGCCTATTAATAATTCTCTAGATTTTCTTCCTTCTCACTTTAGATTCTAAGAGACAGAAAACATTCAACTTCACCCTCTCAAATTCTTCATGGACTCGATGTTGATGACCTCCTTTGTTGAGGCCCCTCACATTCCAGGAAGTAATTGAGTAATTATTATTCATTTAAAACCATGGGGGATAGAGGCTTCTAGCCGTAGTAATAGCAAAATCATCATCATCTTCAAGGAGCTCAAGGCCTTGAAACTTATTTTCCCCTGACCCTGCCAATCTAGCTACAAAAGATACCTGAGCTTTATTAGTTTTGTGAGCTTTGGGGGACCCCTCGATTTCGACTTCACCTCCTGAAAACCATCATCTACTAGAGTGTTGTTCATAAGCTCAACTCCAAGTGGGGAAATAGACTGGTTGTTTAGCAAACTTATCAGATCACAAGCTTTTCTTTCTTTGGAGTAGTGACATTCAGCTTGCACTGTCATATTTACAGAACTCTCCCCATTTTCATACGATGGACAAGAACACGGATCCACCATCTCCTGAACAATAGTCAAGGGATCAGGCACCACCTCCCTATCCACCACTTCTACTTCCTCATCTTTCTGATCGAAAATCACTTCCTTCCCATTTTGCGCCTCCTTCCTCATCTTCGGAACCCATTATTTAGCTGTAACCTTTTTCTTCTCAAGGGAACTGGAATCATGTGGGATGGACAGACACGATGTTCTGTCATGCCCAAACGAGCCACACACATCACACCTTCTTGGAATCCATCCATACTGGAAGGACACTCTATGTTCAACTCTAGTATCACTAACTAGATCGATAAATTTTGGAAATTCAGAATGGACAAACATGAGAACAAATATTCTAGAAAACTCAATCCTCATCCCTTCCTTCATAGCCTTGTTAGCATCAATTGGCTTACCCAGAAAGATCCCAATTTGACTGAACATCGCCTCCTCCCAAAGTTCCAGTGGAAAATTATGGAGCCTAATCCACACCGGAACCTCCGTCAGAGCCTCTTTCTCCAGATTATCACCAATATGCCACTGCTTGAGGACCAGGGGCTTCCCTTTAATGAACCACAGACCATACTCAACAGCATGTTGCATATCCAGTTCATCCGAGAACTTGATAATAAAGAAGTTGTGTGGGTGCGAACGGATGTGAATCGAACCTCTAACCTTCCAGAGCCAAGACATATGCTTCTCCAAAGTGGGAAGATGGACCTTCAAATCGATAACATACCCCGCCACAACATTCCTCCACCTCTTAGAATTTTCCTCCGCCTCCACCTGTGGATAGAAAATTTTCCCATCTGATACCTCCAATGGTCAGCATTCACCCATCTCTCAGAAGAACCAGTCGACGAACCTTTTCCAGCCTTGAATAGATCTGCCCAGAGGGAGCAAGAATTGCTTGTCGATCCACTAGGTTTAACCCTAGAAGCATCAATTCCTCCCTGGTCCTTCGAACCTTCAGGTCGCGCAGCCTCCTCAGGGAGAGGAATGCTGGTGCTTGCAACCACCGGAACTGCACCTACCAGAGGAATTTCCGATCGCGACGCTTCTCCCGGACATGATCTCGAGCTTCCAGATCCTTCCCCGCCACTCGCCCCCTTCTCCGGCGGAGGCACCTTCTTGGCACCCTCTCCCACCGTGCTCCCATTCAAACGTGTCATCCTGATCGTATTTGTTAACTGAATTTCTTTTTCTCTTTTATTAACTGAATTTCTTTTTCTCTTTTATTTTCTTTTTCTTGTTATTGGGACCAATACCCAATAAGGCCCACAAAGAAACTAACAACGCTATTGTAAACGAAATTCATTCATTCAAATCAAACTACACCATTATCTCTTCATATATCTATATTAAGAGAAATTGCATTTCTCACCAAAAGAACCCAAAATTGGGGTTGTAACAATAGTCAACCACAGTCCCGGTCAAGACCAGGAGCTGCACCGACACCGCTGAAGATAGGTGGTTGAAGACCACACTAACTGTGAGGTATTTCCACTGAGAAAGCCTTAGGACCAAGTATATCTCTATAAAACCATCCTTCCCATTACATAGATATTGACGTGATCTGTTGGTTATGGGTTTTATGGTCAATAAAATTTTTGTTTCCACTGCCTACTCTTACCATGTAAAACACAACATTATCTGTCTGGGGCTACCTTTGACATATTTTCTGACCATAAGATCTTGAAGTACTTGTTGACTTAGAAGGACCTAAACTTGCGACACTAGTGTTGGATGGAATATCTGAATGATTTAGATTTCACCATAGCCTTCCATCTCGGTAAGTCATGTATGGTAGTCAGTGCTCTTATTCGAAAATGTCTCAGTTGTGTGGCTGGTTTGGTTACCCTATGGATGAGACTGGAAGCCATTGTTAGATGGATTATGTAGCCTTTGGCATTTAGGATCCAGTTGGCCAATATCCAAATTGTGCATGACCTATTAACCAAGCTTGTAGCAACCTATTTAGTCACCCCAGAGCTGGAAACGATGAAGGGCTTGATTGTGAAGCCTCAAACACACGTCTCAGAGGATGTGGATGGTGGAATCCAATATAAGCATTGTATTTGGGTTCCCGAGGATTCACCTTTGAAGGCTCGAATCCTATAAAAGTCTCATGTATCGAAGTACATTGCACACCCCAACACCACTAAGATGTTCAAAGACCTACACTATTTCTTTTGGTGGCCAACAATGAAGTGAGACATAGCCTCATATGTGTCTAGTTATCTTACTTGCCAAATGGTGAAGGATGAACACCAGCAACCTAGTGGGTTCCCACAATCAATTGAGATTCATGAACGGAAATGGGACCAAACCACCATGGATTTTGTGGTGGGTCTTCCCAAGACAAAAAAAGGGCATGATGTTATATGGGTCGTGGTGAACCCCCTAACCAAGTCAGCATACTTCCTTGCCCTAAATATTATTGCCAATGTGTCATATTTAGCGAGCTTTACCTTAGAAAGGTATTCCATTTTCATAATTTTCCAATTTTTATTATCTCTAACCATGAGCCTAAGTTCACATCAAAGTTGTGAAACAAGTCCATGAGAAGCTCAGTATAAGGATGAAGTTTAGCACAACCTATTATCCCCAGACTGATGGTCATTCAGAACATATGCTGCTGACCTTAGAAGATCTAATTAGAGCATTTGTGCTTGAATTGGGTGGATCCTAGGAACAATATCTACCCCTAGCTGAGTTTGCCAATAACAAAAATTACTAAGCCAATATCAGGACGCCTCCATATGAAGCTCTTTAAGGAAGCTTTTTCCAATCACCACTTCACTAGGATGATGTCAGTGAGATGACCTTGCTCAGGTCAGAGGAACTCTAGTTATATGTTGATAAATTTACTTTGATCAAGCATAGGCTGAAGAGAGCCTGGGATTAAATGAAGTCGTATGTTGATGCAAAGAGGATAGATGTTCACTTTGCTATAGGAGATCATGTGTTTTAAAAATCCGACCACTACGAGCTATAGATAAAACTAAAGGAAAATTGAGTCCTTAATATGTGGATTCATTTGAGCTTCTATAATGGATTGGGGAGGTCACTTATCATCTTGCTTTACTGCCATAGTATAGCATGATGCATGACATTTTCCATGTATCCAATCTAAAGTGTTGGGAAGGATCCTGCACATGTGTTGTACATCAAATCTATAGAGCTCCAAGGCAGGTTTTCATACCATGACTCACCTGTCAGGAACTTGGATTTCAAGGTGAACGATTTCCAAAAGAAAAAGATTGAGATGGTAAAGGTTTTATGGACGCACTATGGTGAGGAAGAAGCCACATAGGACTAAAGGCAGACATCGAAAGTTCTTATATCCAACTTTTTGGATGACTAGTCGAATTTTGAGGACAAAATGTTATATGAGGGAAAGGATGTTATAAACTAGATTTTGCATGTATTTACACATATATTTGAATGCAAATAATGAATTGTTAAGGATATATTAGAAAGATTGGCATTTTCTAAGTCTTGCTGAAAGTTTTGGTTTGAGAATGCAAACTCTCCATATAAAAGGAATTTTATGTGTTTTACTATTTTCGATTATCTGTTGATAAATATCGGCTAAAGAATGGGTGGAAAATTCAATAATAAAGGAATTCCTAAAAGTAATGGACAATGGGTATTTAAAAAGACAATTGTTTGTGCATGAAGCGCAGTGGCAAGGTTCTAGCTTGCATTAAGCTAGACCTTGCTAATGCTTTCGATAAAATGAGTTGGGCATTTATCCATGACACCATCAGGAGGATCGACATCCCGACGTTACTAGTCGAGCTGATTATGCAAATCATTACTGAGGGATGTACATCGATTCTTTGGGAAGGATGTCCCTTAGAGTCCTTCGAAACATCACAAGGCGTTTGACAAGGCAATCCCATCAGCCCCTACATCTTTGTTCTATGCATGGAAAGACTCAGCCAAGCCATCTCGCTCTCCATCAATCAAGGCGACTGGAGGCCTATTCACCTCTCAAGGCATGGTCTACTACTATCACATGTTTTCTTTGCTGATGACATCCTCTTGCTGGCTGAGGCTTCCGTTAGGCAAGCTAAAACTATTAACAAAGTTCTCCAAGCTTTTGCACGTGCATCTGGGAAAAGGATCTCCACGACCAAATTGTGCTGCTACTTCTTACCTAATACCTCATGTCAGGTCCAGGACGCCTTCTGTAGGTGCCTTGGCATTTAGCATACTAGTGATTTGAGATGCTACTTGGGTGTTCCCATCCTTCATCATCGAGTTAATAAGTCCACACATGCTGCGACTATTGACACCATGAAGTATCGCATGACAAGCTGGTTAGCATGACAGATGTCCCTTGCAGGAAGGATCGCTCTTGTAAAATCTACTCTTCAAGCTATTCCCAGCTATGCCATGCAGTCGGTGTAGCTCTCCCCTACCCTATGTGACGAAATCAACAAGTACATTAAGAACTTCCTTTAATTTGGTAGTCGGTCACACCACATCCTCTCCTTGGTCTCATGGAAAAAGATGACCATGGCAATAGTTGATGGCGGTCTAGGCATCAAGGATGAACATTCACAAAATCAAGCTCTTATGCTTGGCAATGTCTAGCGGTTCATGAAAAATACACAAGTCCTTTGGGTCCTAGTGATGCATGACAAGTACATGCACAATGACACCCCTATTAAGAAACCTTGTTCTTCTATGTGGGCCTTGATAAAGAAGCACATCCCTCCATTCAGCATGCCTTGGCAGTGACTATCAATAATGGTGTGTCTACAAACATATGGACATATATATGGCTTCATGGCGTATCCATACATGAGCTTGATCCCACATTTGTACCACCACTAGACCTCATTGACCTCAAAGTCTCGGCCATGGGCATGGATGGCAATGGATGGGATTGGGACTTCATCCAAAACTATCTTCCAAGCAGTTCATGGCTGCACATTCACCACATCTACTCACCTGACCCGACGTCGGGTCATAATACACACCAATGGCCCAACTCACCTTCTGGTCTTCTTACTGCCAAGTCTGCCTACTAATGGCTGTGCAAAGATATTTGCATGCCCTTACCTGGAAGATGGGACACTATATGGAAGCTGCCCATTCCTCCTTGTATCCATACCTTTCTATGGATGTAGAACCACAGAGCACTACTCACCAATGTTGAGAAGTCCCAACGACACATCCATGTCAATGACACCTTCTCGATATTCTTTAACACATGCGACACGCTGGTGCATTCTCTCTGTGACTGCCACTATAGCAAGGAAGTTTGGGTCGCATGCCAAGTCACCCCTTCCTTCTTTATTCTCCATGAGGATGACTGGATCACTGATATTCTCCTCTAAGTGCACTGATCTTCCTTCTATTATGTCCTTGGTCGCATGCTTGGCAAACTGGTCACAAAGAAATGAGTTTATACACAATCGGAAGCTGCAACCTCTCCACAAATGTGTTTCCTTCATCAAAGACAAGGTGTGATCCATCATGGAAATTTGAAAGCTACTCTCGACACCCACCATGGTGTGCAACCATGTCCGGAACCCCCCAGCTATTAGGAATGTTGTCATGTTTGTTGATGCTTCTTACAAGGCCATTGCATCTCGCATCGGGATTGGCATTCATGTTGTTGACAGCCATGGCTCGCCCAGCCATGCCATCTTGGCATTGGAAGTAGAGGTACAAGGTATTATTTGTGCCTTGGGACTTCGCAAAATTATAGGATGGCGTACTCCTACCCTCCTGTCTGATGCCAACATAGTGGTATCCATTACCACTGAGGGTGCATCCGCAACAACCATGTTTCCCCCCACATACATCACCTCCATAAGATCCATGAGGATGTCAGCCATCCTTGCATCTCGCATATTCCTAGATTGCATAATCATGTAGTTGATTGTATTGCCCGCTTTTATGTTCATGCTAGTACTACTTTTACTTTTCACACAGATGTGCCCCAGTGGCTCACCAACAATCTAGATGTTAATTTTGCAAACATTTGGCCCACAGTAGAGAGCGGGATGAATACAACCTGAACTCTACATTGAAAAAAAAGACAATTGTTTGAAAATTTCTAGAAAAGGCATGTTGAAGATAACCAAAAGGCATATTTTGATCCTAAATCATACATAATGTGAAAATACAACTAATTAGGATTGTTAGCCAAAATTGGGCAAGAAAAGAAGTTAATTGATGTCTTAAACAATTCAAATAAGTTGATTAAGGGGCAAGAAAAGGGTATTTATTTTGTGTATTTTGCCGCCAAATCTTACCCACACCAAGATTTAATTATTAAAAGTTTTCCTTTAAAATTTCGGATCATTTGGGTAAAGGAGGAGAGGGATATACAGTTATTTAATTTCCCTAAAATGATGGTTTAAAAAATATGTATTAATGTCACAATTAAATCATATATGGAAACAAGGGCTCAACCCATGAATGTTTGTGCAACCTATTAAATGTTAGATCAAGTTCTGACAACTCGTGGGTCATCATCTACCCCAAGTTAGTTTAGGAAATGGGAATAGTGTTTCCTTCTTCTTCTCTCATGCTTTTCTCTCTCTCTCTCTCTCTCTGATCAATGTAAATAAATAAAGATCGTCCCATTGAATTCTAAACAATTTCGAATCTTCCTTTCCTAGGTTTCACCCCCTTTGGCAAGCTATTATGAATTGCCCTAATTGCATATCTTGGCTGACACCCAACACACCATAGCCAAGCCTATTTAAAGATAGAGCCCCTCTTCAAGATTGACGTACCCTTCAGGAGACATTGTACAACCCAAGACTTCCTACCTGCCTCTAATTCTCATATGAACTCTTACACTCTTTCTCAGTTTATTCTTTGTATCCTAATGAGGAGGCCTCTCTGTTTCCTCTCTCTTTCGACCTCCTCCTAGCCAAATGAAGCCATGAAAAATTCTAGCAAGACCAGGCGAAGATAATGGCACACTTACCTATTGCTTGGACACCCAAAATCTAGGATTCAACTCTCAGGTTGACTGAGGTAAGGTTCCAATTCACGAGACTAGAGGTAGAAGATGATCGAGCAGGAAAATTTGACTTTTCCCTCATCCTGCTCTGTAAGTGTCATTCCTGCCATTTTACTTTCTTTTTCTCACCTATCCATGAATGCGCGCGCCACTGACATGGTGTGAAATGTTTGACTCGGCCATTGCCCTGTGGTGCTCGCCCTGGACCAATAAACCACCTTTATTTTAGGCTATGATTGGTCCAAAGGATTTCAACTTGCAAAAATACTAGTAATTAAATGGTAGGTCCAAATTAGAATATAAATATATGATTATGATTAGAAAAAAATAAGGAAATTAAATTGATTCCAGAATCTGATTCCCACTCAAACTTAAAAAGTGCATAAAGATGCAATCTTGAATGTAGTTCAATACATAAAAGCCTTAATTTCATAACATTGATGAAATTCATGAGTAAAGCTTGATTAGTTAGTAAAGTTTAATCTTTCTATGTAAAAATAGTATCTTGGATCTAATATAGGTTTAAAGTTCACATGTTATTAAATTAGGGTTTCCTAAGATGAAAAATATTAAAATATGGCAATTAGGATTTGGGAATCTTAACCCTAATGAAATCTTAATATGGCCCCAAAATCCTAAGTTAGATCCCAAGTCAGTTATAATTGATATTTTTAACACAATAAAAATACTTCAGTGTTATGCATTAATTACATGGTGATGGCTTGTTTGGTTGCATCTTCTCTTGATTTCATGGATGTTAAGTCATCTCTGAGGAAAGGTATGTGGTTACGGAAATGGATACTCATCTTATTAACTTCCATGGTTTTTCAAGGTTTCCCGAATGGATTGAAACTAAATTTTTGGTTTATTATTTATTTCTAGCAATCATAAGGACAATACAAATATCACTTGTTATGAACATGACTTTCTCAACCAAGGATGTTATCTTTGGTGGGTTGATTGAATATGTGGGATGTAAGGAAGTCATTGTGATGACGGGTGATACAGACAGGAAAGGAAGATCACCAATATACTAAACTGGGAAAGGAAGGTTATTAGTAGGACAAGTTGAGAAAGGAAGGTCAGTGTCAAACAAAAATCCCGGAAGGGAAAGTTATGAGAAGTCCATGTAAGGAAAAAACCCTTATGAAATGGTACCCCACAAAGAGTGCCCCATCTAGTGGGCATATCACAAAGATTGAATGATTAAGGGTTGAGAAGTTATAACATAAATTTGAAAGTTTGATTATGAAATAATATTGGCTATTGTGGTTATTTATGTTGTTACACCTTGATGCAAATATTTTGTTCCCCCACATACTCAATATATTTTGATATGTTGAAAGAAGCAAGTCCAAGATATGGTGTCTTTGTGACAGGTTGATTACTAAGGCTAAAAGGACTTCAATCTTGAGGACGTATCGCATTGCACCCAAGTCTTTTGAATGAATATACATGCATATTCTACTCAAGCTAGAATATTCCCAATGATATTATTTCCAGTGATGATGATGTTGTCAACATAGATAACAACAAGAACATGGACTTTGAAGGACTTGGAGAAGAGAAAGGAGTGGTTTGTGGTTGATCTTCGAAACTTAAGTTGTCTAAGGACATCACTTAACTTGTTGAACCATCCCCATGGAAACTGCATGAGGTTACAAAGAGATCATTATGGATGATATACTTTGTGAGAAGAGGCCCTCTCAGCAACAACCCAGGGTGGTTGATGCATGTAGACTTCCTCTAGGAGATCTCTGTGAAGAAATGCATTCTTGATGTCGAGCTGCTAAAGAGTCCAGTCAAGGAGAGTTGTAAGGGAGATAAGGATGATAACATAGACAATCCTTGTCACTGGAGAGTATGTCTCAAAGTAATATACGCCAAAGGTTTGGCTAAATCCTTTGGCAACCATGCATGCCTTGAGTCATTCAACAAAGCCATTTGACTTATGCTTTATCGAGAAAACCCATCGACAACCTACAATATTTTGACATGTTGATGGGGTCATAAGATCACAATTTTGTGGTCATGAAGACCTATATTTCTTCAACCATGGCCTCTTTCCATCCAAGATGATGCAAATCACCAACTACATACTTAGGGACATGCGTTGTGTCCATGGAAGTAACAAAGGATGAGGTAGAAGAAGAAAGACATGTTATACAAAAAATTAAAAATGGGATGCTTGATAGTGTAAGAGTGCATACCTTTGCATATTTCCACCAATATATTATATTGGTCTAGAAATGATGACAATGATGATGTAGATGTAGTCAATGACTCATCTTCCATGCAATGGTTTTGTGTTGTTGATGGTGCATGTGGTGTTTGTGAGATGAATGGATCAGGCAATGAGACGATAGTATTAATAAGATCTATGGGGTGAGGATGATAAAAGGAATATTTCCTCCTCATGAAAGGTGACATCCGTAGAGATATAGATTTTCTAAAGCTAGGTTCAAGACATTTGTATCCTTTTTGAGAAAAAGGATAATTCAGAAAACCATTTGAGTAGCTCAAGGGAAAGATTGTCAGCCATTGGATAAAAATGATAGAGGGAGCGATGTGAGTTGAGGGTAATCAATGAAAAAAGGAGTGCACATCTTGATAATACAATAAGGTTGGTGGTTGATAAGAAAGAAAGCATTATGGACCACATCAGATGAAAAAAGCTTAGGAGAGTTGGAATAAATGCAAAGAGAGCATGTAATGTCAAGTAAATGATGATTTTTATGCTCGTGATACCATTTTTCTATCTAGATTATTCACACAAGCATTGATGAATAACCCTACATCATGGAAAAAAGAGACGACAACCTTTTGAGTATATTAAAGGGCATTGTTGGTTCAAATAATCTTAATTTATGTTAAAAATTGAACCAAAACTAACTCCTAAAACTCATACATTAATGTAAAGAATTTATTACAAGTTCAAAGTAAGTAAATCCATGTAATTCTAGAAAAATCATCCAAAAATGCAAGAAAAAATCTATAGCCATTGTAACTTAGTGTCTAGAATGGACCACACACTTCAATATGAAATAAATCAAACATATGAGATGATTATTTGTAGATATAGGCTGGGAAGGACACATGATGGTGTTTCCCTAGCTAGCAGACATTACAAGGAATGGAAGAACATGAAGATCAAGAACTATCTATTAGTTTAAACTTTTCTAAAGGTAAACAACTATGATGTAGATGCAACTAAAGTGGAGTGGAGGCAAGAAGGGTTCATGGAAAGTTGGAGGGTAGGTCAGAGAAGTAGTAAAGATCACCACAGTCTACTCCATGTCCAATCATCACCAAATTCCTCCAATCCTATGTAATAAAACTAGATGGACCAAAAGTTACAAAAAATAGAGAGAATCAGCAAATTTTCCTCAGACTTTAAATTGTATGGAAATTTTGGAACATAATGTCAGTTTTCAACTTGATTTTAGAAGAGATAGGAACAATGCCACACCTACTGACCCATATTCAATGGTGATAGAGGAGTTAGGGATAAATGAATTGTATTTGGTTACAAGAGAGGGTACACCGGTCATATGATGTCACACACTAAAATCCATAACCTAGTTAGAATTGTGTTGAGTATATTTATACCCACTTTTACATACTATTTTACTTGTTTTTTATGGTTGTTGTGTTTTGATTTCCCAATTTTAGCTTTATATTCACTCAAATGTAATTATTTCCCCTTATCCAAACTTAATGCATTTTCATATATATTTTGTTCAAAATTAGTAAATTTTGTAATGAAGCCTAGATGGAAGATTGAGCTCTCACGGTGCTATGCCTCAGGGGAAGGAGGACCCAAAAGATTTCAATTTGATCACCTTCCAACCACCTAGTCAAGTGAGTGGATCTGCCATTTGCCAAACTCAAGGTGCTCTCCACCTGGAGTCTTCCATATTCTTACGTCCTGATGCACTCTCTTAGTGTCCAATCCATTCCAGTTCACCCCATGATGGTCCATGTGATAACCTGACCTTTTTCTCTCTCCTCTATTATACTCCTTTTCTCTTATCAAGTGTCCCTTACTCAATTTGATATTAATTTCATAATTGGATAGTTATGATGTTCCAATTTGGCGACTACACTGGTCAATTTTGCATTTGGTGATTTTAATTTCTAGTTATATGACTACCGCTTTCTTGCTTGAAAAGACATATAGTGTATGCTTGTTTGTCTATTTTCTCAAATATTGCCATGTAGTATCGATATGTCATACTCGATGTTTGCTTTGTCGGTTTTATAACTTGAACACATATATATATATATGAAACTCCATTATAATATTGTTGATAAAGGGCTCTTGGTTACGACCTTGAGGTCCCTCTCGTATAAAAGGGTTAGCTAAGCTTGAGCACCCTTATGGACCCTTCCGACGGGAAGATGGTCAAAGGCCTTAAACATGTTTGATATTGATATTGTTGGTATAATGGAGTGAAATGACATAAAATATGGTTTCGCATTTTTTAAACAATTAACTTGTTTATTCTTGTTCGTTTAGTCTTAAAATCTTTTCAAAATTATGCAAAGTTTATATATATGTGTATCTTTCGGCCCCATACTCAACACCTTGTGTGTTGACCCATTTCTAGTATGTTGTTTTTAGGTTCAGAGATGGCTAGAAGGTTGATGGGCTTGGTGAGCTATGCTAGGTGTACTTGTTGTAAGATCCAGATATAGTATACATGAGCAGACTTGTACAAAGTGACTCTGGAAATATGTAATCAAATTCATGAATATAATGCATTTTGTATAATTACATTTGTTGAATGTTGAGACTATGTTGGTGCCTTTATCTTGTTATCTGTTCATGTGTGTTAAGCTTTACGCTTCCGCATATCGCCTTTGGTATACATTTGGTTCATGGGACTGGGATTCCGGTTCCGTGACAGATGGTATCAGAGCATGAACAATAACTACACCAAACATTGCTCACATGAAACACAAACTAAACTCACCTTACATCTCAACCCTAGAAACTTAAGGAAATATCCTTGTGGATTAGGTTGACTTAGCCTCTAGGTTAGAACCTAGATGTTCTAGAACTAGGTGTAGACTTGTGTAAGTTACCTCCCTAGACATGACTCGTGACATGTGCTTAGGATGTCTACACAAGTGTGCACCATGTTCTTGCTAGTTCTCTAGGTGTCATGATACTATACTTCCTAATGAGTGTGGTAACTCGTTTTGCTTTTGGTTTTATTCGAATGGAGTATGGTGGTTTTCATCGCCTGTTTAAACGTTGGAGAAAACATATTTCAAGTATTATTATATGTACATATGAAAAATGTTACCACACTCGGAAAGGTAGTGAGTTTCCATGCAACCTAGAAGAAAGAGATGTAACATCGAGTCTAGATGAGAGAGTTTAGATGATCTCTAGAGTTGTCTAGAGCCATGGTATAGGTTAGACAAGTGAACAACCTAGAAACCTAAGATGATGATTATGATATTGATGATGATGTTGATGTTTTATAGGACCCAAGATGCTTGAGGAAGGTTAAGTATATTTGACGATATGAGATGAGTTTGACCATGCAACCCTAGCTAAACCTAGCACCTTGTATGATACATAGCACTTGGTTGATGTGCTAAACATAGCTACTAGTTGGACATGCTTGCTTGTGCCTAGTCTTATATGTGTGGAGATATGATATATGGTTCGAGACCAACACGGGCCTCAATCTCTTTACAAAGGAAGACCTCTAGCATGGGACATATGAATAGGAAGACATGTTGATATGAGTTGACCCGTACCGGGAAAAGGTTAGAGTACCTAAACTCCAAAATATTTGAAATGTTGAATATTATGAATGATGGAATACTTGATGATGAGTCCCTAGCTAGAATACTTCTAAGTATATGAGTTGAGTGACCTAGTGGATGGTTTCCTTGAAAATGTTGAACCCTAGATGTCCTATGAAAATATCTAACCCTAGAGAAAGAGGCAATTGAATATTTGATGCTTGATATATATATATAGGTGAGGGAGATGTCCCAAGACCTAAGATGATATGCATGATGTGTGATGTCCATGATGAGCCTCATACTCGGGTTACAGTTGTATATAAAGGAATCTAGCGGTTACCCTTGTTTCTCGAATGATGGGTAGAAACTTTTGTTATGGGTAGATGGTTGTGGTTAACATGTCTTGTTGGACACATATATCTTAGCTTGAGTGGCTTGAACTTGTGAAGCTCTTTCTAGATACAAGTGAGAAAGTTACAAAACCTCAATATTGATGACAATGTTGTTCCTTGAATGATGCTTGATACATGAAATATCTCACTTATGTTTAAAAACTGGTATATGCTAGATGATCACTCACATAACATGAAATCATACCATACATGAAAGATATAGCTTTGAAATCATGATCTAGATATGATGATGTCATAAGATCTTAGCTTGAACAATCTGAGGTAACATACCTAATATCACACCCAAGTGAAAACAAACCAGCTCAATATGTTACTCTTGGGGTGATACCTCGAATAAATAGAATGAATAAATTGCTTAATTTCATATCCAAAAATGAGAAATGGTGAACATAACTGATTAGATTTGGTAGAAATCTAGAGTAAAGATGAGATACACACTCTATGATAGTCTTATTTGAAGTCATGTCCATAAACATTATTCTTTTAAAAAGTGATAACATAGATTTTGATAATACACCCTGGTCGTGTATGCAGCTTAGTACCAAAACCCCGATATATGGATACTAAGGATGGGTAAACCCTAATACCATGATGATGTCACATTATGATGGAACACTAAGTAATATGTATACAATCGAGACGAGTACACCCTCAATATGGTAACCTAGCATGCATCCCATTGTGGGGAATTTTTGTGACAACCATGGTAGGATACCTAGGTATGATGAGTATGAACTTTGACTTTCGACTATGATCTTGGACTAATTTCGAGGACGAAATTTTTTTTTAGGAGGGAAGGATGTGATAACCTGACCTTTTTCTCTCTCCTCTATTATACTCCTTTTCTCTTATCAAGTGTCCCTTACTCAATTTGATATTAATTTCATAATTTGATAGTTATGATGTTCCAATTTGGCGACTACACTGGTCAATTTTGCATTTGGTGATTTTAATTTGTACTTTTAAACTAAGTATCTTGCCATATCACTTCACCTTCTTGCATCTAATTTTGGACCTCAACTCCATGATCTTTTGTCAATATGATATACACCACATTGTAGGGGACTCAATTATGAATTCAACGACATAAAAATCACCTCAATCGAAGGCTCCTAGCCCAAGATATGATAATTTGAAACTAACTTTTTTTTTCACATGTTTTGATCAATTTCATTTGGGTTTTGCAATCTTATTGGGCCCAAATACAAATTGAGGCCCGATTTCTTGCCCCTTCTTCCTATTCCGTTTTTAGAAAAAAATCGCAAGATCTGGGAAGCATATATGCCGCCTTTAGCCAAATCGGGCAATGGGGGAAAGCTCTTAATTGCTTGTAATCCAAACCCTAGTGCTCTTGATCTGATTATAAACCTCTCTCATCAAGCCTTTGTTCATATTTGGTTTCTTCTTTCCTTTAGCCGCGTTTCCCCTCTCCTCCCTGCCTGGCGGCAAGGGCTGCGCCGCAGGTGGAAAGGGCTACCAAGGTGGTTGCCCCTCCCGATCTATGCCTGGAGGCCAACACGGTGGCGAACCCTGGTGGCCGATGTACCCAGATTCACAACCCCTGCCTCGAGCCTCTTTCCGCTGCGGAAGGTGCCAATGAGGCAAGGCTAGAGCTGAAGCCGTCGACCTGCCAAGCCGGTGGCTAAATCCCCACGGTAGGGTCTTGTCCTTGAAGATGAAAACGGGCTGCAACAGCGCGTCCAAGACCATGCCTACCCCAAGCTTACCTTGCCCCGAGCTTCTGGAGGTGCTGTGGTTGCTGAGGGAGACCTGAGCATCGTCCCCTGTTTCCACTCTGTTCCTGCGCAAGAATAGGGGTCACGCGGTTGGGGAAGATGAACAGTAGCCGCCCGGGGCCTGGGTCAAGAGAGGAGTCTGGACCGGATGTCCATGGGCCAAGGAGTGGCCAGCCCAACTACGACTCACACCTTGGGAGGGTGTAGATGACGCCCAGGCAGGCCGCCCGATCTTGCATCAACGGCCAGGATCCTCTGCATAATCATGGTAACGCTATCAATCAGAATCCATATGGTTTCGATGTGGAATTTACCAAAATCATAACTTCCTCATTTTAAGGCCAAATATAGCAAAATTATATATCAAATCGATCAACTCGAAAAGACCTACAACATGAGATTATTTCCAAAACCTGAATCTTCTTCTAGTTTCCTTATATTGCTAAAGATGTAACATTTGACTACTTTGAATATGCTTAACACATGATTATGATTAATGATTGGATCTTGATGCTCAGTTTACCCCCGATCCTTAAATCAGTGCTCGTGATATATACTTGAACTAAATGAAGGCCTACTCTCCCTATTGTTCATCATGACCCTTTTTGTACATATGTGCCTACTTTGGACTATAATGTTGAACTTTGCCGAGATTGCTAATCTTGCTTCTAATGGACAAACACCTATTTTGGAATATATTTCTTATGACCTTATGTTTCTGATCTAAACCATCCCTTATGCTTGGCTCTTTTTCATTGGTGATCTTTGACCTTGTTTGCTCTATTGTGAGTCTTTTGACCCTAGAATGCAGGTAAATACCTTAAACCTTGTTATGTTTATAGAAAGAGCATGGAACGTCATAATGGCATGAAACTTGAACCACACCATCATGATGACCTCTAGATCAGTACAATGTCATATAATGAACCAATAAGCAACTTGGAACCTATCTTGGCCAAAACTCTAAAAGTGAATCTAATTAGGGTTAATAATGAGAATCTAATGCATATATGTAATCTTGTTCTTAATCAGGTTGGTATGTGGCTAGATGGTAATGGATGTGTCAAGTTAAGAATCTCTGAATCAGGTATGGGCCTTATCTAGTTATATGACTACCGCTTTCTTGCTTGAAAAGACATATATTATATGCTTGTTTGTCTATTTTCTCAAATATTTCCATGTAGTATCGATATGTCATACTCGATGTTTGCTTTGTCAGTTTTATAACTTGAACACATATATATATGAAACTCCATTATAATATTGTTGATAAAGGGCTCTTGGTTACGACCTTGAGGTCCCTCTCGTATAAAAGGGTTAGCTAAGCTTGAGCACCCTTATGGACCCTTCCGACGGGAAGATGGTCAAAGGCCTTAAACATGTTTGATATTGATATTGTTGGTATAATGGAGTGAAATGACATAAAATATGGTTTCGCATTTGTTAAACAATTAACTTGTTTATTCTTGTTCGTTTAGTCTTAAAATCTTTTCAAAATTATGCAAAGTTTATATATATGTGTATCTTTCGGCCCCATACTCAACACCTCGTGTGTTGACCCATTTCTCGTATGTTGTTTTTAGGTTCATAGATGGCTAGAAGGTTGATGGGCTTGGTGAGCTATGCTAGGTGTACTTGTTGTAAGATCCAGATATAGTATACATGAGCAGACTTGTACAAAGTGACTCTGGAAATATGTAATCGAATTCATGAATATAATGCATTTTGTATAATTACATTTGTTGAATGTTGAGACTATGTTGGTGCCTTTATCTTGTTATCTATTCATGTGTGTTAAGCTTTACGCTTCCGCATATCGCCTTTGGTATACATTTGGTTCATGGGACTGGGATTCCGGTTCAGTGACAGTCCACCAGAGAAATGAACAATAGGTCCAAATTGAGTAACCCATGTGAGTTTCCTGTTGATCCAAGTACAGGCAATGCAATTAGATGCCTTTGACCACAAGCATTAATCTTTACAATTTTAGAGGTGAGGAATGCTTCTATAAAAGGAAACCCTTATCATCCATCAAAAGGGTCTCTGATCAGTGATTAGATTCAACATTGTGCAACACAAGCCCTACCTAGGAGCAAGGAGGTGTTGGACGCAGTAGAGAGATCAATTATCCTACACCAGACATCATGGTATTCTCCATCGTTCCTACTATTTCTTTTTGTTTCCCCTTGCCATGAGTGATAGTACAACCCAATAGTGTCATTTGTTCTAGTGGCTTTTATAAAAAAAGCCACTATCTTTCTAATATTCAAGCATTTTTAATTAAAATGCCTCTAAACCACCTATTATAGAGTTTCTAAAAAGGAAATAACATTAAAGGCATTTTTATTTTTAATTAGTGGAAATCTTAAATTTCCATACCAAATTAGAAAAGTAATTGGTAACACAATATTTACTTCCCGCTCCAAGTTTTCCCCTTCCCGCTCCAAAAATCATGATAGTCCGATTGATCTAGCGCTCTGCTCTTTCCCGATTGATCTAGCTCACCGCTCCTCAGACCAACGCGTGGAGCGTCCTGGCTGATCGTCGCCCTAGCTAGGTGCTAGTGGAGACTGGTGGCATTCGTTGAGGGAGTACGGGTGCATCTATCTTGCAGACTGATCATGCCCTTCTTTGGTGGATATCCTATGAGGGGGGTCCTCTCCACTGATGAGTAGAGACTGACCCTGGCGGACTGATCCTACTGGTCTGGGTGTGGCACGGAGCCGATGACTCAGGGAGCAGGTCAAACATGGCCCCTCTACTCCAACACCTCCTCTCCCTGACTCCCTGCCACTTTCCTTCCATCTCGGTCTTCCGAGCGTGCTTCCTAGCTTGAAAGACCACCCAGGGTACGATGGGGTTGGGGAATCAGTCCCCTGTAGACCTGGGTGATGGTGGCCGAATGGATGGGGATGCTTCTCCCCTTTATTCGGTTTCAAGTGAGGAGTCAGCGATCATGACACCATCCTCCTCTGATTAGGTGTCAGACTGGTTGGTGGAGTCATTGTCGGGGGTGGGGGTGCCCAAGGGGTGTTTGAAGTTATGCCTCAAACACAAGGTCATGCTGAAATAGCTGGTGTGCAGAGTGGTTGCAGGGGCTCGCTGATCATAGAGGGTGAAGATGCCTCAAAGGAGGTGGCAATAGATGGGACAGCTGATGTAGGGGCGTTAGAGGTGGTGGGGGATCCATCCTGCTCCGCAGTTGATGGTGATTTATTTGTTGTGGGGTCGTTCTTCCTGGTAGGTGACCTCATCATCCCTTTCAGCTGGGAGACTGGACTGAAGGGTGTTTGATGTGGTTATGTTGAGAATGCACAGTAGCTGGCATTGGATGGGACCGAGGTTCAGTCACCCCCTTTGCAGGACGAAACACAGTGGTATGCAAATAATGGTTTTTCACACAGAGAGCTTAATAATTCAAATATGAGTAGTGAAGATTGCTTGAAGGTTACAACTTTGCAGATAGGTCCCAAATTAGATACCACCTTCTTAATCATCACTGTTATACATCTATACATATGAAGGTTGAACGGTAGTACTGCAATTTATGTCTTCCATCTCTGTGTAGATATGTCCAATTTATGGACGACAACTGGGCTCTTTAGATGAAAACTCAGTAGAGAAATTTGACCATTTATCCTTCAGGTTGGTCAACCAAAAAGAATTGAAATTACATATTTTCTTTATTTGCATGTTCAAAAGAAACTAATTCTTTAGGTTGGTTACCTTTACATGTTCAAACAAGGAGCCTCACCTCTTACAGAGCTTACAAAGACCTTTTGCCAACCCTATCGAGGATGGGGATGTGGAAGCTCGATGTTGTTGCCACCTGTCTTATGAGTAAGGATTTCCTTTACTATAGAACCCTTCATACTGGGGATTTCCTTTAGAAAATACATAAATTATGTATGGATTTTAATTACAGTAAATGAGTCATCTCTTTCCCTCTTTATTTTGCACTTGGTATGTGTAATCCTGAGCAAATCACATCCAACAATAGAGGGTGGGAGGGACAAGAATTGCAATTCAAATGTAGAAAATAGAAAATTATATAGAAGACTATGAAAATAGATTTCAACCAAGACCTAGTACTCATGTATATCTTGATTGCAACTCCATTCTGATTTTCTTTATGCAAGCACGTCCATATGGTACTTTTTTAGAATTTGTGAATAAACTACTACATGAAGTTTCTAATAGTATTATTTTTGAGAGTAAAACTTCTGATTTAGTGCAGAATCCCACAACTAAATGACTACAACATTCAGATTACATTGATTTTTATTCTTTTATGATACGAGCTCTTATTCGATTAAAGCCACCTGTTAAACAAAACCAAGCTTGTATATCTTTCCTTAAATGTAGATCAGGGACAAAAAAATCTTTGAAATGTTTCTATTGTCTGATAAATTTAAATATCTGAAGTTGAGGTGAGATGTAGACTTGGTAATTTTCACAACATTTATTAGTACTTAATTATGATATTTTATTTCTCTCCTCCACTTTGCTGATAGGCAAATTTTGGGGACAATATTTAATCAACTTTATAATAATGGTTACTTTCTTTTATTATACCTACCTTCACACTCCATCATTGAAAATAAAACTCAGTTTGATCACTAGCCTTAGTTAGTAAACTAATGTCTTTAGTTATAAACCAATCCCTTTATATTCCAATTCTAGATGTAGGGCCATGACATGTTGAATTGTTGAGAAAGACTCATTCATGAGTCTCAAACTTATATGAATGTCAAGATGAACCTAGGAAAATCTATACTCATTTGTGATGAGATTTCATTATGGGAGGATAGAGGATCTGGTTAGTAAGGTGGGACATCATTGCAATTCATTTCATTTATTCAACCCCTACAATTTCCTTTGGGATTAAAGGTCTCATATGGGGATTTTCTAGTAAACAACTATGATGGAGCTATTCATAAGTATGTTGCTTCTACATATTACTTCATTCATCATGCAATGTATATAAGAGGATGTTTTATCAAATCTCTCAGTTCCTTCTTTGCCTCACCCCATTCCTTCCTAAATACTCTAACATTCTCCTCTAGTTTCCTGCTTTTCTATGGTTTTGTCTCATGCACTTCCTAAACACTCTAAATGATCTATCAACTGTTTGAATTCTATGAACTTGGTCTAATAGACTTTGAATTTCATCAATGATTTTATCTATGAACTGAGAAATACCTCCTCCTCACTTTGTATAATTTAAATATCTACAGGTTCTCATCAGATGTATACAATAAATGTATCCTTCACTATATTGTTGGATTTGATCTTGTTCATTTCTACCATTAAATAGTAATGCAATAATCTTTGTATCTTCACAGCTGTGTGATTTTTAAAATAGGATTCCCTCCACATTTTCTTTGATTGTACCACTATTTAAGGCCTTTAGTAGGCTATTAACATGGGCTGACTACCTAGTGATGTTCCTAGATCCAGCATGACACTGCTGGAAATGGATTTTGAACAAGTTTGAGACTAGTGTTATTGTAAAGATCATTAATGTATGTCTTAAAACCTAGAGAATCGAAATATATTCATTTTAGTTGTGAATGGTAGTCTCCACCTTAAGCTATTCTGCAACTTGCTTGCTTCGGCTAATAGTCATCCAATAGCTACCTAAGAAGTGGTCCAGATGTTAGGATCTTCATAGGGGTTTTTGGTGAGGAATCTGAAGAATTGGCATTATACTTGTCACTACTTTCTTGTAAAGAACTCTACTTGTTTTTAGACCTTTGAGACTGGTAGTTATGTGTCTCACCTATTCAATTGGCTTGGTGCCAAAAATACATATTACTACTTCCAGATTATTAGCTATGATTACATGATGAATGAAGTGAGTTATTTTAGTCTTTTTGTAGATCTTGATAGGGAGGATTTGCCTCCTATCCTTTACTCTATCATAGGCTAGTATCTAAATGTATGGAACAAAAAGCAGAGAGAATTTGTCCTAGTCTGGGAGTTTGAATTAAAGGTGTGCTTTCTTTGCTTCCCTTAAATGCAAATGATGCTATTTTCTTTCTATATGATATAATACTGACTTAAGCAAACTTTATGCACATTCTTTTCTAAGTCAAGGAAGTTTCTGAATCAAAATTCAATATATAGATTAGTTGGTTGAGATACAGATCCATGGGATTTGCCTCCTATCCTTTACTCTACCATAGGCTAGTATCTAAATGTATGGAACAAAAAGCAGAGAGAATTTTTCCTATTCTGGGAGTTTGAATTAAAGTTGTGCTTTCTTTTCTTCCCTTAAATGCAAATGCTGCTATTTTCTTTCTATATGATATAATATTAACTTAATCAAACTTTATGCACATTCTTTTCTAAGTCAAGGAAGTTTCTGAGTCAAAATTCAATATATAGATTAGTTGGTTTAGATACAGATCCATGGGAATAGAGTATTTAAAGATGCTAAACATGATTAGTTGTTGATAAGGAACTTTCCCATTCTCATTAGGTTTCCTCTACTTCCTCCCTCACTCTTCATTATGGATTTTCTTCTTTGATGAGTATTCTGCTCCAGACTGAAAAAATGTAAATGCTTAAGAGTCATTTTTACAGAGGTAACTAAAGTTAAGTTAGATTAGTCCTTGATGAATTACCTACTTATGCCCTGGTTTTTTTCAAGCTTTTAGTTGATGTCGTGCATGTAGATTTAACAAGATGAAGAATGATTCTTTTTGGCAGAGTGATCTTCATCATATTGGCAGTATTGCCTACCAAGATAGTTTATTTTCCAAGGAAAATCATAGGAGTTGTGTTGGTTTATCTGAAAGATCCCAATTCGGACTTACTTGTAAAATGAGTTTGGCAAATTAATTCTTCTAAAAATCAACTGGGGGATAATCTTCCAAAAAAATATTTCCTAAATGAGAAATGGTGATCTGAGCTGAATAGGCTCTGATCCCCAGTTTGGGCTACCATTCACCAATTTTTGTCTCTGTTAACCTTTAAAAAACTATGTATTAGAATAGAGGATTTCAATCTCCTTGTGTATGGATAGATGGTGCACAGGTACCAACCTGTAGAGAACTTTTACTTTTTTGTTGTGTAATTATTATCAAATTCACATGTATACTCCTCCTTTGCCGAATTGTTTTGGATGGGAAGAAAATTGAACTTCCAATAGTTTCAATGTGTTGCTCTTTATGTAGCCAGGTCCATGTTCTTTAAGTTCCAGAATTCAATTATGTGGCAATTGGCATGTTAATCTTAAGATGTCAACTTTTTTCGATGGTTATGTTATAGAATTGTACTTTAATTTCCACTTTTTCAAAAGATATCTTATAAACTACACTGATATTTGTTGATACTTAAGCAGAGTAATAAATCATGTTGTTTAAAATCCATGACTTTGGGTTACACTAAAACACTCGTTAGTTATTCAACATGGGAGTGTTTATAGGATATTCTCTACACGTCATGATATAATTAAGTAGTTTCTGGAGAGGCAGTCCATTTTCATAGTAAGGTCAGTAGTAGACCCTTTAAATTAACTTCAAAATCATACTTAGATATTTTAGTATCATAAACTTCCATTTTATTGATTTATCAATTTATTCGTTTTCCATTTTCATAGTCTTCATAGTTTGAGCTTGAATTGGCTTCATCTCCTACAATGTTCCTTGTTTTTTCCCCTGGATGAGTTTAGTACACTGGAACAATACCTCTGTTTTGAAGTTTTGATCTATTTTTTTATTTTATACGAGATGAGGCGTAGCCACTACCTTTTAAGAGGGTAGTGAGATATAATGCTATATACAACAACTATTGTTCCTGACTTCTCAATAATGTACTGTAGTAGTTCTAAATTTTGGCTTGATTTCCATTCTCTAGGGGAATTAATTCTTTTAACAGCTTGCGAAGAGAGGTTTTTTTGGATTTTTTTTTGTGCAAAGGATTATGGGTTATTTGTGGATTTTGATTTGGCTAAAAAATCATGTCATATCTTGGAATGCACATTGATCGCTTCATTTATTCTTATGTCTATATTGTGATTGTTCTATAGTGGTCTTTCTTTGTAATTTGAGGAATTATTGAATGTCACCCTATTCTACATAGACTTGTGGATATTCTTATGATTCATTCTATTTATTTGAATGCCTCTTGACCTTCTATAAGTTGAGTAGCATGCTATCCTCTGGAGATTATACTTTATGTAGTGATTAGAAGCTCTAACTTCAGTCACATTATACTTTGTGCAACTTCTAGTAAAAGACATGATACCTAGATAAGAATTATAGACTCCCAACTAGGTACAACTGTTACATGATAAATTGAAAGGTAGAGTTAACACCTGATGAAACTATATAACCCCCAACAAGATCCAAACACTTTGTAAAGGTTCCCACGACAATGTCAATGTCAGCTGTATCAACCCTTAGAAGCTCACAAACACCTCGACCTGATTTCCCAATTGCACCAATGTTGTGTGTTTCATCCAAGTGTGTGTACACATATTCCACAAAGCAATTGTATGAAATAAGAAAAATTAAAACCAATTTTTTGCATAGAAAATGTAGGCTTTTGCACGACCTTCTATTTTTTGCACAAAGATATAATCTCAAGAAGATTATAGTGCCCCCCTTCCATATTGTAGATCCCCTCAATAGTTACTAGAAATTTTTTCCAGTGTTTGTGAGTTCTTGGTCTATTTTGATAACTATCTATCAAAGATATCTATAGCTTGTTTCCTTCAGGTAGTTGGAACATCATATGCTTGTCTTGTACTCTACATAGGGAAGGTTATCTTTTTTGAAATTGAATTCTATACATGTAGTTACTACTAGTTCATGTCCTATTATAGAATTGAATTTCATGCAAAAGTTTTATCTGGTTATCTTCAGCTCCTTCAAGTCTTATGTTGTAAGCATCCAACAATTTCTTCATTGTTCTGAAATTTCTCCAGATCATGAAAAGAGAGGAGCAATTGTCTGATAGTTTTTTTATGGAGGTTTGAGGATATTGTTAAGCGTTCATGGACGATGAGAGTCAGTATGAAGCTCTCTTCATGTGGATTTTTTTATTTTGAATGCAATTAGTATTTTTGTTTTAGATCTGAAGTGATATCTAGTTTCATTGAAGACCTTCTAGTTTTGCAGAGTGTGTGATCTTGGAGAAGTGTATATGCTTCCTTTTTGGTTATGTACGAGCCTAGTCTATTATGATCGATTAAGACGATGCATGAGGTTGATTTACGAGCTTTTTGATGTCATACATCCTGGAGTTATTCTTTTTTTATAATGTTCTTCAGATTATACAAAGAGAGGATCTAATTTCTATCTGTCTTGATTTGTAGAGGCATGAGGATGTTGTTACGAGATCATGGAGAAGGTGTCAAGGATAGTAGTCGAGGAGCATGGTATGTGGATAAACAACAAGCAAGTGGGTATGGAAGTTACTACAGTGGTTTTGGTTTATTCTTTATCTTTTTTCTAGACATTAAGATCAGTGATTTCAAATTAGTAAAGAAAATCTTAGAAGTTACATGATCAAGGAGAATCTATATCTTCATAGAACAAACAGATGCAAATGAAACCACCATGGGGAATTGTGATCAATAGATGGTTTAACATATCTTTATGGGGTATATCACAACAATTACATTTAGATGCAAGAAGGATCACACACTCAACAATATTATCATCTTTAGGCAAGGCATTGTTTAATTGATTTCGAAATTGTAGCATTATCTTGTGGAGGAGTCTCCTTCCACCAAACCCACTTTAAGTAAATCTAATGTCTTGTAAGATTTGGGATCAATAACTTTTTTACGAACCACAGGGAGTAGTTGTCATTCCATTCAGATGCCCAAGAGGGTGCATCATCACCTTTCTCATTGTTGTGGAGGGTGATCCATTTCCTATTTATAGTATTTACTTGTGCTGCTTCAAAGCTTCACATAATGGCTTCTCATTCTTACATAAATAGCCACTTGTTTCTTCAACTAACACATTGCAATTTTATGCAGGACTATTCCCTTGTATTCTTATTCTTCTAAACCTCTTTGTCATCCCAGAGTCTATAAGATGGTTGGTGAGATGTTAGCATCAGAAAATATCAACTATCTTTTACTTGTCTAATAAGTTAAGCGGGTTTTCATATGTCAAAGAAACCATCATGAGAACCATCTTCATTCATTCAATGACAACCCTGCCTTTTAAGCTTTCTTTCTTTTTCAACATTGGATTTCTTGAATTTTTGCATATAGCATGTCTTTCTGGGTGTAGATGGAGGGCAAAATGTTCTTTCATATGAAATAACCATATACTTTTATGTATTGACATGAACATTTCTTAATCAAAATCTATTTCATTATTAAGGAATGCAGATTTTAGTGCATTGACCTATGATGCCACTCTTTGTGGTCAGTCTTTGATGCCTCTCAGTCTCTAGGAGGTGAAGTTGTGATTAAAATGAACCACAATGATTTACACTTACAACATATTTGACAATTTAATCAACCAAAAAAGTGCTACCGCAAGTTTTTATAATATATATCTATGGCTCCCTAATTATTGCTCCTTATTTCGTGGTTTATCATCTTTGTGTAAAGTTGGGCTGGAATTTTTCTGATTCCTCTTTTCTCTAGTACTCATGATATCAGTTTGACAAGGAGGCATTGGATTGCTAATGAGGTGACTTGCTACATGATTATGGATATCGTTTGAATCTAACATCTTATATTTCAGGTATCTAACTATGTGTATGCATAGCGGATTACCATCATTCTCTTTTGAATTTCCTTATTACATGGATTATCATCAATGATTGTTAATGACATTGCTCTATTATCATTCCAGATGCTTGATCCAAGGATGCTATACCAGGAAACGCCTGGCACAAAACTGGAGACAGTTTATCCAAACCATAGGAACTATTGTAGATCCTTTACCGTGGCAATCTCAGTTCTGAAGATCTCAGAAAAGAAGAGGTGGGTTCTTTTTTACTCTTATGTTTATGTTCTCTAATGTTTCATGGCTCCTATCTATTGGTTTCTTGACATTGAGGTCTATGGATTAATTGGTATGCAGGAACTGAATGTTGTAGAATTATTAAACTCATAACTCTACACTTCCAACTTTCCATATAAGCCAATAGGCATTGACCTTATACTTCTTTTGATATGACATATGTTTAGAAAGATAATACTGTTGTAGGAACTAGATGTTGTAGATTGACTAAACTCATAACTCTATACTACCAGCTTTCCATATAATCCAATAGGCATTGGCCTTTATATTGGTTTTAGTATGACATGTGCTTTTAGTTTAGACATTGGATTTTTATCTAACACGAGATCTACTTCAGATTCTTTATACTGATTTCAATTTTTCCAGACTCTTATATGCCTCTAAACAACTTGGATGACTAATGTAAAGATGATAGTGAAGGCAGTCTCAGCCAACCAACCCATTATGGATCAGGTACAACATGTTTTAGAACACTATTCAAAATTGAGCTTTCTCAGCCAAACCCCCCTCACAAGTGAATCAGCTTTCTCATCCAGTGACTTTGAAGCAATTTGAAGTGGTACTAAAAATCATAATCTCTCTTGCTTTAGTAATAATACTCTTGCTTCAAGATTTTGTTTTCAAATCATATTAGATGGTTTATCACAGTTTGCATGGCTTGCTCAATATCAACTTGCATATGTCATATAATTGCATAGAATCCAGAGCTTGAGAAGCATGATGGAATTCTTTTTAGACTTCAAAATAGAGAACTACATGTCTCTATAGCCGTCTTCAACATTACGATGATGTTTATTCTCTTGTCAAGATTCTCCTTCAGTGAATGATTTAGAGCATCAAGTTATTCCTTTCCAAGATCTAGAGCAGGTTCAACCAAGTATTGATAGATATTTTTATATAATTTGTTGTATAAGCTCTTTTACATAGCAACTATTGTGTTTGTTTTCCTCCCTGACTTAAATATTCCTCTCTAAGTATATTATTTCAAGTTCTTCCACTGAGGACATGTGAGCTGTAGAGTAAGCTCCTCATAATTTTCAACTATGTGGGTAATGATCATTCACATTGTTATGCCATCATTTTAAAGTTATATATATATATATATATATATATATATATATATATACAACTTTGAATATTGTATATGAACTTGTGCGATCTCATTTTTTTTGTTTATAACATACCAAATATATAAAGTTCTTTTTGTTGTGGACGTAAACTCTTACTCATTCATATTACTAATCATGTGGTTTCCATGTTATTGTATTACCATATTTCAGTTCTAATCTTTCATCTTATGGACCTTAGTTTTGATATGCTTTTTTTTGCAGTTGGGAGACTTTTCAATATGTATGTTGACTCCTTGCACAACCTGATTAGACTTCTTGGGACCAGACTGTCGAGTTTAGGACTACTTGGGACCAAACTATTTTGTATTGGATTACTAGGAACTAAGTTTTAATCCAAATTATGCTCTCAAAAAGTTCTATTGGTCTATATGAATCACTATATTCCTGGTATATTTCAGATCTTATGAAAAGGTTGATTCTATTATACTCAAACAAATTAATTGGAATATTACATCTTCTAGGTTTGAGTTCTCACTTGATTATGTTTTCCATAAAGAGTTTTGACTTCTTCGGGTAGAGTTTTCTTATTATGGAGAAATGTTGTATGCTCAGGTCCATGTGGTTTTTGATATATTTATGATGCGTGTTTCTTTTCAATATCTGTTCCTAAAGTTGATCCATCATGATAGATTTATGGATGACTCTACGATTGACGAATGCTTTTTATGAAAATGTTTGTTAGGTATGATTTTCATCAGTGCTCATGGAGTGCCTGTCAATTATGTTGAGGATGCAGGAGATCCTTACAAAGACCAGATGGAAGAGTGCATTGAGTTTATTACGAGGGAATTGAAGTCTAGAGGCTTTGGTAATGCCCAGACTCTTGCCTATCAGGTATATACAACCATAGATTGAGAAGTTAATTACCTGAATTAGAATTCTTTGTTTGTCTAATAGCATCATATATATAATGTCAATTTTTTGATTCATTTTTCTGTTATCTTTCTGAAGTCTGAACTTATTTCGGAGTTGAGTTGGCCCTATTTAGTGGCTGAAGCCTTATACTGATGAAGTTCTTGTAGAACTGTGACAGAAAGGTGTAAAGAGTGTTCTCGTCGTTCCTGTGAGGTATGATTACGACCTATTTCTTAAACTTGAATCAAATTACCAAGATGTGTCTACTGGTTATTGAAATTAATATCTACATCTAATCATATTTTGAGATGCTTCATTACACATAAATTTAACCACCAGTTCCTCTCCAATCATCTAATGCAACTTTATAAATGAACAGATAGAAACTCTTGAAGAAATAGACATGGAGTAAAAACATCTGACTCTAGAATCTGGTATCCAAAACTAGGGTAGGGTGACGGCCCTTAATTGCACATCATCTTTCATAACTGACTTGGCAAATGCAGTGATTGAAGCCCTCCCTTCTGCTTCCGCAATGGCACCCACTGTGACAAGCATGCGTTCAGAAACAAAAATGGAGCCTCTGTAGTATGCAGTAAAGATGGTGTTTGGCTATGTTTTTTCCTTCTCCTGTTGCTTTCACCAAAAATGATTTTGGCATTGTGGAACTTTCTGGCTTAGGTAGAAGAGGGTTACTAATCTGATAGTGGATGAAACAGCTTATATGTGTTGCTGACTTTTGTGACTATACAGATGGGCACTAATGGGTCATATTTTCTTCAATAGTAAAGATAGGTTTCTTTGATTTGTTTTTGGTATGTATTATTGGTATTACAATTGAGGCTGCCAGACTTGGAATATCAGTTTCCTATGATTCAAAGAGATTTGGAAATTACAACAAATATCACTCTAAATTATAGTTTTTGGTTCGCTTGATAACTAGTATAGTTGGTTCCGTTTTAGTTTTAGATTGTATATTGTGTGGACTATAGGTAGTCTATTTCTCGATGTTCACTTTATTTTCAGCATGGGATGTTGACTTTTTTGGATGTAGCTTCGAGCGGATATCATATAGAAGTTGCTATAATAGCTGAAGACACTGTAGAAATAAGTTAGCTCTAAATTTGTGAGCCATTACTAAAGGTTGATCATGCATCCCAAGTCTGTGATGATGATCAACATGACAAAGGGGAAGTCTAAAGGAAAAGGCAAAGATAAGAAGGTTCTAAAGCTAGCCAGAAGCCAAAGTCTTACAATCTCAAGGCGAACGGTGGAGAAAAGAAACAAATAGGCAATTGTCACCATTGTCTCCTACCCGGACATTGGAAGAGAAATTGCTCACTCTACTCTTAGGAACTAAATAAGAAGAAGGATGGCACTGAGGCCTCCACATCAGGTATAAAAAACATAAGATAAATTTGATTACTTCTTAAATTTTGGTATGTGATACCAAATAGAGATCTGACATACTGATGTGCAGTATCTGACAAGAAGTAAAGGCCTTCATGGAAGGACACAAATGGACAAGGTAGAGAAAGTGTTGCGGAAGCCATAGTGTACGTTTAAATTTATCTTAGCCCAATGGACATGTAATAGAGTTATTAGAACTGCTATTTCATTATTCCATTAGAATAGAAACATTTTCTTTATGCATCTTGTATGGACAAGGATGATTATTAATAAAGAATTTTTAGTGCTTCTATTTCAAAGATATGATCATGCATGGCATTGGCTCTAAAAATTATTGCAATATTTTGCAAAATGATCCAAATATGAATGCTTATAATATTGATTCCAAAGGATTATAATTGGTAACTCAAGACTATCATTAGCATTAGTCATCTTATACGAATATGAGAGGTCAATGCCTAGAACACATATTGATGTGGGTCTGTATTCCCTTGGTTATTTTTTTTTATCATTAAGTGTGTTTCTCGTTCCTTATTCAAAAACATATGTACAAGTGGTGGAGCATAAAGCTCAGAAGTTGATCTATGCAGATGAACAAAAAACAAACGACAACATATCTGTGTAGGCTTTTGTAATCACTATCTATGCTTCACCACACATTATGTGGGTTCCCATTAATTCCTTCAAAAATGATCCAATTCCTATGAATGCATATATGGTAGATAATAAGAATGGTGAGCAGAGATTCCTATTTGTTCTTCAGAAGGTGAATCTCGTCCTTGTTAACAGGGATATGTGGCAGCATTTGTGCTGCACTCCCCCATATCTCAGCAATGACTTCACAATCCCATAAAATATGTTTCTTTCTCTCCGCAACTTTACTAAAGAGGCTACATCTTGAAGCTAGATTGAAGCCTATTTTTGTAGCTAATCTTCAGTTAGGAGTCTTTCATACATAGCCTTCCAACATGTTATAATGGCATGCTTTGGTGTTCTAGATTTCCACATCCATTTAGACCATGGTGTCTCTTCATGTTTGTTTCAACAAAAGTTCCAGGCCCCCCTTAGAGTGATGATCTTCAGGTCGTTAAGCATGCATGTATCTTCTCCACTGCCCACTTGTATATCCTTGCACACCTCTAGAATGTTGTCCATTTCTCTAGTCATCATAACCTCCCTCCTGTTATCAGTAATTATATTACTTAAGAGGCTATTAGGTCCCAATTTTGTTCTGAGTTGGAGATACCCTGGATCTTTGACACATTGCTCAAGGAAACAACCATCCACCCATGGGTCTTTCCACATTTTTATAGTAGTGCCACTTCCAATCTTGAAGCAGACATGAGACACACAATTGTCTCTCATCTTGAGGATATTCCTCCACATCCAGATGTTGGTCTATTTAGGTTGGCACACCCAAACTGTATCCTCCTTGATATATTTTCTATGGATCCATTGTATCCACAAAGTTGCTTTTTTATTTGCAATATCCCACAAGTTTTTAACGAGACCTGCTGCACTCCAGTCTTCAACTCTCCTAATACCCATCCCGCCTGTAGCTTTGGGTATGTAGATAACATCCCAGGAGACCATATGAATGTGCCTAATGTCCTCTTTGTCACCCCATAGGAATTTACAACAAATCCCTTCTATTTCAGCTATCGTATCTCTTGGGAGTGGAAATACCCCAATCCAATACAGGTGGTAGGCTATGAGGGTTGAGATAACCAACTCCAGCCTTCCTGCCATAGAGAGGAGTTTAGTTTTCCAAGCTTCCAATTTCATTTTGAATTTGTCGACAAGCGGGTAGGACATCCTCTTCGTGAGTCTTCCTGCAAACAAGGGAACTCCCAATATCTAACCGGGAAGTCATAACACTCAACCCCCAACATCAAACTGATATTAGAGGGTGCATTCTTTCTCAAGAACAACTCACTTTTCATAGGGTTAAGCTCCAGTCCTGACACTTCCTTGAAGCGTTGCAAGCAGTCCTTGATTCCTACAACATTACCCTTCGACGCTTTTGCATAGACCAATAGGTCATCTACAAATAACAAGTGGGAAATGGCAGTATCATCTGTTAGGAGAGGTTTGATCTCTTTTCTTATGACCGCTTAGTCAAACAGAGAGGTAAGACCTTGCATCCCAAGAACAAAGAGGTATGGAGCTAACAGATCGACTTGCCTTATACCACTTGTTGTTTGGATAATGCATGTTGAAACACCATTGATTAAGATCTGACATGATGCAGTGTCCATGCATTCTTTGATCCATCGAACCCAGCACTCAGGAAACTCCATAGCTCTAAGCACTTTTAACAAGTACCCTCTGTCAATGGAATCATACACTTTACTCAGATCATCCTTCAAACATAGCTTGCTACTGACATTAACCTTTATAAAATCATGTACCAACTCATTTGCAAGGATTATTGCATTTGCAATCCTCCTACCCTTCACGAATGCACACTAATTTAGGCTAACAAGGCTAGGAAGGATATCTCTCAGCCTATTAGCCATAATTTTAGAAATGGTCTTCGTTATGAAGTTGCAGAGAGATATTGGTCTCCACTCTCCAAAATTTTGTGGTTGTTTGACCTTGGGAATGAGGGCCACGTAGGATTTATTCACTCTTTCAGCATACACCCTTTGAGGAAGAAATCATTGACAACACAACACACATCCGGTCCAACAATATCCCATGTTGATTTAAAAAAGTGTGTGTTCATTCCATCCGGGCCAGGGGACTTGTCATAATCTGATTTTTTTATGCCATTATAAATCTCCTCATCAGTGACAAGAGCACACATGGCTTGCTTTTGAAGTACGTTGAGCTTGGGCAAGTTTTCGCCTCCAAAATGCTTTCTGCTTCCAGGCACGTTGAAGATTCTTTTATAGTGGTTGACGAAGGTATTCCCAATGACTTCCATATCATTGGTTTGATTTCCATCCTCTTCAAGAACTCGTATCTGATTTCTCATCCTCCTAGTCTTCAAAGAGGCATAGAAAAAATTTGTATTTGAGTCACCATTTTTAAGCCAGAAGATACGAGATTTCTACCTCACCATTGATTCCTCTATATCTTTAGCAGCAAGCGCTTCTTCTTTTAAGGAATTAGCAATGTCCCATAAAATCTCATTATATGGATCCATGGCTGCTCTCTCTTGGACCTTCAACGCTTCCCTTTCCTTGTTCTTTGCCGAATCAGATAGGTCCCCATTACTCTCCCAATTTCATTTTTGGATCTGCCTTTTCATGATCTTAATACACTGATAAAGCTTGTACATGGGATTTCCTTCGATCTGTGTACTCCACGCTCTGCGGACTACTTCCTAAAACACAGGGATGCTCACCCAAACATTAAATTAACGAACAAGGTATTTGTTTTTTTGTTCCTCCTCATCCAAGTGAATGATTTGGGCATGGTGGTCTCTTTATAAAGAAGAGAAGATCTCAATCCAGAGATGAGGAAATCCTCCAAAGCATTTGTTGTTTAGAAACATCATGTCTATCTTGTTGTGAATATTGTTCAAGCCAATTTGTTGGTTATTCCATGTAAAGAAAGCACCTTTTACTTCTACTTTAATAAGATTAAGGTTGCCCACCATCTCATTAAAGTCCTTCATAGATCTAGCCGAAGGTGATGCTCTCCCCTTTCTTTCTTCCACTTTTCTCACCGCGTTGAAATCTCCTGTAATGACCCAAGACTCACTTACTCATTTGCTGATAGTCATCAGGTCCTCCCAAAGAAGCACCCTTTTGGCATCATCATTATCTTCGTACACGGAAGTAATTTCAATTTTCTTATCTTAATGACTCAGGCAGAAGTGAAGGAGCTATTTGGATTGGGATATTTCCCTGATGTTGATGTCATCTCTTTCCCAGATGATCAAGATCCTAACCTTCTTTCAAGAGTTTGAATAATCAATCCACTTAGCGTCTGACCAAGTTTTCTGAATTGCCTTAGCAATCTTCTTCCTTTTGATTTTAACTTCTGTCAGAAGGGCTACATCAGCTTTAGCCCTTCTCATTTCAGCTCGGATCGCATCTTGTTTCTCCCAACAAGAGAGTCGTGGACGTTCCAATCCATCACAGTAGGCATACTACCCATTAGACCTATGGACTGGTATGCCTCCAGTCGAGGCCATTGTTTTAGTGTTGTTATCAGAATCAACGAGTGATTGGAACCTATTATTTTCCTTCTCCTTTCTAGTTGGAGTCTTTTGCCTCCTTGTCCTTCACAGGCTGATCGACTTTCTCATCTTATCAAATCCATCTATCTCTTTAGATGTGCCTGACTCACTCGAGTTGGTGGCAGAGCCTGTCTCACTCGGGTTGGGGGTAATGCCTTCCAAGGAGGTGTTGCCTTCTGGTTGGGTCTTCTTATCAGCTTGCACAATCGGTGTTGTTAGTGTCTGCTCAACAACGTTCACACGGGAATTCTATCGAGAAGCCTGGTTGCATCCATTGCTCTACTATGGGTGATCATATCGGTTGCTCCCACTGCTCTACTGTGGTTGAGTCGCTTGCTGCTCACCCATCTTCGTAGGAACTTTGCACATGTTTTTCTCGTGTTTGAAGCTTTCACAGTGGGGACATTTGATAGGGATCCACTTTTATTCAATGCTCATGGCATAATCACTACCCTTGTCCATCTGCAATTTAACTGCTTTTGGAAAGGTTGATTTGACGCTCATCAGCATGTTCACACACATGTAATCGATCTTGGTTTTTTCTTTTGTCTAGCAATCCAAGCATTGCGGTTTACCCAAGTATGACGCAATGTGAGCAATCATAACCTTGCTCCATAGCTCTAGTGGGAGATTGTGGATCTTCAGCCATATCGGAATATAGGTGAATTTCTCATGTTCCAGAGGCTCTCCCTTCTCCCATTTCTTTAGGACCATAAGTTTCCCTTTCACGTACCACGGGCCACCTTCAAGTGCATTGGCAAGGTCTGAGTCTTCCTTGAAATTGATGATGAAGCTTCCGCTTCCTCTTCCCAACACCTCCACGGATCTGATCGGCTTCCAGAGCTTAATCAAGTGATCTTATAGGGTAGGTATGTGCGTCTTGAATCCAATGATGTATCTCGTGAGCATATTTATCCATAGCGCAGCGTTCTCGTCCACCTCCGTCTGCGGTATAATGATGGTATCTCCTTCGAGTGTCAGATCCATCTCAGGTAGTCTAGTATTCACATCACCAACCGAGTTTTGAATATAGCAGGCCAATCCTTGGGCATGCTAGCCACTCTGACCTCCTATGCATCATGGTTCTTGCGTTGGGGTCTCCTTCCTCCTTAATTTGAGGGTCGTCACTGATCCTCGCCTACGGCGCCGCCAGCGTCCCCAGAGCACAGACCCATTCCTAACTTTTTACTGTCTAAATATATGAACCTAATGAAACATACAATTCTTAGTCTCACGCAATATGACATGGCATTCTTCACTATATATAGTGGGAGGATAAAGCTTTCATTAGACCTTATGCATATGATGCATGAATATCTTATGGAATGAGTGTTATACATAATTAACCAATACTTCATTTTCATTTACTAATATGATGTTATGTACCAAATAATATGAAAGAATTAATCTCTTGAAAATGTTCAAGGAGATTATAAATGAAGTGTGACATTGATGAAAGTACTAAGATACTTTGATATGATCAAATGTTGAAATAATTTTACAACAATATGTTGAGAACCATCTGGAAAAGACTATGATAATGTATCACATGTCAAATCCACCTAAGCATGATGATGTGTCAGAATGAAGGAATTATACCATGATGAGTCATGATATAATTGTCAATTAATCTAATCTTCTTATATCCTCACAAATACATAGCTATCACTAAATAATATACCACATGAATAGTTTGTAGGACATCAAATATGATATGATTTGTGAATGTCTCAATATGTCTAAGGGACTGAAAATTATAATGAGAAAGTTGTTTCTTGAATAAGGTTTATCCATAAATCATGATTGTGAACATTACTATTAATCGCAATCCAATAACAAAATTGTTTTGTTGATAGTATAACTGAGTTTCTAAAGATTCATCGGGAGTAAAAGTAGAACTCAAAGTGTTTGAGGTCAACAAAAAGGGTACAATGAGAACAATGATAATACAACTTGTTATGGAATCTAAGGATCATGTAATATAGAACAAAATATTCTAGTAGAACACATTTGAGATTGGAGGACTATGAATCCAAATAGATGGGTTGGTCATAGAGGATGAGCCAACAAATCAACTAGAAGCCTTTTAATAGAAGTATTTTTTTTTAGGAGTGGTAATGTTTATATTAAAAGTGCACATCAAGCAAGCGAAGACCTGCTTATGTGAAATGCCTACAGAAAAGTTTTTTGATGAAAGCAGCTAAAAAAGAAGCCTACTGAAAGGGAAACAGAAAGACTTAAGCACCCCTTAATACATCCTCCTAAAGAGTTTTTCATCCAGACGAAAGAAAAAAACTGTTTTTGAGCTTTCTCTGAACTTGTTTGAGTCATAGTTGTTGCTGCACCAAGCTGATCCCTGCCTCATCATCAACCATCGCTTTCATATCACAGAGGAATGCAGCTTCAGATTCTTGCACATCCGAATCATCCTTAGATTTCATCTGTTAGTTTTCCTGCAGTTTACCAGTAAGTGAAGATTGGCTTCGACTTGTGAAATGATAATTTTTGCCAATTTTTTGCCGTTGTTGAATGTTCGAATATTTCTTTCTTTCCATAGGTTCCAGCTAATTGTGATGAAGATATCATTGCTTTTGTAATTTCTGTAGCTCCTTAAAGGGGTTATTTTGAAAGGAAAAGAGTCTGCCTAGAGAGCAGGAAGACTATTTCGCATGAAGTGGTGATGTGATTTTTGAATGCACTAGCAAATTCACCCGGGGCTGAAATCCCCGAGCTTTTACCAAAACCAAGTGCAACAATACCTCCCGCAAGCGGACGGGTCTTATCGCAGTATAGTTGAGGATCGAACCCAAAGGACAACGTTTTTAAGAATCTTTGTCAGTTAGATCTAGCTCAAGTAAAACTAATATTTAGAACAAAAGGGTGATATGGGTTGTTTAAACTAATTGCAGGAAAGTAAAAGTTGAATTAAAGATAGGTTCGGATCAAAGATATGGAATCGTTGGGATGGTACCGGGTTTGACCACCGCTACACACACAAACATACTCCTTTGCAAACAATCCAGGCAAGATATAACACTTCAAGTAGAGCTGCTGCAGAACCCTCCATACGGGCGTTAGGTCCGCGTAAGCATCACCATAGGCAGCAGATTTCTCATCACCATCCGGATCACATGTCTTACGGCTCTGAAGACACAGAAATCCACAGAGGTTGTGAACCCCCCATACGGGCGTTAGGCGCACAGAAGCGTCACCGAAGGCTAGATGGCTCGTCCCCTCGCGGATCATACACTTACTACCTCGATGAAATCCCATCCTATTTCTAGTTTGGGAGTCAGCCGCGTTAACCGATAAACAAGCAGGAGGGTGACATGTAAGGAAACATCGACGTTTAGTAAGATGATACAAAATCCAACTAAGGTTGTGAACCCCCTATACAGGCGTTAGGCACACAGAAGCGTCACCGAAGGCTAGATGGCTCATCCCCTTGCGGATCATACACTTACTACCTCAAGGAATCCCCTTCTATTTCTAGTCAGGGAGTCAAACTCGTTAAACGACATTCGAACCCATGCATTGAAGTTATCGCAACATAGGGAGCACAAAGATGAAAACAAGCATATAACCAACCTACAAGCTTAACGATAAACAACAAAATGAAGAGTTATATATATTGCCATGGAAAGATTAACAAAAGAACATGATTTGCATGGGCAGCGGGGCTAGTCCCTGCACCCCAGCGAAAGAAGACTACTCGCTCATGATGCGAGATACAAGAAGGATAGGAGAGAAAGAGAGATCCTCCATGAGCTCGGTGCAGAGGGTGGACGTAGCCCGGTGAAGAAGATGTGCTCCTTGCTCCGTCTTCTTTCTCTTCTTGGCCTCCTTGGATGCAACACCAGTAGTAGATGGAGTGGAACTTGATCGGGGTGGTGCTCTGGAAGCCAATCGGCGTCCGGATCCGATGCCTTCAAATGGGGACCCTGGGGGTCTATTTATAGGTTCAGATCTGACCCCAAACAATTTGGAGACCGTTTGGGCGCGAAACGGTTTGGAGACCGTTTGGGCGCCAAACGGTCTTGAGACCGTTTGGGCACCAAACGGTTTGAAGACCGTTTGGGCACCAAACGGTTTGCTTCGATCGGTCCTGGCCTTGGTGTGGTCGTGCGGCTTTAGTTCTTCAATCGATCCTTGCGCTTGCGTCGAACGGTCTTGGGACCGCACGGGACCAAACGGTCTTGAGACCGCATGGGACCAAACGGTCTTGAGACCGCATGGGACCAAACGGTCTTGGGACCAAACGGTCTTGGGACCGTATGGGACCAAACGGTCTTGAGACCGTATGGGACCAAACGGTCTTGAGACCGCATGGGACCAAATGGTATTGGGACCGTATGGGACCAAACGGTCTTGAGATCGCATGAGACCAAACGGTCTTGGGACCGTATGGGACCAAACGGTCTTGGGACCGTATGGGACCAAACGGTCTTGAGACCGCATGGGACCAAAGGGTCTTGAGACTGCATGGCTTTCTTTGGCAACCGGTTTCGTCATTCGTTCTTCGTGTATTCCTCCAAACGGTCTTGGGACCGCGTGGACCCAAACGGTCTTGAGACCGCAAGGATCCAAACGGTCTTGAGACCGTATGCATGGAGTTGCTTGATTTTCCTGCATTAAATGAAAGATATTTAGTTAAAATATTGATTATTGAATCAACTAAGTAGTTTTGTGCATTATGATTCATATTAGGGTGAAAAGATGTGGAATAGAGATGAAATTGTTCCAAAAAGGCAATTGAATTTCATGATGAGTATGCACTCATCAAAACACCCCGAACTTAAATCGTTGCTCGTCCTCGAGTAACATAAAGTTTAAAACTGTTGCCTAATGAAATACTTTCGATTCGTGTGATTTCTTCATCTTCACATCACAAATGTTTTCTTTCTACTCAGTATGAATGAGTACCTTAACTTCCTGGGACCACTAAACACGTCTTTCCATAGCTTCGTTCCTGAGTTCGTTTCCCAACAACGCTTCCTACCCACTTTTTCCAACACCAAGCATGTCAAAGAGTTTTGTAGGAGTTCTGAGATACCCACAGAATCAACAAGTATGCATCCGATCTGACACTGGTGTAGTTCAGGATGGTGGGGCATGTATTATGCCCTTCGGTAGAAAAAGGAGTGAAAGGTGGTATGGAAAGAAGAAGTAAATCTCTCCTCTATTCGACTCGAGATTTTTATTTGTTTTGCAATTTCATTTATTGCATATTTTTTGTGTGCACTATGGCATATTTTATTGCAGATCTCTCCTCTATTCGACTCGAGATTGCATTTCTTTTTGTGTGCACTTTGGCATCTTTTATTGCAGATCTCTCCTCTATTCGACTCGAGATTGCATTTTTGGTGGTACGCCCCTATTTATTGGAAGGGGTATGGAAGAAGTGGATACGGGGGAAGTGGTGTGCCACCCTGAACTTAGGGTTTGGCACAAGTTTGGCTATTTTGGTGGTATTTATGGATGGAGGGATACGAAGATGATAGAAGAAGTGTAGAAGAGAGTTCAGATCAAAATGCAACTTGATTTACAATTCAAAACCAGGTTATTCTCTTTGTCATACTCTGCTCAAATAATGACTTGATGCGGATCCGGTGGGGATTCTAAGCCATTGTTCCACTAGTAAGTTAGGAAGCACGACGTGTTTGATCCCTATCAGTTTGATAGATACTTACCATTTTGTAAAAAGTATTATGATGTTAGGAATCATAAGCTTCATAGGATGGTTTCAGGCAAAAGGCAAGTTTCAAAAGTCAGTCCTCTTGAGGATTCGCTTCGAATAAGGAGGATATTATGATCGAAAATGCATAGCAAGATAGTTAGTTACATTTTTATCAACAAGAGTCAAAATTTCATCAGGTATCTGTTCAAAAATTTGAAAAATTTTATGATAAAGACAACTTATATGAAAGAGGGTGTTTATGGAAGTGAAGTACGTACCACCCACCCTCCACCCCAAACTTAGAGATTTGCTCGTCCTCCATCAAACCCTAAATTCAAGATGGAGGGGAAAGGAAACACCAGGTATGACTGTTGAGAATGATTTCGTTCTGATCAGCGCCACTCCGATCTCGTGTTCTGAAAGAAAACTATCTCATAAGGCAAATTTTATTTAAGGAAAATTTAACTATAAGGTAGGAAACAAAATTTGAAAAGGAGAAGTAAAATACATTTATTGATCGGGCTGCCTCCCGACGAGCACCTTTGTTTTATGTTGCTGGCTCGACGTGGATATTATCACCATGGTGGAGCTCTGGGCGGAGCTTGGTTAACATATGTTTTTGGTGGTTTCTTTTTCAGCCATTCATTGATCTTCTGTTTGATCTTAGATTCTTGTATTCTTCCCCACACATAACGAGCAATGTCAGAGCATATAGGGAAACAACCTGAGTTATTTTGATTTGTTCTTTGTTGCTCACTTTGAGGTGGAAAGTGGTTGTAGGTAATCCGAACAGCATCATTGATAAGGAAATTTTGTTGAGGTTTAGAAGGGAAGTTCATTTGTTGATGCACCATCTCCTCATCGTAGCAATGTTGGTTGTTAACATCTATCATATATGGATCTGAGGGATATGGTTCCTTATAGAAACCACTATCCAGATCTTGTTGCGGAGGGAAGGTAAAATTAGTAATCTCAATCTGTGGGGCTACCGGTTCATTCCAGAGGGTTGTTGTTTCTGGATGAGGAGGCTCATAGGCACTTGAAAATAGTTCGGTATGTGTCATGATCAGGTTGAGAGGTGTCTCCTCTTTTTCACCAACATCTTCAATAATTTCTATGGGCTTGAGTTCTTCAAAAGTAGCTTCATAGTCTTCTTCTGTAGAGTCGAGAAATTTGATGTAATTCTTTACTTGTTCGTCGATTTGTTCATCAACTGATGGCTTCATTAGAGAAATTTCCAAGGGATCATTTAATTCATGATGCTCTTGAGTCAGTTGTGACATTTGCTCAACACAATCAATCAGATAGACTTCTTCCTGTATACTTGGTCTTCTCATACTTTCAAAAACTTTGAATTCCAGAGTCTCTTTGCCTAACCTTAGCAGTAAGGTTCCCGCTTCGACGTCAATAAGGGCTTTAGCAGTGGCGATGAACGGACATCCGAAGATAAGAGGATATCTGGTGTCTTCTATTATATCCATAATGACGAAATCACATGGAACATAAGTGTCTTTGCCCACCTTGACCGGGATATCTTTTAGGATTCCTAGTGGTCTCTTGATAGAATTGTCTGCAAGTTGAATAGTCATAGCAGTTGGAAGCAGTTCTGCAAACCCTAACCTCTTGCACACACTGAATGGCATAATAGAAATACTAGCCCCAAGGTCTGCCAGTCCTTTCTTGCATGATGAGTCACCAATGTGACATGATATTCCAAAGGATCCTGGATCTTTCTGTTTCTTTGGCATCTTGCTAAGTATGATATCTGATGTGGTCGTAGCCAGTTTTACAGTTTCATACTCTTCAGTCATGTACTTCTTAGTGAGAAGCAACTTTAGATACTTGGTCCAAGCTGGTATCTCAGCAAGAGCATCTAAGAACGGTATATCAACATGGAGTTTTTTCATAGCCTCTTTAAATTTGATGAATCTTGTATCAAGCTTGGTTTGCCTTAGACGGGATGGGAAAGGAACACGAGGCTTATATACATGAATATCCGGCTCTGGTGTCTCAGCTACTTCATCAGCAATCTTTTCAGAACTTCCCTTATCAGTCTCGTTTTCCTTTGGTTGCGATTCTGGTGTGGTCAGGTTTTGGACTGTCAGAGATTCACTCTCGTCAGGGATAACCACAGTCGGCTTTGTTGGGGGATCTGAATAATCTCTCCCTGATCTAGTGGTGACAACCTTCAACTGCTCGGGATGTTTCGGGTTATTCTTAGGTTGACCGGGAAAGACTCCAGCCGGAGGCTTTATGCTAGCAGCAAGTTGAGCAAGTTGAGTTTCAATAGCTTTCTGTTGGGCTTGTTGATTGGCTATCATCGTTTGTTGCGTTTGCAGCAACTTTTCAATGGTTGATAGCTTATCGTCAGAAGGGATGGGTCCTGTTTGACTTTGCTGTTGATTCAGGTTCTGATACTGAGAATTGTTCTGATAATTATTGTAGTTTCTGTTCTGAAAATTACCTTTGAAGTTTCCTTGATTCCCAAAGTTCTGTTGTTGGTTAAACTGGTAATCAGATGGGCCCCTGGGTTGATTGTTCAGACCAAATTGATGTGAGTTCGTAGCTCCTGAAGGGTTCCCGTATTGGAAGCCTGGGTGATTCCTATTTTGATTTGGATTGTAATAGTTCTGCCCAGAGACGGTGTTAATAGCATTAAGATTTTCCATCTGGAAAATATCTCCTTGTCCACAGGCATTGCTTAAAACAACATCGTAGAGAACATTGCATGGCAGTGTGGAATGATCAGTTCCCTTGCATGCTTCACAAAACAAAGAAGTCGATTTGACCTGCTCTGGTTGCCTAGTGGGAGAATGTCCTCTTCCAATCACAGCAAGGGATGATTCTATGTGATCTTGCTTTGCAACTAAGACCTTTAAAGTTTCAGCTATAGATTTGTATTCTGGGATAGCTTCAGCCATGGCTACCTTTAAGACTCCTTTACCAACAGATCTGCCCCAATTGGCTTGATTTTCTGCTCCCAGGGTGACTACTCTCCATGCGATGTCGTAACTTTGTTGCATGAAGTTCCCTCTAGATGAGGAGTCAAGGAACATCTTTACGTCATCCTCCACACCCCTGTAGAATATCTCTATCAGCTGGTTCTTAGGAATTCCATGGTGTGGGCATTTGCGTAGGAGCTCCTTGTACCTATCCCAAGCTTCGGCAAGGGTTTCTCCTGGGACTTGAGTGAAATTTGTGATTCGTCCCCTGATTTCATATGTAAGAGATGGGGGGTAGAACTTTTCCAGAAAAGCATTTTGGATCTGCTCCCAGGTGGTGATGGGTACTTCACTCTGTAGTGAATTGTACCAACTAATGGCTCTATCAGCAAGAGAGTACTTGAAAAGACGGAGTCGAATGGCATCATCGGAGAGCCCATTTTGCTTTGTCATGGCACACAAGTCGATGAATCTAAGAAGATGACCTTGGTTGTCTTCAGCTTGTTTGCCGTAGAAGGGGTTGTTTTGAAGCAAAGTTATCCAATGTGCTCTAATCTCAAAGTTGGCAGCTTCGATGGGGGGAGGCTGCACCGGATGATAGACATTTGCAGCCTTTGGGATAGAGAACTCTCTAAGATCTTTCTGAAGTTCCGCTGCTTGCGCTGCTGCCTGTGCTGCTAAGATCTCCTGTTGAACCGTAGCTCTAGCTTCTTGCATGAGCCTCTCTCTCTGCGCATTGATGGCTTGAGCCACTCTTCGGGCTACTTCTTCCTCTTGCGCCATCCTTGCCTGATTTTCCCTAATCTGACGATGGAAGGTTCTATCTATTTCAGGATCGAAGCTCGCTGTGAGTCCGGGACTGTCTGATCAGTGCATGCACTAAGCGTTGGAGGGCACCTGAAAATTAGGAGGATTTGAAAATGAGATCCACAAAGTAGAAAAAAGATCAAGTAGATAAGCGATAGTTTCAAAAAGAAAAATAAAACCCTAGATTAGACTTAAAAGAACTAGATTTGACTGACTGGTTCCGTTGTCCCCGGCAACGGCGCCAGAATTTGATGTGATTTTTGAATGCACTAGCAAATTCACCCGGGGCTGAAATCCCCGAGCTTTTACCAAAACCAAGTGCAACAATACCTCCTGCAAGCGAACGGGTCTTATCGCAGTATAGTTGAGGATCGAACCCAAAGGACAACGTTTTTAAGAATCTTTGTCAGTTAGATCTAGCTCAAGTAAAACTAATATTTAGAACAAAAGGGTGATATGGGTTGTTTAAACTAATTGCAGGAAAGTAAAAGTTGAATTAAAGATAGGTTCGGATCAAAGATATGGAATCACAGGGATGGTACCGGGTTTGACCACCGATACACACACAAACATACTCCTTTGCAAACAATCCAGGCAAGATATAACACTTCAAGTAGAGCTACTGCAGAACCCCCCATACAGGCGTTAGGTCCGCGTAAGCATCACCATAGGCAGCAGATTTCTCGTCGCCATCCGTATCACATGTCTTACGGCTCTGAAGATACAAAAATCCACGGAGGTTGTGAACCCCCCATACGGGCATTAGGCGTACAGAAGCGTCACCGAAGGCTAGATGGCTCGTCCCCTCGCGGATCATACACTTACTACCTCGATGAAATCCCATCCTATTTCTAGTTTGGGAGTCAGCCGCGTTAACTGATAAACAAGCAGGAGGGTGACATGAAAGGAAATATCGACGTTTAGCAAGATGATACAAAATCCAACTAAGGTTGTGAACCCCCTATACAGGCGTTAGGCGCACAGAAGCATCACCGATGGCTAGATGGCTCGTCCCCTCGCAGATCATACACTTACTACCTCAAGGAATCCCCTTCTATTTCTAGTCAGGGAGTCAAACTCGTTAAACGACACTCAAACCCATGCATTGTAGTTATCACAACATAGGGAGCACAAAGATGAAAACAAGCACATAACCAACCTACAAGCTTAACGATAAACAACAAAATGAAGAGTTATATATATTGCCATGGAAAACTTAACAAAAGAACATGATTTGCATGGGCAGCGGGGCTAGTCCCCGCACCCCAGCGAAAGAGGACTACTCGCTCATGATGTGAGATATAAGAAGGATAGGAGAGAAAGAGAGATCCTCCATGAGCTCGGTGCAGAGGGTGGACGCAGCCCGGTGAAGAAGATGCGCTCCTTGCTCCGTCTTCTTTCTCTTCTTGGCCTCCTTGGATGCAACACCAGCAGTAGATGGAGTGGAACTTGATCGGGGTGGTGCTCTGGCAGCCTATCGGCGTCCGGATCCGATGCCTTCAAATGGGGACCCTGGGGGTCTATTTATAGGTTCAGATCTGACCCCAAACGGTTTGGAGACCGTTTGGGCACCAAACGGTTTGGAGACCGTTTGGGCGCCAAACGGTCTTGAGACCATTTGGGCACCAAACGGTTTGGAGACCGTTTGGGCACCAAACGGTTTGCTTCGATCGGTCCTGGCCTTGGCGTGGTCGTGTGGCTTTAGTTCTTCAATCGATCCTTGTGCTTGCGTCGAACGGTCTTGGGACCGCACGGGACCAAACGGTCTTGAGACCGCATGGGACCAAATGGTCTTGGGACCGTATGGGACCATACGGTCTTGAGACCGCATGGGACCAAACGGTCTTGGGACCGCATGGGACCAAACGGTCTTGAGACCGTATGGGACCAAACGGTCTTGGGACCGTATGGGACCAAACGGTCTTGGGACCGTATGGGACCAAACAGTCTTGGGACCGTATGGGACCAAACGGTCTTGAGACCGCATGGGACCAAACGGTCTTGAGACCGCTTGGCTTTCTTTGGCAACCGGTTTCGTCATTCGTTCTTCGTGTATTCCGCCAAACGGTCTTGGGACCGCGTGGACCCAAACGGTCTTGAGACCGCAATGATCCAAACAGTCTTGAGACTGTATGCATGGAGTTGCTTGATTTTCCTGCATTAAATGAAAGATATTTAGTTAAAATCTTGATTATTGAATCAACTAAGTAGTTTTGTGCATTATGATTCATATTAGGGTGAAAAGATGTGGAATAGAGATGAAATTGTTCCAAAAAGGCAATTGAATTTCATGATGAGTATGCACTCATCAAGTGGGAAAAAATATTTTGTGAGAAGGTGCATTTGAAGAAGATGTGGTTAATTGAATCGTTGTTTTTTTCACAAAGTACACATCTGAATGGTCCAATAAAGCCTTTTTTTGAGATATTTTCACCTGTAAGAAGTTTATTGTGTAGAAGGAGCCATAAGAATTTTTTGTATTTTTGTGGCCATTTTTGTTTCCAGAGCTTTGTTGATGATGGGGAGATACCTCTAAAGCTGAGAAAGTTGTCAGCATGCTTGACCGTATATTCTTTTCCCCATTTCCAGGTGATGTTGTTTGAGATGTTGTTTTCCAAAGCACTAGCTAGATTTATAAAATCATTTTGGCTGACCTGGGAAAGGATACATCTTTTTAAAGAGTTTGATCTATTACTGGTAATGAGAGGAAGGGCTTTATCTATTTTTAAGTTGAGAAGTTTTTTTGGAATGGTCCATGATGTTTTAAGATTTACGACAGAGTTTTTTTCAAACCATGTGTCAGACCAGAAGGAAATATGTTTGTGGGAGTGTGGAGGAGTGTTTATGATTTGAGAAAGCATTTTTATGTTTTTGTTTATGAATTTCCAAAGAGGTGAAGCAGACTTTTGTTGGATATGGTGCCAAGGAGGTGAGTGCTGGTAGTATTTGTTTGAGATAAGGTTTGACCAGATTTTCTTTTTGTTTTTGATAAGAAAATGTATGATTTTGGCGACAAGGCAGAGGGAGTGTGTTTCAATATTTATGATACCCCAGCCACCTTGGTCAATAGGAGCTGAAATAGTTTTCCAATTTACAAGATGATAGTGTTTCCCTTGTTTATTTTGCTTTTGGACAATATTCCATAGGAAATTTCTCCGGATTTTGTCGAGTAAAGATCTTGTTTTTGAGGGTAGGGGAATACAGCTTAAGAAATGTGTAGTTATTGGAGTAATGACACTATTTAGTAGGGTGAGCCTACCCGCAAGATTAAGAAAGTTGTTTTCCCAACCCGAGAGTTTTGTGTTTATTTTTGAAATGATAGGTTTCCAAATGGCATTTAAATGTTATAAGGGATGATAGGAAGGCCCATATATTTGATCGGAAAGGTTTCTATTTTTCACTTTAGAAAGTCTTTTAGGTTTTCCAAGTAAGATTGTTGAATGTTTACCCCAAAAATGGAGGATTTTTTAATGTTGATTTTCATACCAGAGATATAGGAGAAAATACCAATGATCCTAAAGATATTCTGAACAGAGGAAATGTCAGGTGTGGAGAATATGATTGTATCATCCGCAAATTGAATTATATTTTCCAAGCAAACATATGGTGTCTGAATGAGACCGTTTTGCCTTCCCAAGAAGAGCATGCGAGAGAGAATGGTGGTTAAAATGATGAAAAGGTATGGAGATAGTGGATCCCCTTGTCTAAGTCCGTTTGAATTATGGAAATAGCCAAAAGGAATGCCATTTATGATTGTGGAGAAGTGATTTGTAGAAATACATGCATGGATCCATGAGTTCCATTTATCTGGGAAAGCAAATCCTTTAAGAGTTTGAAGGAGACAGTTCCAATTGACAAAGTCAAAGGCTTTTTCAAAATCCAGTTTAATGGCAAGAAGGGGTTTTTTTTTATATGGCAAAGATGAATAGTTTCATTAACCATTAAAAAAGCATCCTGGATGCTTCTAATTTTTAGAAAGGCGGATTGGTTTAGAGGGATGATCTCATCCATGATAGGTTTGATCCTGTTTGCTAGTGTTTTAGCAATGATTTTGTAGGAGGTGTTTGTGAGACTGATAGGACAAAAGTGTGAAATAAGTTCAGGTTTGCTATTTTTTATCAATTTAATGAAGGTTTTATTTATGTATTTAATGATGTTGTGTGGGTTTGGACTAGTTTGGATGGCTGAAAGGAGAGCATGGAAGTCATGATTAAAATGATTCCAGTTATCCAAGTAGAATTCAACATTAAAGCCATCTGGACCAGGTGATTTATTTCTACCTAAGTCAGAGATCGCAGATTGCAATTCCTCAAGAGTGAAAGGTTTAATGAGATCTTGAGGGTTTTTTATTTTGTTTTCGCATATAGAATGCCAATGAAGGTTGTTTAGGCCAGTTGGGTTATGATTATTGTTGAAGATTTTTTTAAAGTGGTTTTTTATATGGGTTATGATGGTTTGTTTATGTGAAGTGAGTCTTTCGTTTATCATAAGGTGAGTTATTGCATTTTTTCTAAAATTTTTGTTGCAGATTTTATGAAAGAATTTTGTATTTTTGTCACCTTCTTTAGCCCATGAAATTTTGTCCCTTTGTCGCCATTTTGCCTCGATTCTGTTATTTATGTGTTCTAGATCAGCTTTAATGGAAAGGATCAGGGTTGGATCAGCAGAAGGGTCTTGTTCAACATGGAGAAGTTGATCTTCGAGGTCTTTCTGGGATTTAGTTAAGGTCATAGGATTTTGAAGCAACCATTTTTTTATGTGATTTTTGATGTGTTTTGTGTTATTTAATATGTGAAGACCTAAGTTTGTTGAATGTGAGTTAGCGAGAGTCCAGTTTCTAAGACAAGATTTTGAAAAATTTGGGACTTGGAGCCAATTGTTTTCAAATCTAAATGGACGTGATCCCCAGGAGTATGTGGTTGTTTCTAGGACAAGGGGAAAGTGGTCTGATATGGTGCGGTGAGAGATGTAGACGGAAGAGAGGGGATGCTTGTCCTCCCAAAGGTTTGAGAAAATGAAATGATCGAGTCTGGTGAAAGACAGGTTTCTAGAACATGTAAATAAGGCATTTGTAGGAACAAGATCAATGAGAGAATGATTTGTAATCATCTGTTTAAATTTCTTGTCTGCAGCTGTCATGATAGAGGGTGATGGATTTGTGTTGAACCTATCAGATGACTGGGTAACAAGGTTGAAATCACCACCTAGAACCCAGGGAGTCTGATGAAATTTTGTGAAGAGGCATCGTAACTCTTTAAGGAAGGATGTTTTGTCGTATCATGGTTCCCCATAAATACCAGAGAAGGACCAAAGGTAGTCATCAGCAAGGCTTTTAAATTTGATCATAATCGAAAAGTTTTGGATGGAGAAGTCTTACAATTCAAGGATTTGATTATTAAATCCCACGAGGATACCACCTTTAAAACCTGTTGGTGGAAGTTGAATCCAGTTCGTGATTCTATTTCCACCAATGGTTTTGAGGGCGAAGGGCGTGAGAAAAGATTTTGTTTCTTGGATGGATATTAAATCTGTTTTGTTTTTATATATATGGGATCATACTTTTTTTCTCCTTTGAAGGTTTGCTGCACCACAGATATTCCAAGATGATATTTTCATGAGTGTGGAGGAGGTAAAACGAGATAAATCAGGTAAAAAAAATCAGATAGCTACATTTTTTGACCAACCCATGAATGATTCTATGTTATTTAACATGAATTGAGCATCATCATTTCTTTTAAAGAAAAAACCAATCTTGTTTGCAAATGATGTAAAATTTTTAGTGCTAGACCAAGAAGCAATATCATCAAAAGAGATAGACTTATTTTTTATTTTATGTGAAAGAGATGATGAGTTAGTTGACGCAGGTGTATCAAAACTGATTAAGCTGGGTGGGGAGTTACCTTTCTGTGGCATGTTATGGAATCCATGTAAGCTAACAAGGTAGGACCTTGATAGCACCGCCTAAAGGGTTAACACCTAAAGGGTTAACACCTAAAGGTTACAATAGGGTTTTATAATCAAGATCTTCATGGATAACATAAAAGGACAAATTGGTTGAATAAATCAAGTTTGAAAATGTTGAACATGATAGATATTTGTTTACCAATTGTCATGCTAGTTGTTGTAGTTAGAATGGACTATGATATTTTGCATATGAAAATTGGGAACTAGATTCCTTAAGGGAGTACATTAGAGGATGTGTACATGACACAACCTAAAAGGTTTCATAACTTCATGAATGCAAATTAAGTCCATAAACTATAAAGTTCTATCTTGGATTGAAAAAAGAAACTCAGAAGTGGGATATTTTTACTTGAGAAGATAGTCAAAGAGTTTGACTTGAATCAAGACAAAAGAAGAAACATGTATTTACAAAAGATTTAGTGGGAGAATATATGAATATTCCACATATGATGAGGAAAAACAGCTCAATATTATGAATGTTGAGAACTGGCATTAAAAACCCCTTCAGCAATGAAGGTATCAGTGAAATATCTTATGAGATAAGAATCAAGACCTATAGGGATAGTTCTTGAATGTTTCACTATGGAAATTTGAGCACATACAATAGAAAAATGTTGAAAGAGTTCAACATGGATGGATTCAGTGAGAAGAGAATCCACATTTGTCTCTTATGAACGATATATTCCAATTCTTGTGAAGAATGGAAATATCATGAATAAGATTTCATGGGCCAAGCCCAACGTGGATCTATATTGAATTCTATAAATTTCCTTATCCCATATATTCTTGTATGTATTGGACATGACAAGATGATATAAATTCCAATAAGGGTTATTGGAAATTCATTAAAGATATCCATTAGTACTTGAGAGGTGACTAAGGATAGATTGTTGGTCAAAGATGATAGCAATAAGAGGAAGAGTTGGATGTAAAGAGTTACATCGATGAAAGCTTCCATAAATGACAAAAGTGATAGCAAATTAAAATATGTTTTGATTTTAAAAGAGAAAAGGAATGTTTTTAATTGGAAGGGTTTCAAACTAACAACCATTAATTCTATTCTATAACAGAAACTGAGTATACTTGTGTTATGAACACAAAGTGATACTATATGCATCTAAAAGTTCATATGATGAATTTATACATGTTTCGACCATTGATAACTCAGCAGTGATGATGTAACAATAATGGAGCTAATTGTCAGGAAAGGAATATCAGATACCATATTACAACGGTTTCATCTCAGAGCGAAGAGCTAAGAAACATGCAATAAACCAACTATAAGAAAAGTGTCGCTTACCCATTGAAAAGGCACTAGCACAGCAGAAGCATGTTGGACATGTTTAGATCACTAAGGATGAGATCTGTTGGTGATTGGCTCTAAGTGCATGTGGGAGTCTGTTGGTAAGGTATGCCCGTAGAGTCAATCATATGATGATTGACATGGCATAATTACCTAAAAGGATTAGATTAATAATAGCATACATAAAGGCAAGCTTCCAATTCATTTTTTTCACTTAGTTATGAGATAATATGGATACAAAGTGAGTGTCTAGAGAATTATATTACTCAATGACATATTTTATCAAGTTCCTAACCTTTTGATGAGATCATACAGATGTTAAGAATACATATACATATTCTCATTATGTCCATGATCGATTGTTATTGTGGAAGGTTGATAGACAACATTAACACACATGATCAGAGTGTGAGTTGGTTGATGACAAAATGACATTAGTCAAGATATGGAAATATCAAACCAAGCACACAAATACATGTTAGAGAACAGTGTATTAGATAGACCCACCTTGAGAGTGACACATGGTTTTCTGGTCATAGTCATCTCTCATAGTGAAGGTGGTAATTGTGAATTTTAGACCTGAAATCACTACACTCGTCACATGTCATTGGGTACTATTTGACATCATCAAATGTAGTCCTAAAACATGAGTCGTCATAATTGCGATGATTGGGTGTCTTTGACACATGGGGATAGATTGTGAGTAATAGATTTGGGATTTGTCCCTCCCACTGGAGTATGATATCTTGGGCACTGGCTAAGAGAGACTAAGAAACACAATAGCATGCACTTGTGAATCAATATATGATATTGAGGTCAAATTATCTCAGACAATCTTCTCTTGGTTCAAGAAATATGGATTGAACATTGAGAGGATGATGTTCCATGCCTCGAGTTCATCATTAATATCAGATACAAAGAAAGTATACAATCACTACAACACCTTACATAGATTGTAGGTTGAAGTTGTTCTCCAACTTTCCATTTCATTTAGGTAGCACTAATGTGCAACTAGGCACCACTCTTTGCTCATGATGTCATAACATACATATGGACATTCACTTCCAACGTGACATGGGACCTTTACGGTCACACACATAGGAACTCATCTAGAAGAGGATTTTGATCTTGAACAACAATTGGATTGATTACTAAAGTGTTTAGGTATTCAATTCATGCAACTAATTACTTCAATGGATGATCAAGTCTATCAAATGACCATCTCACTGGGTGAGATGGTCGTTTGGGTATCCAGAAGGGCGTCTCAAGTAGTTGATACGACCGTTTGGGGGTAAGGCTGATCGAAGTTCAATTTGGCTAAGTTTTGCCCTTAAACTGACTAGCTCAACTCAACTCACCAGATGACCATTTGGGTGAGTGAGATGGGTGACTTGCTTGGTTGAGATAGCCCAGTTGGGTCAAATGAAGGTTTGAAATGTTTCTCGAATAGTTTTGATTGTTCTACTTGAGGAACAAGCAAACTAATATGAGATATTAATTGAATTTGAAATAGCCAAATTTAGATTAGGAACTACCAAATGGTCATTTGGAAGTGTAAGACGACTATCTCGCGTGCTAGACGACCATCTTGGTGTGTGAAATAGTCGTTTCAGCTATTGCAAATTGCGAAAATTCAAGATCTTCCATTTCATTCCATTCCTGCACCTTGATCTCGTGTCAGGTAGCAACTGGAACCTTAACCCTGGCCTCTACTATAAATAGAGGGGTACTGGGGGCTTCCTAGAGTGCAACACAGCACAAAAAACTAAGAATTAGTTCCCTTGACAACTGTTGTCCTCTCTGATTGTGTTAACCTAGAGAGCCCAGGCAAGTCCTACCTGAAAAGGAGGGATAGACAACAGGAAAGAACAACTAAGAAGTTGTCATTTTGGGAGAGCATGTTGGTGACTAGTACCCCAACGGGGAGGAAAACTCCTTCCTGTCTGTTCTTGGTGAAAAATAGGAGTTCTAGTTGGTCTGTGTGGACTACTCTAGAGGCATGAGTCCTTTGGTTGCTTCTCGAAGAGGAAAGTCAACATGCAGTTCATGGTGAGACCACAAGAGTCACTGTAGAGGTTGTACAAACATTGTTCGTGGTGAAGATCAAGAGATGCACAAACACCATCCAAGAGAAACTTATCTAAAGTTGCAAAAAGTGAATTTTGTAACTAGACTTGCTCCAGGACCAAGTATAACTTGCTAAAACCATCTGTCGAGTTTCATAGTGGTTGATGTGATCTTGCAATACTGGGGAATACAAATAGATAAATTAGTTATTTCCGCTTCTATATTATGTGCCCGTCTTTCCCAACATCACTCCCTATTTTCATCAGAGCTTGAGGCACTGGAGTATGATGCTTCCCAAGTTGCATGAGTTGCGTCTTTGTGTCTCCTCTCATTCTTATCCTTCCTCTTGTACTTGTTATCTTTCTTGTACTCTTCTTCCTTCTTTGAGATGCTCTTGTGGTGTGACTTTCTTGCCTTAGTACATTCACTCTGGTAGTGTCCTTTTTTACCACACTTGTAGCATCTTGGAGTAGAAGAACAAGATTGCTTTCCTTTGAAGTGCTTTCCCTTGGAGTAGTTATCTTCATGCTCACTAGGGCCATCATCTTCACTAGAGGAGGAGGGAGAGGTCTGACAAGAAAGTTGTTGTTGAAGGATGAAAACCGCCATTTGAGCTTTGAAGGTACTATCTTTGATCTTCCTTGCTTCCTTCTCTTCTTTCTTGGCTTCTTCTTCGGCTTGTCAAGTCTTGTCTCATGATCTTGTAGATTCCCAATAAGCTCCTCAGTTGGAATCTTACCAAGACTTCTCACTTCTTCAATGGAGGACACGTTTGACTCCCATCTATTTGGTAGAGACCTCAAGATCTTTGAGTTGATTGCTCCTCTATCCAAAGTGTGTCTCAAAGTAGCTAGTCCATTAATGATCATGTTGATCCTACAAATACATCTCAAAAACTCCTTCTTTCTTCCCCATCTTGAAGTTCTACAGGAGGTTGTTCAACATGTAGATCCTTGCCTCCTTCACTTGCTTTGTGCCTTCATAAGTGATGCACAACTTGTCCTATATCTCATAGGTTGTATCCCATGAGGAGATGCAGTTGAACTCACTTAAAGGTAGGGCTTCATAGAGGATGTTAATTACTTTGGCATTGAGCTAGGCATTCTTTAGGGCAACTTCATCCCATGTTGACATAGCTTCGATTGGCTCCTTGTAAGGTGTATTCATCACCTTCCACATATGAAAGTTCATTCCTTGAATATAGAATTGCATACACCTCTTCCAATAGAGGAAGTTGGTGTCGTCAATTACCGGGGGCACATAGAGAAGCCTCCCTCTAGGTTGAGTGAACCAAGTAGTTTCTTACCCATCTTCTCTTCTCATGGGAGATTTATTGGAGAAGACCCTTGATCTGGTACCATTTGTTGGATCTAGGGCTGTAGAGGTGGAGTGAATAGAGCTACAAAATTCTACAAGAATAGTTAGACCTTCAAATAATATTAATTGAAAACAAATGCATAAGAAAGATTTTAAGTCCTAACTAAGTAAGCATAGAAAGTATGATAGATATTGAAACATACACTTAGACAAGGTGGTTAGAGTGGTTACAGTCTCCAAACTAGGAGATTGTCAATCCACTACCTAGAGAGGTCAAACTATAGGACTTTCCAACCCATGTATATTTATATTCCATCGTAAGAGATATAAGGAGCCCACCATACATCCAAGAGCTTACCTATTCAAGACAAGAGTCTTTCACCTACACAAGGACTTGCCCACTTGATCAAGATGTCTTCAACCTTCCCCAAGGACTTACCCCAAGCATCAGGTCTTTTTCCTTGAAGGACCTCTTCTTGAATCTTCACCTTTACTTTCTCCTTCACCTAGAGAAGATCTTCACTCCTTCTTCAACCTTGAAGATGAACACCAACTTCACCTTCACTCAGAGAAGATCACTTCAACTTTGCTCTTTTTGAAAGGGGATCAGGAAGATGGAAGGAATGAGAGCTTTAGAAGATAACATGGAGGTAGATCTCTTACAACATGCCTAACTCACTCATAATCACAAAATTCTTTGCAAATGAGAGAGAGAAAGGGGCTCAAAGGGTTGCAATGCACTAAAATATAGAAAGGACCAAGGATATCATGAATTATCAACTTTGGAATGAACCCCAAGAGGTCCTATTTATAGATGGGGGTGTTCCTTTTAGTGTGGGATCACTTAAGAACAAAAACTAGCCATTTTACAACTTTAACAAATCTATTTTCATTTCTAACAACTCTCCAATGATTAGAATCAATTTTTGTACATTTTCCATATAGTACATTCAGTCAAGTTTCAATAAAGATAACGCAATCGATCCACTAACTGACAAAGCTAATTTTCAAACTATCGGACAATTTTGTTTTTGGGAAACTCAATCGATGAATCAAAATTTGTTTTGTTCAGTAAATTGCTCAGTCGAGTTTTGTGAGTGTACAACTCGACTGATTGATCCATTTCCAAAAATCCATCACTGATCAATCGAGATTCCAACTTGACCAATTGGTCCATTTCCAAAAATCCATCACTTATTGATCACGATTCTAACTTGATAAAAAAAGTTGTTGTGACAAATTTTTTAAATGGTTTTAGAGTGACCAAACGTCAGAATGAAGTGTCCTTGATTTTTTATCATCTTAGTTACAAGTCATATCATCAATACAAGTGATAACAAAAATATTGTAAGGTTGTTTGGTGGGATTTTCCAAATTGCACACTTGCATTGCATTTGACTTGAACTTGGACAAGCTAGGGCTTGTGTAATTTGATCCTTTTCATGTATCTAAAGCCTGAAATCAATCTTAAACAAACATATTAGATTTATATGAATGGAAGGTTAAGTTATTATCAAAATATGGACAATGTACAATCTTCACCTTCCTTGGCTCCTCCTTCTCCACCAAGCAAGGGAGATGAGATACAACATCAAGGAAGAAAGGAGAGAAAGCTAGGTGTATAAAGACCTTGTTCGCAAGGAGGAAGGTATATATCGCTTGGGTTGGAGAGAGAACGAGTGGTTTCAATCTATGCATGCCATGTGTCCAAGGTCAAAATATCTCATCCATGCAAGCATCTCACACATGCAACCAGGTGGTCACAAAACCAACGACCACAACAAGAAAACTCATCGACCAAGGTGATAAAAAAACATAGCGACCACTTAGGTATTCTTAGCGACCAAGATGGTAGAAAACTCATCGAACACCAACCCTAGGAAAGTTGGAGACCATGAGAGTTCAAAAGTCTCATCGACCGCCAACCTTAGATGGCTCAACAAAACTTGGTGACCACCAACCCTAGGTGGTCGAACATATAAGGTCAAACTCGAATTAGGGAATCCATGAGAGCGAACCCTAATCTTCTTAACACAACTCAAACCAAGATGTAACAAGGAGACTCAAAGAAAAGTATATCAATCAATGTATGAAAGCATTTCAGGCACAACAAGAATGTGACAAACTTTAAGAAAAACCCTATATATGAGTAAATTGAATGAAATCCCAAAACAAACACATACATGCATAACTTGTTCAACTAGTCTCCAATCTAGACCAAACCTAAAAATTAGGCTTGTCACACGATATCAAAGAACATATTATGGTTTGATTAAGATTTTAAGCATCTAACTATTATAAGAAAACATGTTTAATCAAAAATCAAGGTCAGGGGTCTTACAGATGTCAACCGTTGGATCCACTGGGTGTCCAAACCCATGGTTTTCCTTTAGGGATGCAAACTGATGGATGTTCTAGTGGTACAAGTAGATGGAAGATTGACCTTTGACTGATGGTAGAGTTGTTTTTAACCTTTGATCTCCTTTTTATCCCCTCATAGCTATAAATACCCCTCCCCTCTTCCCTCAAATGAACCTTCCCACAGTAAAAACGTTCTTGTTTCTAGAGACCATCCAAAACCATCAGTGACGAAAGAGGACCTTCTTGAGGTCAAAGTCTTTCTAGATCGTGGTTGCATGATGTTGTAGGGCTTGTATCTAGCTCTTATAGGATGGATCGAAGCCTTCCTACCCAGTTCCTTTGTTATTACATGTAAGATGTTCCCTCTTAACTTCATTTTGTTGTCATTCTCCTTTTTCTTCCCTTCACTATCGATAGAATTCATGGTATTCATTGCTTAAAACTCGTACACATGGATGATGGACTCTCTTTCTTCTTTCTTTTAAGATATACCCCATTCTTGAAGATAGGAGCTATCTTAGAGTTCCAAAGTGCAAAGATCGGGTTTTACCTTCTTTTCTTTGTGATACCTTGTTGTGTGGACGTTATTCTTCCCCTTAAGGTGAGTGACATAACCTATAATGTGTTTCTTTCCTACTCATAAGTTGTTTTATGTAAATCTTATTCTAGAAAACATGTAATATGAAAAATATTAGTAACATACTGGATCTCAAACCCTACCCTAGAAGTTTGACCTTTTGAGCTTAGCCAAACAAGGTTAAGGTTTTAGACCTGAAGGATGTTTTGTTGTAACTAATGGGATAATGCATGTATAAATCATCCTAATGTAACCTAATATTCTCACATCAGTATTAAGACAATATTATACACATAAATATCTTACATGAAGTAATATAAAATTCATGCTAATAATCCCACATAATTCCTTTGGTGGTAATATGAAAAGATGAAGCATAATTGGATGAATAATGGTAAATAATAATAATGAGCCACAAATATTAAGTATGGCATAATTCATTAAAATGAATCACAAAATTGGAATCTAAGTTAAGAATGATGTTCCTTGGGTCCCAATTTCCTTGGGAGTCAAGGTTCACATTCTTCACACAATATTAATTAATTTAATTCAGTTTGGAAAGAAAAGATCTATGTCTTCCCCAAAAAATAAAATAAAATATCAAATGACTCTAAAATAGGAAAATAATCTTGAATTTGTAATCTACATAATAATATAGACTTTGGGTGAATTTTCATTCAATTTCGATAAAGTTTGCTTAAAAGGTGAAATCAGGAGAAAACGTGTGTAGAACCTTCAAAATATTAAATAGATATACAAACCTCTCCAACATGTAAAATTGATGGCAAATTCGTGTCCAATACATTAAACATGACTTATGGATGAAGTTTCACCTAATTTGGATAATCCTAGTGTCATTAATGCATGAGGAAAGAGAAACAAAGAATAAATTAAATAAAGCATCAAAAGTCATCAAATGGAAAATCTAATTGAAGAGTTGGAATCTAAATGTCTAATATAACATGTCTGAAAATTTTTGTTCAATTTGGATAATAATAGAACTCTTAATTGAAGAGAGAGAAAAGAAGACATTATTTGGGAAAAAACTATAGTTTTAATCAAATATCATTTTTGCATTAAATGTCAAGATTTAAATGGTATTTCTGCCTAAAGTAACTCTTTCACATGGTTTACTCATGGTCGTATACCTTGAGTAGGAGTGTGACTCGGATATGAACGGTGACCAAGTTTTTGTTTTTGATCATTCTCCCCCTCTCCTCCATCATTCTCTGTGATTTTTGTTCTGTTGCAATTGGGAGAAGAAAATGAATCTGGTGATCCCTACTTTCCATATCTTTCACATTCCCAATCCTAAACCCCCCAAAACACCTCATCGGCCCTATTTCCTTCTTGCCTCTCCACCTTTCCTCCCCTATAAATAAGGCACCCCAAAGCATCCTCAACACCAAACGAGTGATACCCCCTACTTCAATTGGATCGTTCACTTCATGGTGACACGCGACCTACTCTGTTTTGGTTTCAGGTGGCTGCAGCTTCGACCAGGATCTCTACACCACCTTTGGCTCAATTGATTAGTTGGTAAGTTTCCTGAGCTCCTCCTTGACCTTCCTTTTCTTTTCTTTTTCCACGAGGCTTCGTCTTTCCCCCGGTCAAAAAAGTGCCTCCATGCTTTGGTCGTAGACACCGTCGTGGGTGTTCCTGGAGGTTTCTGGGCCTCGAACCTCTTGTTTCCCGCTCGGTCAACCTTTCTCAATCATTAGTTATCGATTTTCACAAGGGTTCTATGAGTTTTCTTCTTGGTCGAGCTTTCTTTTCTCTTCACTTTCTGTTGGACTTGGCTCAGTAGTTTTCTCACCTCTTTTCATCGAGCATGGGCTCTTTGGCCTCGTTGTGAACCTACGAGTTCAACTTGTTTGGTCTATGGTTTACAAGAGGTCTGTGTGAGGAGTTTGATCATATATAGACTGCTTCCTCGCAGCCATACAGCGAGGTTGTTGTTGGCATAGATGCCCAATAATGATATCCCTCTACTACCCTTCTAGCCTCTTTGCTTTTTGCTTTTCATTAAGGGGTAGTTCGGTCTTTTCACCCATTCTCTTTTCTTTTGTTTGCTCTTGTCTTTGCTGAGCTAGTTGAGAGGCTGACTGAGTTGGCCAGCCCTGATTGGGTCAACTTAGAGTCGTGGCCCTCTCCCTCTCTCTCTTCTCTTTTACAATCACTTTTCTGACTTGTAATTATCTGATTGGCCAAAGTTTGAAAATTAATCAATAATAATTTACCGGTTAGAAAAATATGAATAAATAGTCATTGGATTTAGAAAAATATTTCTTATCTAATGATGATAGTTTTCTTGTCTAACTACAATGTTTTATAATAGGTGATTTTAATGGATCTAATAAAATAAGTAATAACTTGTAAAATTCATAACTAACTATATATAAGTCAGAAAAATATAATAAAATATGTTTTGAACTCAAGCAATATAACCTAAAATATGACATGGTTTTGATAACCTAATTCACCAATAATAAAAAGGCAATTTTTAGGATTTTGAATAATTAATGGAAACCTAACCCTAATTCCACATATATGCATCATAGGTTCTTTGGAGGCCTAGGCTTGGACCTAGACTTGGCTTTGGACAGAGTAGACTCTGAAGAGAGGTATGCTTATATCACATATTATTTCTATATTGAGAAATTTCCCTCTCTTATGTATTTTGTATCCCTTATTATTCTATGTTGAGCAATTTACCTATATTTCTTCATTCTCTTGGTCTTATGGACAATAGCCTACACAATATGTCTTTTCTCTTGGATATCATGGTTCATGTGAACTATCTTATTTGTTACTGATCTTGTGATCATGGATATTCTCTTAGACTCTTACCTTTTGCCTTGGTGCATGTTGGTTGTATTTAATGCTATGTGCCCACTTTGATGTGGATGTTTATTTGTTGATATGTGATATCTTGTGCCCACTTTCATGTGGATGTATGTGTTGCCCATTGTTTGATGGCAACATTGTATAATTATGACTATACTTACTACTTGCCTCTACATTTAACATGCTATGTGATTCAATAGCACTTGAGTAGTGTAATTGCATTGGTTTTGGGTTATGTTCCCTTGCAATTTTTGGGATGGAGGTGGCCCCATACCCGGGTTACAAATTTATGAGGTTTGGCACATATTTGTATATATTGGGAGTTTGGTTATGTGCCATTCTCTATCAGGTTTTAAGTTTGTGAGGCTTGGCCGCCTTTGTGTTTATATTATTCTAGGGCTATTCTTATCTCACATGCAAGCATGTTGATGATGATATGTGCTTCTTTTTCTACCATGGTAGTGGATGTATATATTGCACAATCTTTTTCTGTTGTTTTATGGAAAGTATCTCCTTTAATGTGATTTTTTTCTCTTGATACCCAATTGGGTGGTACTTTTCTGTGACAACCTGACTTTTCTCTCTCCCCCATGGTATTCTTTATCTCCCATCTAGTGGTCTCTTACTCAATCAAATGTCAACCTTGTAGTATAAATGTGATGATGATATTTTTTTTGATGACCTCAATGATCCATTTCACAATATGTGACATCAAATCAATCTAATGTCATTCTTGAAAGCAACCCTCTCTTGAAACTACTTTTTCATGTCATCCCGAATGTGTCCCTCTTGCCTTATAATGTACTTTAAGTTGTAGAGGGTTCAATTATGAGTCCAACAACACCAAAATCACATCTTTCGGGCCTATGAAACTCTAGTTATGGTGTTTTACAGATTTTATGTTTTAGCCTTTCTCTTTATGTGTTTCATGTTGCTTTGGGCCGATTTTGGTTGCTCTAGGCCCAAATGAAATTGGAGGCCCAATTCCTTGCCCCTCCTTCCCCTTCTACTTTGGGGGAAAAGTGCAGGACTGGGAAGCACGTCCGCCACCCTTAGCCAGATTGGGCAACAAGGGCAAGCTCTTAATTGCTTGGAATCTAAACCCTAGTGCTTTTGATTTGATTATAAACACCTCCAATCTAACCCTAGTTCCCCTTGTCTTCTTACCCTCATCCTCCATCGTCACTCATCATCCCTCTCCTCTCATTGCTCACGGCCAGACGCTCTATCTAGAGTGCTGCCACAACCAATGAATGGCTGCTACTCGCACCTCCATCCCACCGTCGGCCCTAGTTGTCAACTCCTTATGGCCTGCCACTTATCTCAGCGCTCAGGTCATCCACCAAAACTCCTTCTCTTCCCCGCCTCCCTCAGATGCATGTGGGTGCACCCAGCAGCAGACCCCTCCTACCCAGCTGCCATGGGGAGGAGCAAGGTTGGGGACGACAACACCAAACAACCGGGTCCTTGCCAGTATGCCCTAGACCCCCCCTCGACCCCAACCAGACTCGACGCTCCCCTCTTGGGCTTCTGGAAGCACTTGCTCATCGGACTTGAAGGGGACCGGATCCCCTGTTCTTACTATGTTCCTAGTGGTGGAACAGAGCATTTCTGTGAGAGGGGCGAGCGTCTGAAGTGGGCTCCGATGTGGGTCGTCGATCAGCCTTGGAGCACGATGGATCGGACGATGATTGGACAGGATCAAAGAGAGGCCATCCATCTTGGGTCAACATGGCCAATCCTGTGCCTGGAGGAGCTGGGTGACACGGACCATAGGATAGATGAATCCATGATGGGCTCGCATCGAACGGATGGAATCCTTTGATTAATAATTTGGTAACATCTCGTCCTTTTTCTCTATAGTTCTGGGCTTAATCTTCTAAAATTAATATCTCCCTCATCTTAAGCCCAAATATAGCAAAATTATATATCAAATCGATCCTCTCAAAAAGTTCTACAAAGTGAGCATAGTTTTAGGACCTGAGTATGATCCTAGTTCTCCTATTTTGCTGTAAATAGAATCTTTGGCTATGTTGACCACATATAATGCATCATTATGATGAATCTTGAATCTTTAGTATACTTATACCATGTTGCTCATCAAATCAGTAACTTTTGTTCATATTTGAACCAAACAAAGGTCCTACTCTCCCTATTGCTCATAAGTGACTCCTTTTTTTACATATGTGCCTAGTGTGGACTTAAAATTCATGTAAGTGACCTAAATCTTGATATGATCATAGAAAGTGCATGGAACGTCATAATGGCATGAAAATCTACCCACACCATCATGATGCCCTCTAAATCAGTATAAGATCACCTAATGAACTAATAAGAAAAATGTAACCTAACTTGGCCAAAACCCTAAAATGAATCTAATTGGGGTTAATGATGAGAATCTAATGCATATATGTAATCTTGTTGTTAATTAGGTTTGGCATATGGCTAGATAATGAAGGATATGTTAGGTTATGAAATCACTGAATCTTGTATGGGCCTTATCTAGTTATATGATTATCACTTTCTTGCTTGAAAAGACATATATTGTATGCTTGTTTGTCTATTTTCTCAAATATTGCCATGTAGTATTGCTATGTCTTACTCGATGTTTGCCTCGTCAGTTTTATAACTTGAACACATATATAGATAGAACTCCATTATAATATTGTTGATAAAGGGTTAACTCTTGGTTACGTCCATGAGGTCCCTCTCGTATAAAAGGGTTAGCTAAGCTTGAGCACCCTTATGGACCCTTCAGACGGGAAGATGGTCAAAGGCCTTAAACGTGCTTGATATTGTTGGTATAATGAAGTGAAATGACATAAAATATGGTTTCGCATTTGGTAAACAATTAACTTGTTAATTATTGTTCGTTTAGTCTGGAAATCTTTTCAAAATTATGCAAAGCTTATATATATATGTGTATCTTTCAGCCCCATACTCAACACCTCGTGTGTTGACCCATTTCTCGTATGTTATTTTTAGGTTCAGAGATGGCTAGAAGGTTGATGGGCTTGGTGAGCTATACTATGTGTACTTGTTGTAAGATCCAGATATAGTATACATGAGTAGACTTGTACAAAGTGACTCTTGAATATGTAATTCAAATCATGTAATATAATAATGTTGTTTAATATATCTTGTTGATTGTTGAGATTATGTTGGTGCTTGTATCATATTATCTGTTCATGTGTGCTAAGCTTTACGCTTCCGCATTTATCCTTTGGTATACATTTGGTTCATGGGACTGGGATTCTGGTTCCGTGACAGATGGTATCAGAGCATGAACAATAACTACACCAAACATTGCTCACATGAAACACAAACTAAACTCACCATACATCTCAACCCTAGAAACCTAATAAGATGTCCTTTATGGACTAGGTTGACTTAGCCTCTAGGTTAGAACCTAGATGTTCTAGAACTAGGTGTAGACTTGTGTAAGTTACCTCCCTAGACATGATTCGCGACATGTACTTAGGATGTTTGCACAAATGTGCACCATGTTCTTGCTAGTTCTCTAGGTGTCATGTTACTAGACTGCCTAATGAGTGTGGTAACTCATTTTGGTTTTGGTTTTATTCGAATGGAGTATGGTGGTTTTCATCACCTGCTTAAACGTTGGAGAAAACATATTTCAAGTATTATTATATGTACATATGAAAAATGTTACCACACACAGAAAGGTAGTGAGTTTCCATGCAACCTAGGAGAAAGAGATGTAACATCAATTCTAGATGAAAGAGTTTAGATTATAGTGATAATCTCTAGAGTTGTCTAGAGCTATGATATAGGTTAGGCAAGTGAATAACCTAGAAACCTAAGATGATGATGTCGATGTTAATAAGACCCAAGTTGTTTGAGGAAGGTCGAGTATGTTTAATGATATGGAATGAGTTGGACCATGCAACCCTAGCTAAACCTAGAACCTTGTATGATACATATGGCTTGGTTGATGTGCTAAACATAGCTAGTGGGTTGACACGATTTCTTATACCTAGTCTTGTATGGTGGAGATATGATATATGGTTCGAGACCAACACGGGCCTCAATCTCTTTACAAAGGAAGACCTCTAGCATGGGACATATGAATAGGGTGACCTGTTGATATGAGTTGACCTGTATCAGGAGAAGGTTAGAGTACCTAAACTCCAAAATATTTGAAATGTTGAAAAATAGGAATGATGAAATACTTGATGATGAGTCCCTAGCTAGAATACTTCTAAGTATATGAGTTGTGTGACCTGACGTGTGGTTTCCTTGAAAATGTTGAACCCTAGATTTCCTATGAAAATATCTAACCCTAGAGAAAGAGGAAATTGAAAATTTGATGCTCAAGATATATAGGTGAGGGAGATGTCCCAATACCTATGATGATGTATATGATGTGTGATATCCATGATGAGCCTCATGCTCGGGTTAGTAGTTGTATATAAAGGAGTCTAGTGGTTACCCTTGTTTCTCAAAAGATGGGTATAAATTTTGTTATGGGTAGAAGTTTGTGGGTAACATGTCGTGTTGGACACATACATGTCTTAGATTGAGTGTCTTGATATTGTGAAGCTCTTTTCTAGATACAAGTGAGAAAGTTACAAAACCTCGATATTTATGATAATGTTGTTCCTCGAATGATGCTTGATACATGAAATATCTCACTTATGTTTAAAAACTGATATATGCCAGATGATCACTCACATAATCTAGACCTAACATGAAATCATAATATACATGAAAGATGTAGCTTTGAAACCATGAACTTGATATGATGGTGTCTAGAGAGCTCAGCTTGAATAATCAGGGGTAACATGCCTAATATCAAACCCAAAAAAAATGATTAACTCAATATGTCTATGCTCTTGGGGTCATAACTTGAATGAACATGATGAATACATTGTTTAATTCTAATTTTGAAATGAAAGATAATGAACATAATTGAGTAGAGTTGGTAGAAATTTTGGGGAAAACATAAACATGCATGAAACCTATTATAATGATGAAATATACGCATTCAATGATGGTCTCAGTTGGAAGTCATGATAATGAACACATATGTTAGAGAAATGATACTAAGAGATGGGAAAACCCTAATACCATAATGATGTCATAATGTGAGGGAATAATAAGCAAGTGTGTATATCATAGATATGAGTACACCCCTGATGATGATGACCTAAGTGTGCATTCTACTATATGGGGGAATGCCTTATCGACTATGGTTGGATACCTAGACTTGATGAATGTTTATTTTGACTAAAAACTATGATCTTGGACTAATTTTGAGGACGAAATTCCTTGTAAGGAGGGAAGGATGTGACAACCTGACTTTTCTCTCTCCTCCACGGTATTCTTTATCTCCCATATAGTGTTCTCTTACTCAATCAAATGTCAACCTTATAGTATAAATGTGATGATGATCTTTTTTTTGGTGACCTCAATGATCCATTTCACAATATGTGACATCAAATCAATCTAATGTCATTCTTGAAATCAACCCTCTCTTGAAACTACTTTTTTTAGTCATCCCTAATGTGCCCCTCTACTTTAAGTTGTTGAGGGTTCAATTCTGAGTCCAACGACACCAAAATCACATCTTCCAGGCCTATGAAACTCTAGTTATGGTGTTTTAAAGATTTTATGTTTTAGCCTTTCTCTTCATGCGTTTCATGTTTCTTTGGACTGATTTTGGTCGCTCTAGGCCCAAATGAAATTGGAGGCCCAATTCCTTGCCCCTCCTACCCCTTCCGCTTTGGGGGAAAAGTGCAGGACTGGGAAGCACGTCCGTTGCCCTTAGCCAGATCGGGCAACAAGGGCAAGCTCTTAATTTCTCTAAATCTAAACCCTAGTGCTCTTGATTTGATTATAAACCCCTCTGATCTAACCCTAGTTCTTCTTGTCTTCTTTCCCTCCTCCTCCATTGTCACTCATCATCCCTCTCCTCTCACTGCTCATGACCAGACGCTCTATCTAGAGTGTTGCCGCAGCCAATGAATGGCTGCTACTCGCACCTCCAGCCCACCGTCGGCCCTAGTCGTCAACTCCTTATGGCCTATCACTTATCTCAGCGCTCAGGTCGGCCACCAAAACTACTTCTCTTCCCCGCCTCCCTCAGATGCATATGGTAGCACCCAGCAGCAGACCCCTCCTACCCAGCCGCCTTGGGGAGGAGCAAGGTTTGGGACGACAACACCAAACAACCGAGTCCTCGCCGGTGTGCCCTAGACCCCCCTTCGACCCCAACTGGACTCGACGCTCCCCTCTTGGGCTTTTGGAAGTGCCTTGCTCATCGGACTTGAAGGGGGCCAGATCCCCTGTTCTGACTCTGTTCCTAGTGGTGGAACAGAGCATTTCTGTGAGAGGGGCGAGCGTCTGAAGTGGGCTTCGATGTGGGCTGTCGATCAGCCTTGGAGCACAAGGATCAGACGATGATTGGATGAGATCAAAGAGAGGCCATACATCTCGGGTCAACGTGGCCAATCCCGTTCCTGGAGGAGCTGGGTGATGCAGACCACAGATACATGAATCCATGATGGGCTCGCATCGAACGGATGGAATCCTTTGATTACTGATTTGGTAACATCTCGTCCTTTTTCTCTATAGTTCTGGTCTTAATCTTCTAAAATTTATATATTCCTCATCTTAAGGCCAAATATAGAAAAATTATATATCAAATCAATCCTATCAAAAAGTTCTACAACGTGAGCATAGTTTTAGGACCTGAATATGATCCTAGTTCTCCTATTTTGATGTAAATAGAATCTTTGGCTATGTTGACCACATATAATGCATCCTTATGATGAATCTTGAATCTTTAGTATACTTATACCATATTGTTCATCAAATCAGTAACTTTTGTTCATATTTGAACCAAACAAAGGTCCTACTCTCCCTATTGCTCATAAGTGACTCCTTTTTGTACATACGTACCTAGTGTGGACTTAAAATTCATGTAAGTGACCTAAATCTTGATATGATCATAGAAAGTGCATGGAACGTCATAATGGCATGAAAATCTACCCACACCATCATGATGCCCTCTAAATCAGTATAAGATCACCTAATGAACTAATAAGCAACTTGTAACCTAACTTGGCCAAAACCCTAAAATGAATCTAATTGGGGTTAATGACGAGAATCTAATGCATATATGTAATCTTGTTGTTAATCAGGTTTGGCATATGGCTAGATGATGAAGGATATGTTAGGTTATGAAATCTCTGAATCAGGTATGGGCCTTATGTAGTTATATTACTATCACTTTCTTTCTTGAAAAGACATATATTGTATGCTTGTTTGTCTATTTTCTCAAATATTGCCATGTAGTATTGCTATGTCTTACTCGATGTTTGCCTCATCAGTTTTATAACTTGAAAACATATATAGATAGAACTCCATTATAATATTTTTGATAAAGGGTTAACTCTTGGTTACGTCCATGAGGTCCCTCTTATATAAAAGGGTTAGCTAAGCTTGAGCACCCTTACGGACCCTTCCAAAGGGAAGATTGTCAAAGGCCTTAAACATGCTTGATATTGTTGGTATAATGGAGTGAAATGACATAAAATATGGTTTCGCATTTGTTAAACAATTAACTTGTTTATTCTTGTTCATTTAGTCTTGAAATCTTTTCAAAATTATGCCAAGCTTATTTATATGTGTATCTTTCAGCCCCATACTCAACACCTCGTGTGTTGACCCATTTCCCGTATGTTGTTTTTAGGTTCAGAGATGGCTAGAAGGTTGATGGGCTTGGTGAGCTATGCTAGATGTACTTGTTGTAAGATCCAGATATAGTATACATGAGCAGACTTGTACAAAGTGACTCTTGAATATGTAATTCAAATCATGTAATATAATAATTTTGTTTAATATATCTTGTTGATTGTTGAGATTATGTTGGTGCTTGTATCTTGTTATCTATTCATGTGTGCTAAGCTTTACTCTTCCGCATTTCTCCTTTGGTATACATTTGGTTCATGGGACTGGGATTCTGGTTTCGTGACATTTTCTTTTCTATGTAAGCTTCTAGTTACTTTGATGTCCTTTACTCCATATATTGCTCATTTTACTTTTAGTATGCACATATCAGCCTTTTCTGATGTCTTCTATTTTTCTCTTCTTACTGGGGTATACTTCCAATCCTAGGTGAAGGACTTGGAGGACATGACATAAAGATATGGACCTAGCTTAAGGAGTTAAATCTTGGAGACAAAGTTGTTATGGTTTATAATTCCTTCTTTCTTAGATCCTCATGTTTATTCATACATGTAACCCTATGAGGGAGATTAAGATATACTTTTATAATCTTGTTGAGAAACTGAATATTGTCAATGATTTTTATTCAGCTTCTACACTTTGGTTGTTTTGTGCACCATAAATAAGATTTGAAAATTTTACACCCACTCCAACATATCTTTTAGGTGTGTTTGGAATGGAGGTTTTATTCTTCAAATTTTTAGTTGGGAGTGGTTCCCCTCTGGGATCCCACTCCTTACAGCATGGTGTCAAAGCCCACGGTAGTCAAAATCTGACTATTTCAATTTTGTTTCCCTAATTAAAACCCTTACCTTGCATAGTTGCCCTTTAGGTGGGATGTTCACCCTCTTACCTATAATGATGATTGGTATCTTTTGATGCAATGATGTTTTGGTTTGAGGATGAAATTAGGTTATGAGGAATTAATAGGTTAAGAAGATCTTGTTATGGATATATTGTGACTTGATTTTCAAACTGATTTTGAGCACACCATTGTTTGACATCGCATGCTTTTTTTAAGAAAAACATATTTTCAATTATACTACTACATGTACAAAATTTTCTGGATTCTATGGAAGTTGTCTTGAAATAAGTCACAATAAAGATTATGAGAAGTTTTAGTTAAACCTAGTCCTAACCCTAGATTGGATTTGTGATGTGACTAGGAATATGTGGAATGATATTAAGGTGTAGTTGACCTACCTTTGTACCCTGTGACTTTTTGGTTGTTTGTTAGGGTTGATATGTTAGAGACACAAGGACCTAAAGATCAACCCTAGTTGGTTCGGACTTTTAGAAGGATACATGGATAGCATAAATCTCTAAAACATATGTGGGTAACCCTAAATGTTATTTAGTCTGACTTATTAGGTTGAACTATTTAAGGAGTGGAGAGTAGTTGGCTGTTTGATGTTTGGATCAATAGATTTTGAGGACGAAATCCTTTTAAGGGTTGGAGTGTTGTAACATACCAGATGTCAAACCCTACCCTAAAAGTTTGACCTTTTGGGCTTAGCCAAATAAGGTTAAGGTTTTAGACCTAAAGGATGTTTTGTTGTAACTAATGGGCTAATGCATATATCAATCATCCTAATGTAACCTAATGTTCTCACATTAGTCTTAAGACAATAATAGACACATAAAATATGTCACATGAAGTAATATAAATTTGTGCTAATATTCCCACATAATTCCTTTGGTGATAATATGAAAAGATGAAGCATAATTGGATGAATAATGGTAAATAATAATAATGAGCCACAAATATTAAATATGACATAATTCATTAAAAGGAATCCCAAAAGTGCAATCTAAGTTAAGAATTATGATCCTTGGGTCCCAATTTCCTTGGGAGTCAAGTTTCATATTATTCATGTAATACTAATTAATTTAATTCTGTTTGGAAAGAGAAGATCTAAGTTTTCCCCAAAATATAAAATAAAATAATAAATGAATCTAAAAGAGGAAAATAATCTTGGATTTGGAATCTACATAATAATTATAGCCTTTGGGTGAATTTTCATCCAATTTGGAGAAAGTTTGCTTAAAAGGTGAAATCAGGAGAGAGGAAGTGTGTAGAACCTTCAAAATATTAAATAAATATACGAACCTCTCCGACATGAAAATTAATGGCAAATTCGTGTACAATACATTAAACATAACCTATGGATGAAGATGCATGAAGAAATAGAAACAAATATAGGATTAAATAATGCATCTAAAGTCATCAAAAGAAAAAATCTAATTGAATAATTAGAATCTACATGTCTAATATAACGTATGTGCAAATTTTCATTCAATTTGGATAATAATAGAGCCCTTAATTGAAGAGAGAGAAAAGAAGAATTTATTTGGGAAAGAACTATAGTTTTAACTGGATTTCATTTTTGCATTAAATGTCAAGATTTAAATTGTATTTTCACCTAAGGTAACTCTATCATGTGGTTTAATCATGCGTCATCTATCCTTAGCCATTGGATCAGATTTTTGGACGACATCTGAGTCATCTCCTACCTTGGGTAGGAGCCCGATGCGGAGATGAACAGTGACCGAGTTTTGTTTTTTATCATTATCCCTCCCTCCTCCACCAATCTTTGTGATTTTTTTCCATTGCAATCGAGAGAAGAAAATGAATATGGTGATCCCTACTTTACTTATCTTTCACCTTCTCAATACTAAACCCCCAAACACACCTCGTTGGCCATGTTTCCTTCTCGCCTCTCCAAATTTAATCCCCAATAAATAGGGAACTCTTAAGAATCCTCAACGCCAAACACGTGCTTCTTCCCACTTCAATTGGATCATGCACTTTGTGGTGATGCCTGACCTACTCTGTTTTGGTTTCTGGTGGCCACACTTTGTGGTGATGCGGGCTCTCTACGTTGCCTTCGGCTCAATTGATTATCTAATAAGTCATTTGAACTCCTCCTCAACCTTCCTTTGTTTTTATTTTTCCATGAGGCTTTGTCTTCCCCCAATCAAGAAAGTGCCATCGTACTCAGGTTGAAGACACGATCATGGGTGTTGTTGGAGATTTCTGGGCCTCGGGCCTCTTGTTTTCTACTTGATCAACCTTGTCTGATCATTGGTTATCAGTTTCTGCATGGGATATGTGAGTTTTCTTCTTGGTTGAGGTTTCTTTTCTCTTCGCTTTCTGTCAGACTTGGCTCAATAGTTTGCTCACTTCTTTTCATTGGGCATGGGCTCTTTGGCCTCGTTGTGAACCTATGAGTTCAACTTGTTTGGTCTTTGGTTTACAAGAGGTATGTGTGAGGAGTTTAATCCTTTCTTCAATTAAGGGTTCTATTATTATCCAAATTGACTGAAAATTTGCACCCATAATTAATCACAGTATAATTCTAATCATGTATAACTTTAATCATGTAGGATCAAACTTATACATAAGAGAGGAGTATAACTTTAATCATATATAACCCAGAATTTGCACCCATTTCACTCAATTGATTAGACTTATACATAATTAATCAAGTATAACTCTAATCATGTAGTGCCCTGAGTCCCTAGAACTATTCTAGTGTCAGAACTTGCTAGATAGTGAAATGGGTAATCACAAGAGGAGATTGGATTCATATACTTTTCAGTATATGCGGTTCTAGGGAGGCCATATCTCTATCATCCATATCCCTAGGTTTTAGAGGGAGGTCAAGAGTGTGTCTCAAATTTGATATGTCTTGAGAGTGATTGCAGTTCTAACTCAAATTTTGAGGGTTTATGCCCTAGTTTCTAGTGTTGTGGTCTATGTATACATAAGACAGACTAGGCAATTTTAGTAGTTGGGTGGATGTGCCACCACAGGTGTTACTCAAACTGACCGAGGGTAAGAGATCTTAGGATTATGGTCATCCTAGATCTTGTATAGGGCTTATTGTGACTTCATAGTGGTCAACCAATCATTTGAGTGGTACACTTCAAACTACCAATGACTTATAAAATATGTAATTTAGAATTATAGTATACTTATAAAGGCTTATTTGTTGAATCATATTGCATAACAACCCTTGCAATGATTCTTTGGATTTATAGGTGTATCATAATGCAACTAGAGAAATTGACTATATTATGACTCTATCTATGCCTGATGTTTTCTGAAAATTATACAATCCTTCAACTCTATAATGTTATCTACTTTAATTTTATAAAGTACATAATCTCTCTATAAGCAACATATGTTGTTAGAAGTTATATCTCTTGTTGGGAAAAGTAGTTCATCTCGTGGATTGCCACATCCTTTAAGGTGATTATCAGCAACACTAACAAACCTGGGGTAGAGAGGAAGATCAGTTTTGAGACTTGTAGAGGAAGAAGGTTTGTGGGTTATTTAGTGAATCCTAGAGTCATCCATGTACTCTCAAGTCCAAGTGGGGAAGTTTTGTAAAGGATGTACAATGACTCATCATTTTAGTAGTGTACTTTTGCTTTGTAAATATTGTAAATATGTGGACAATATATTGTGTATACATGGTGATGAGACCATGAAACAGATGTAAAGATACATAGTATGGTTGTATATATATGCAAGATGTTGGACCTCTCTGTGAATGTCCTCTGACATATTTAGATAATTTATTTCAATTTTAATTATATACTTTTATGATAATATGCTTGATAGTGTTTGATCGATATTTTTGTTTTGAGTAATCTCATTTAGTGTGGCGGGATGCCACAATTGACGGTATCAGAGCCTTAGGTTCACTGAGTCTACGGGGACATAGGACTTAGGTTTTTGTGTCTATTCATAGTATCCAACATATCTAAACATTTTTTATTGTTATGTCTGGATAATGAGAAGAGCATGTTGAGAGTAGTTTTGTGGTGTTAGGAGGTGGCATTATGAGACCAGGAGATTGAGGAAGAGTATCTAAGAATGAGCCAAAACATTCCATCCTGACTCCATTTGACCCTTCGACCATGGCTGATCCAACTTTTAGTCCATGTTTGGACATCTTCTTGCAATGATTACACATTTAGAGGATAGGGTTGTTGCACCTCAACTAAGGGCACATGTTCCCAATATGGAATCTTAGGTTCTAGGGAAGATCTTTGAAAGGCTGAAGCAAATAGGAACCATAGAGTATGAGGGCACAACTAACCCAACTAATGCAAATGTATGGATGATAAATCTAGAAAAGGTGTTCAAGATTCTAAATATCTCTGAGGAGGACAAGGTGAAGCATGTTATCTACCTTCTAAAGGGTAGCATTGGTCATTGATGGGCCATAGAGGAGGAGAAGAGACCAGGTAAAGTAGTTAGTTGCGAGGAGTTCTGGTGGGAGTTTGTCAGTCGTTACTTCCTAGAGATGTATTTGGAGAAGAAGATGGCTCATTTTGAAAGGTTTTTCCAGGGATGATGGTCTATCAATGAATATGAGGAGAAGTTCATGGAATTTTTGAGGTTTTTTCCTCACATGAAAAACATGGAGAAGGAGAGGATCACAAGGTTTGGGGAGGGTTTGAATGTTGATTTGGCAAGGACAACATCTACTTTAGAGGTCTGAGAGAAGTTTTCCACATTTGTGTAGTCTATGAGGAGGATAGAGAGGGCATCAGTGGAGCAATGAGAGATAATGCAAAGAAGAGGTATGCTCATTTCCAAGGATCACCATATGGAAGCTTCAAAAGTTGATGTTTTCTCCAACACAATACCAGTCGAGTTTGACTCTTTTTGAACCCAGGACACATGTGTGGTTGTAGTGGTCCCCTAGTAAAAGGAAAGGTCGTAGTTTTATTCTACTAGGGATAAACAATTTAGGTTAAGTGTCTATAATAGGGCCGTCTAGCCTATAGTATAATACAAGAGCGTGCTTCAAGTGCAGTCAGTTTGGGCATGTGAAATGGTCTAGCCCCATGAAGAATGAGGAGGTGACACAAAAGTTGAGGCAAAGACATCAAGGCTCATTACAAAAGTAGTACAACAATAGTGGCGGTAGAGGATGTGGTTAGTCTTCACTAGCATGGTATTCATGACCATGTAGTAGAGGTTGAGGATGATAACAGGCGATGACTATATTCTACACAATGAGTCAGCCGGAAGGAGTGGTCAACCCACGGGTCAAGACATGTTAGATGGAAGTTTTTCATTCTAACTTATTTGCTTATTCCTTTATATCTATTTTGGTTGACTGAGATGTGATGCACTCATTTATCACCAAAGTAGTGATAAAAAGTTATAGTCTTCTTTTATGTAATAGGGATGATAGCCTTTAGTTAGAAACCCCTTTGGTTGGTTTTGCAGCATTGTAGGAGGTGTGTCCATCTTGCGTTCTATCTTTCTCATGACATAACATTCAAGTAGATCTCATGCCACTTGCTATGCATGAATCCAATATGATCGTAGGGATGGATACCTTGGATAAGTACAAGGTTGTTTTGGAATGTAGTTCCTAAGATGTGATGTTTTGTGATGGGAATGTCTCCTAGACCTTCCAAGGAGATAGGGATTCCTACCTATCTTGTGTCAGTTGTGATGGGTGAGAAGTTGATGAGACAATCATGTTAAGATTTTTTAGCTCATCTATTGGATACCTAGGTGATGAGTCCTAGTATCCAGGATGTACTTGTGGTGTGTGAGTTTGAGGATGTTTTCCAGATGAGTTTCCTAGTGTTCCACTCCCAGGAGAGATGAATTTTGAAATCAATCTAGTTCCTAGAACGCAACCCATATCTCACACACACTATAGGATGGCACGAACTGATATGAAGGAGTTGAAGAAGCAGTTGCAGGTGTTGTTAGAGAAGGGTTTTCTATGACCAAGCACTTCTCCTTGTGGTGATCTAGTGTTGTTTGTGAAGAAGAGGGATGGTTTGATGAGGCTTTGAATAGACTACCGATAGTTGAGCATGGTTGTAGTGAAGATCAAGTACCCATTACTAAAGATAGATGATCTGTTTCACCAATTGAGAGGTGCTACAATGTTTTCCAAGATAGATATAAGATCAAAGAATCATCAGTAGAGGATCAATGTGGATGACATACCTAAGACTAATTTTAGGACTAGGTATGGTCATTATGAGTTCATGGTTATGCCGCTTGGGATAACCAATGCACTGACAACATTTATGGACCTGATGAACAGAGTGCACAGACTACATCGTCATCAATTTGTGGTGGTTTTCATCAATGACATCTTGATATACTCTAGGGATGGTCATCAACATAACAAACATCTTTGTCAAGCATTGGACCTATTGAGACATCATCAGTTGTATGCTAAGTTCAGTAAGTACGAGTTTTGACTGTCAGAGGTGTCTTTTCTTGGTCATGTCATCTCTGTAAAGGGTGTCTGTGTAGGCCCTAAGAAGGTGGAGTCAGTGTTGGGATGGGAGAAGCCCAATATACCAATTGAGCTTTGAAGTTTCCTAGGTCTAGTTGGTTACTACGAGAGGTTCATTATTGTAGCATTACCTTTGACCAAGCTAACTAGGGAGGGTGTTCCTTTTTGTTTGGGATGACAAGTGTCAACATTCTTTCTAGTGGTTGAAGGATAACTTGAAAAGTGATCTGGTGTTAGTGTTTCGATAGCCTGGGAAAGGCTACATTATTTTCTATGATGTTCTAAAGAATGGGTTGGGATGTGTGTTGAAGAAGGACTGGATGTCATTTCTTTTGCCTCTCGATAGCTTAATAAGAATGAGGATAACTATCCAACTCATGACCTATAGTTAGCTTCTGGAATTCTCGCTTTGAATATTTGAAAGAACTATATGTATGGTAAAAGTGTCAAATCTCCACATATCACACGAATCTATAGTACATCTTTTCAAGGCGAGAGCTGAATATGAAGTAGAAAAGATGAATGGAGTTGATCAAGGACTATGATTGTATAATAGACTACCACCCTGGAAAGGAAAATCTAGTGGATGATACATTAAGCTTGAAAGTCATCTTCATCATTGTCTATAGGTAAAGCAGTTGGACTCCATCGTGTGTCATAAGTAGTACATGGTAGTGTTTCTTTGGTAGATCAATTTATAGATGGAGGTTTCCTTGTTGTCTGGTTTGTTGGTACAATTATAGGTAAATCCAACATTGATACAATAGATCATAGATGCACATAAAGGTGATATTGTGATACAGAACATCAAATTAGAGTTTGGTGGTAGGAAGCATGATGGCTTTAATGAGTTAGATGATGGGAAAATGTGCTTCCACAGAATAGTGGTTCTTGATATGGTAGTTTGAGGGAGATGGTACTTGAGGAATCTCATTCCTTAATGTACACAGCGCATCCAGGAAGTAAAAAGATGTATTATAACTCAAGGACTTGTAATGGTGGCCAGGAAGTGTAATGTGCCAGAGTTTGTGGCCAAGTATGCAATTTTTCAACAAGTCAAGGTGGGGCATCAGAAGGAAACAAGGATGTTGCAACCTTTTCCAATTTCATAGTGGAAATGGGACCATATAGCCACGGACTTTGTGGTTGGCCTTCCAAAGATAGACAAAGATCATGATTCCATGTGGGTAAACATTGATCGGTTGACAAAGTCAACTCACCTTTTGGCAGTCAAGGCCACCTACACTGTAGAGAAGTTGGTGTGGATCTATGTTGACGAGATAGTATGTTTTCATGGCATACCAACTACGATAGTATCATATAAATGTCCTTCATTCACAAGTGGGTTATGGGAACATCTTCATAAAGTGTTGGGGAAACAGTTAAGGTTTAGTACAATTTTTCACCTACAGACAGATGGCTAGTTAAAGTGGACCATATGGTGTTAGAGGTCCTTTTGAGAGCATGTGTTCTTTAGTTTCTAGGAAGTTGGGATCTCTAGCTCAGTCTGATTGAGTTTTCCTACAACAACAACTACCAGAGAATCATAAACATGGAACTCCATGAGGCTTTGTATGGGAGGTGTTGTCGTTCACCTCTTTATTGGTACAAGACAGGTGTGTATCTACTGTTGGGTCCTGAGTTAGTTCAACAGACTATAGAGAGGTTCAAGGTAATCTAACAACAGTTAAAGGCAGTGAAAGATAGACATAAATCATATGTTGATAACTGTCGTAGATCGTTAGAGTTCCAAGTTGGAGAATGTGTGTATCTCAAGGTCTCCCCTTTTAAGGGTGTGTTGAGGTTTGGTAAGAAGGGTAAGTTGTATCCTAGGTTTATGGAACCTTACCCTATCATGGAATGAGTTGGAAAAGTGGGGTACAAGCTGGAGTTACCACTAGAGTTGCACATATTGCATGATATGTTCCACATTTCAATGTTGAGGAAGTATCACCCTGACATAGAGAAGATGATACATTCAATGGAAGTAGAGTTAGATAAGGCTTTTTCTTATGTTGAAGGTCGAATTTTGATCTTGGATACATGTGTGCAAAAGTTGAGGAAGAAGGATATAGACTTAGTGAATGTGTTTTGGCATCACCGTGGTGTAGAGAAAACCATGTGGGAGTTAGATAAGGAGATATGTAGGAAGTACTCATCCTTCTTTGTATAGGCTTTTGCAGGCAAAAACCCTATTAGAGGTTTATGGTTATAAGAACCCTAACATGGATTACTGGTTAAACATACTTGTTTGATATAATTGGGTGGTTATTTTGTTGTTAAACCTTATATTATACTTTGATAAAGTTTATTAAGCTATGTTTCAAATTTGGTCCAAATTGGACTTCATTTTCTCAAGTTTTGCAAATTATGTACTTATGTGGACCTTTATGATATTTCCCCTTTTATAGGATCTGACTACAATTTAACATATGTATATTTTGCTTCATGGTATTCATCACAATATGATAAAGTTTATCTTATTTGAATGCTTTGGAACCTTGTTGCGTAAAGGTATTAACCCTTGATGTTTGTTTTGTGTGGAAGTGAAGGTATTTCCACATTTTGATTCTTGTTTGGGTTCAACAACCAATTGTTGTTATGCACTCTCAACAACCAATGGTTTTCCTTTAAGATTTCAACTTGATGGTTGTACTGGTTTGCAATCCAATGATTTTCCTTGAGGGTTGCAACTGAATGGTTGCATTGGTTTGCAATCTGATAGTTTACTTGAGGGTTGCAATTCAATGGTTGCCCTGATTTGCAATCAGATGGTTTTCCTTGAGGGCTGCAACTCTATGATTTCATTGGTTTACAATTGATGGCTTTGTTTGAGGGTTAAATCGATGGTAGCACTAGTATGCAAACATATGGTTTTTCTTTAGGGATGCAACTCGATGGTTGCACTGGTTTGCAACTGATGGTATTCATTAAGGGTTGCAACTCAATTGTTGTGCTGGTTTGTAAACCAATAGTTTTCCTTGAGGGATGTTAATTTATGGTTTAATTAGTTATGAAAAACAACATTTTTCCTTGAGGGCTGCAAATTGATGGGCTATAAAGCTTGACCTTTGACCATTGCTAGAGTGGTTTTTAACCTTTGACCTTCTTCCTCTCTCCTCATAGCTATAAATACCCCTCCCCACTTCCCTCAAAAAAACATTTCCACAAATGTTCTTGATGTTGGAGACCACCCAAAACCAATGGTTGATAAAAGAGGAGCTTCATAAGGTCAAAGCCTTACTAGATCATGGTTGCATGTTGTTGTAGGACTTAGATCCATCTTCCTAGAATGGATCAAAGCCTTCCTACCTAGTTTCTTACTTATTAGATGTAAGATCTTCCCTCTTAAATTCATTTTATTACTATTATCCTTTATATTCCCTTAACTATGGATGGAATTCATGGTATTCCTTGCTTAAAACTCATACACATGGATGATGGAATCTCTTTCTTCTTTCTTTTGCTGTAGATCTACCCCATTATTGAAGATAGGAGCTATCTTGGAGCTTTAAAGTGTAAAGCTCAGGTTTTACCTTTGTTTCTTCATGATACCTTGATGTTTGGACGTTCTTTTTTTTCTATAAGGCAATTGATATGACGTCGAATACGTTTCTTACCTACTCATAACAAAGTTTATGTAAATATTATTCTAGCAAACTCGTAATATGAGAAAAGATGGCCTTTTGTGCACTGTTTGATATGATAACTATGATGATAGAAGTTGTTAATCCTTCCTTAGAACCTATTTATGTTTCTTCTTTTGTGAATGAGCTTTTCCATGAACATGCAAGGTCTGAAATCTGAAGATATTGGTGTTATGACTTCTAAAAATGTCATAATTGTGATTTTTTAGTACCCATTGTATATAAGTCCGACCCACACTTGAAATCTTACTATATAGTGGTTAATCGATGGTAGTTTTACTACTTTTAGTTACTGTTTTGATGCTCAAATGATAGTTAGATGAAATCATAATGTTGAAAGTATCTCATTCATGCTAGGTTTTAGTCACATAAATGTCTAATTCTTGGAAATTCCATAACTCTTACGTCCAATGGAAATCTATGATGAAATTTGGGGTGATATATTTTCTATTACTTCTAATACTTCTTGAAAAATTTATTATAATAGTGATGTTGCTACATGAATTTGTTTCTGTTTTTTCCTAAATGACATTTTGGGTCGTAGGTACCCTAGCTTGAGATCCAGTCCTTTCTATGGATGGGAATGGATGAATGTACCATGATGGAGTAACATGGAACATATTTCATATGTTTTATATCTTTGGAATATGTATTCTAGAAAATTAGTTTGTAAGCATTCTTTAGGAAATTGTATGTAACTTGGTTGATGTTGTCAAATTACTTTAATAATGTAATTAATCGATTGTAACTCTAATCAAGTACTTCTCTGAGTCTGTAGAACTATTCTAGTGTTATAACACGTTGGATAGTGAAATGAGTAATCACAAGAGAAACTCAGAGTCGTATAGTATTGAGTATATGTGAGAGCAAGGATGGTATATCTATGTTGTATACATCCTAAGATTTTAGAGAGTGGTCGAGGTCGTGTCTTAGAGTTGATATGTTTTGAGAGAAACTGTGGTTGTAACTCATATCCTGAGGGTTTATATCCTAGTTTCTAGTGTTGTGTCCTGTATAACCTAGATGAACTAGGATATTGAAGTAGTTGTTCTGATGTGCCACAATGATTGAACCTGAAATGAGTGAGGGGAAGAGATCTTACGATTCTGGTCATCCTAGATCTTGTACGGGGATAATTGCGACTTCACAATGGTCATCAAGTAGTTTGAGTGGTACACTTCAAAGTACCCAAGGCTTAATAAAATATGTAATTCAGCCATGTAGTATATTTGATTGGATTATTTGGCAAATCACATTGGATGATAATCCTTGATATGATTCTTTTGATTTATAGGTGTATTGTAATGCGGTAAAATAAATCTACTATAGTTATAACTCTATCTATGCTTGGTTTTTTGCATAAATTATATAGTCTTTCAACTGTGCAATATTATCTTATTTAATTGTTTAAACTACAAAATCTTTCTATAAGCAGTAGATTTTGTTAAAGTTTTGTCTCTCATTGGGACATGTAATTTACCTCATGGATCACCACATCTTTGTAGGTGATCACCAACAGCGCCGACAGACCTGTGCTTGAGAGGAGGACGATTTTGGAGAGTTGTAGAGGGCTAAGGTTGGTGGGTTATTTAGGGAGTCCTAGAGTCCTCCCTATACACATAGATCCTGGCATGGAAGTTTTATAAATGATGTACAATGACTTGAGATTATGGTAGTTTACTTGTGCTTTGTATGTGTTGTAAATATGTGGACAATGTCTTTTGTATACAGGTTGTGGCTGAGACCATAGGACATTTGTAAGTATTCTTGGTATGGTTGTATATATATTCAATATAATGCAACTCTATGTAAATGTCCTCTAACATATTTAGAAGGTTAATTTCGGTTATCATGTACCTTTATGATAAAATAATTGATTAGTGTTTGTTCGGAGTTTTGGTTTTGAATAATCTCATTTAGTGTGGCGGGTTGCAACAATTAGGTTTGCAAGTAGCATCTATATTGTGCTTTACAATATACATATACATGTATATTCTCAAAAAACAAGACAAGGGACAACAATTGGCAACAAATTATTTTTGACATGTGAGTACATTTGAATATTTTCATTTAGGAATGTATTTAGAAAGTAGGTCATATGTGTTTATATATTTTAAGAAAAATTATGTTTATTTCTAATCATCTACTCTTTATACATTTAAAGAGTAAGAAAAACATTGTTACTCATTTAGTGTTAATATATCACTGAATTTGTTTACCTCTTTGTTCACTTAAATGAATTGTTGTATCCTGAGAATAGAAAAATATAGTTTACCATTTTTCTACTAAGAATATAACATGGGTATATTGAATCATAGGTGTTTATAGGAGTTGGATGAGATTGTTTACTCCAATATATCTATACATAAAAATTCATACAATTTATTATTTTGTTGTATTTAATTATACTTTTTTGTATTTAATTATCTTCATTTGTGTCTCAGCTATCCTCAACATGCCCAACAACTCTATCAATGGCTTGTCAAATTCGTTCATGTTGTAGTTCATGATAAAATGACTATATGACTCTGGAAGGGACTACAAAATCAAGTCAGTGGCCAACTCTTAACCCAAGGGGAATCCCAGTCTAGCTAGGTTCTCCACATACCCAATGAGCTTGAGTACATGAGGAGCTACTAGATCTCCTTCTGTCATGTTGCACTTGAACAATGCCTTGGAGACATCATATCTCTCTTGTCTTGCCTGATCTTAGTACATGTTCTTGAGATGTGTGACCATGTCAATCACCCCCATGTTCTCATGATTCCCTTACAACTCATGGTTCATAGAACATAGAATCAAACACTTGACATCCACAAAATCTTTAGTATGCTTCTTATAAGCATCCTTATCATCTCTTGGAGCATTTTGAGCCAGTTCCTTGGGTTCTGGCATTTCCAGGACATAGCTTGCGCTCCAACATGAGAACAATTCTCAGTGTCCTGAACTAGTTGTGGAAGTTGTTCCCAAAAATTGATTGTTTGGTGTGGCCATTTGATTCTATAAAAGAATATGCATTTTTTTCAAAAAAATCATTTTTGATTTGATTTGATTAAAATTTGGGCGATAACAATTAGGTCTTTAATTAATTATCGTTTTCATTATTTTGCTTAAATTGATAACCCTCAAGTATCAATTTAGAAAATTACAATGAATAATTTTCTAATGAGCCAAGATCTAAAATGATTCAATTATTACCCGGCCTACACTAGCGTCCATAGTTAATCATTAAGGTAGGCAATCATGCCAATTGCATCATATGTAATTCTTTCATAGATGACATGTGTAACTCTTTACCATAATCATCTGCATGCTTCGGGGCCCAAACTCTCTGAGAATCACCAGTTCAGCCCAACCCAATATCCAATACTACAATAATGCACCCTGCTTTGGCGGCACCTACATTACTACAATCACACTTCCATAAGGTAGACCACGCACCATGCTTTAGCATAACCTACGCTTGTTCGAACAAGTTTTTCATGTGTATTTATATTAGAAAGCATCTTAGACTTAATATGTTTTGATTGAGGGGTTTTATATATATCACATATATACATATGTTGTATCCAATCACCACATATATAGTACGTATCATATACATGTTATATTCCACAACATAAACATGCAATATAAAACAAAAAGCAACAATTATGGCCATGTCTACTTGTAATTCTATGGACTCACAAGGAATTACTACCACCTAGGTCAATCATCACATCACATGCATCAACCTACGGTTGATGTACATCTGTGCTTGCCAATCTAGGTAGATCGGTTCAACCTTTGAACTGGTCGTCTTGCCTCATGGCCACTCATTTGGTCCTCCTATCAAACTAATGTTTGGACTCCTTCCAAATGGTCGGGCCTCCATGGACGGTCATCTAGCTTCCCATCCAATTGATGTTTGGACTCCTTCCAGATGGTCAGTTGGGCCCACTAGGTAGTCATCTGGTTCCATTGTTCTCTATCCTCCATGATCCTTCAGATTCTCATCTTGTCTCACAAATTGGTCATCTCAACCAGAAATGAACGTCTTCAACTTTGTTGCATGAAAAGAAACTATCCTATTGCTACTTTATTGTATTGAATAAGGGAAACCTTGAGTTACATTTAAGGGTTGCATATATAGGAAAGCATTAACTTTACATTGGGAGGAGGGAGGTAGAGGATCGGTGCACAGACCAAGATAAATAGCAACCAAGCCATCCAACCACACTCATTAAGACCGCCCTCTCTCTAGGGTTACGCTCTCCCCTCTCACTAGCTTTCCCCGGCGACTGCCGCTGGGGGGAGGGAGTGTCTCTCCGACGCTTGCCTCCCCCTGGCCTCCAACATCTCTCGATGGTCTCCAAGTGTTTGCGCAAAGCGTTGCTTTGGTGAAGGGGTATCGTATTGGGCACCACCTTAGTGTGATGGTTTGGAGTGGAGATGAGTGGCACCGTGTGATTCAATGTTTGGGCCAGAGCTTGCAATTTGTCTAAGGTGACTCCATACTGTTCAAGTGAGATGGTTGGAGAGAGTAGCTCCCAATCAGATTTGGTTTGTGGTCATGCTTCATCACACTGGTAATGAAAGGGTTTATCCCCCAACCTCTCCAGAACCTCCTTCTTCTCCTCTGAGGATACCTAGGCTACCCTGGGGGCACTGGCTCGATCCCGTCCAATGCCATGGTGAGACTTCGGCAGTAGATGGACATGGTTGTTGGGTGGTTATCGGAGATGCGCTCCTTCCAACAGTGATGATGGAGCAGCGTTGTGGCATCCATCTAGGATGTGCGGGTGCGGTCTCACCTCTGGCACTTGGGGCTTTCTGCTACTGTGATTTGGGTCGTCCTCCTGCTGATTGATGGTATGCCTAGTTGTAGTCAAGGGCCTCTTCTCTTGATGGGGTCTCTACTACAACTGGTTCGAACACCTTCAAGGTGTTTGCCATTTTTCCTCGATGCATTCTGGTGCATCACGAGGTTTGGGCTTATGAGGGGGGCAGGTTCCTCTTCTCTTCCTCTTTGTCCTTGTTGTTGCTATGTGTAGGAAATACTTTTGGGTGTTTGTGTTTGGTGCTATTTTTAACAACTTCTCGGGGGATCATGGACCATTGCAGGTTGCATTTTGGTTGTGTGATGGGATGTTAGTTCGAAGAATCTCCCTAATCTTGGCATAGTATCACAACTTGTGGGAACTTTTAATAGATAGTTGGTGTTGTGCCAAGCATGAAGGAGTGAATTGGAGCTGACCTTCCCATCCCACTCTTTGTTGTTTAAAACGCACTATCTCTTGCTTCTCATATGGTTTGTTCATCTTATGCTGATCTGATGTTAGGGGTTCCTTTTCTTGGGTGTTCACCCATATAGAAACCTAGAGTTGGATAGCTGAGAAGGTCAGAAACTTCATTCCTAGCTACAGGCTGGATTGCTAGTGTATGTTCTATGTCAAGTTGTCATTACCATTTGTGGGTATGCTGAATGCATGTAATAGTGGCTTGTAGTAGCCATCTTCTCGTAGGACTACCTGGACCTAGCTTGTTTAGTTTGATTAATTTTATTAGTTTTTGTTTCTGCCTAGATATCTTGTGTGTCCCCCTACATGGGGATTTTGATCCTTGTATGAGCTTTCTTAGCTCTCGTTGATGTAATGGGGTACTTAGTGCCCGAAGTTTTTGGTATTAAATAGTAACACATTTTTTGACCGACCAAAAAAAATAACCATGCCATTCACCATCAAAACCAATTTTATGACGACGCGTATAAATTTCATATATATTATATCTCATATATATATTAGTTTGGGATTATGTGGTCTTTGATTGGATATGCATATGAGAGAAGTTTAAATATTCACATCGCATGTAATAAATAAATGATAAAACCAAAAATCTGATCATATTGATTATCCTAAAACATAGTAAATTGGTGTGGCTATGATACCACTGGTGGGAAACACGGGCACATAGTATAGAAGTGGAAACAAAAAAATTATCTATATGTATTCCCCAGTACAACAAGATCACGTCAACTACTATGTAATAGGAAAGATGGTTTTAGTGAGTTATACCTAGTCCCGGAGCAAATCCAGCAACAAAGCTTGCTTCTTTGCAACTGTTGATAAGTTTCTCTTGGATGGTGGTTGTGCAGCTCCTGGTCTTCACCATGAACAATGTATGTGCAACCTCTACAGCGAGTCTTGTGGTCTCGCTACGGACTATAGGTTGAATTTGCTCTCTGAGCAGTTCCCAAAGGACTCCTACCTCTAGAGTAGTCCACACTGACCAACTAGAACTCATTTCATTCACCAAGAATGGATAGGAAGGAATTGTCCTCCCCGTTGGTGTACTAGTCACCAACCTTCTCTCCCACAATGACAACTTCTCAATTGTTCTCTCCCATAGGCTATTCCTTCTTTTTATGTAGGACTTGTCTGGGCTCTCTAGGTTACCACCACCAGAGAGGACAACAGTTGTCAGAGGAACTGATTCTTAGTTGTCTGTGTTGTGTTGTACTCTGGGAAGCCTCCAATACCCTTCTATTTATGGTAGAGGCCAGGATCAAGGTTCCCAGTTGCTATACATTATAGGATTAAGGTGCGAGAGTGAAAACAATGGGAAGATCTTGAATTTTCATAATCTGCAACAGCCAAAATGGTTGTTTTGCACACCCAAACGGTCTTCTGGTGCACGAGACTGTCATCTCGCACTACCAAATGGTTGTTTGGCAATTCCCAATATGAAACAAATTTGGCTATTTCAAATTCAATTAATTTCTCATTACAATTTCCTTGTTCTGTAAGCAAAGAACAATCAAAACTTTTTGGAAAACATCTTGAGCCTTCGTTCGACCCAATCGGGTCGTCTCACCCAAGCAAGACACTCATCTCACTCACCTAGATGGTCGTCTGGTGAGTTGAGTCGAGCCAGTCAGTTCAATCACATTGAATCGGTCGGTTTAAGGGTAGAACTTAGCCAAATCAAACTTCGATCAACTTGACCCCCAAATGGTCGTATCAACTACTTGAGACACCCGTCTGGCTACCGAAATGGTTGTCTCACCCAGTGAGATGGTTGTTTGGAAAACCTAGTTAGCCAATCAAGCAATCAGTTGTGTGAATTGAATACATGAATGCTTTAGTAATCAATCCAATTATCGTTAAAGATCAAACTCCTCTTCTAGATGAGTTCCTATGTGTGTGACCATATAGTTCCCATGCCACATTGGCAATGAATGTCCATAATTAGCTTAAGACATCACAAGAAAAGAGTGGTGCCTATTCGCACATCAGTGCTACCCAAGTGAAATGGAAAGTTGGAGAACAACTTCAACCTACAATCTGTGTAAGGTGTTGCAGTGATTGTATAATTCCTTTATCTTTGATATCTAGGATGAACTTGGGGCATGGAAGTTCATCCTCGCAATGTTCAATCCATGTTTCTTGAACCAAGAGCATATTGTCTGAGATAATGTGACCTCAATATCATATATTGATTCACATATGCATGCACATGTGTTTCTCTGTCTTGTTTACACAGTGGCTAGTATATTATACTCCAATAGGAGGGACAAATACCATATCTAACACTCATAATCTATCTCCATGTGTTAAAGTCACCCAATCATCACTGTTATAACAACCCATTTTTCAGGACTGTGTTTGATGATGTCAAAGCGTACCCAATGACATGTGACGAGTGTAGTGATTTCAAGTTTAAGAATTACAATCACCACCTTCACTATGAGAGATTACTGTGACCACAAAACCATGTGTCCTCTCAAGGTGGTTCTGCCTGATACACTATTCTCTAACATATATATGTGTGCTTGTTTGATATTGTCATGTCAAATCTAAAGAGATTTAGTCATCAATCAACTCGCACTCTGATCTTTTGTGTTATCATTATCTATAAACCTTCCATAATAATAACTGATCAAGGACATAATGAGAATAGGTATATGTACTCTTAACATCCGTATGATCTCATCACAAAGTTAGAAACTTGACAACATACGTCATTGAGTAATATAATTCTCTACACATTCACTTTGTATCCTTATTATCTCATAACTAAGTGAAATAGAAGAATTGGAAGCTTGCCTTTATGTATTTTATTGTTTATCAAATCCTTTTAGGTAATTAATTGAAGAAATTACCCACTCTTCTTGAATCTTTGCCTTTCACGTCTCTGCCACATGGAGAAGATCTTCACTCCTTCTTCAACCTTGAAGAAAAATAGTAGCTTTACCTTCACTTGCAGAAGCTCACTTCAACCTTTGCTCTTTGAGGAAGGGGATTGGGAAGAGTGAAGGAATGAGAGCTTTACAAGATAACACGGAGGTATCTCCCTTACAACATGCCTAACTCACTCATCATCACTAAATTCTTTGTAAATGAGAGAGGGAAAGGGTCTCAAAGGGTTGCAACACACTCAACTATATAAAGGACCAAGGATAGCATGAAAGAGAAACCTTGTAATGAACTCCAAGAGGTCCTATTTATAGTTGGGAGTGTTCCTTTGAGTGTGGGTATCACTTAAGAACAAAAAATAGCCATTTCACAACTTGCAACACATCTATTTTCATTTTTAACAACTTTCCAATGGTTGGAGTCACTTTTCTATGTTTTCCATATAGTACATTCGGTCGAGTTTCAATAAAGATAACTCGCCCGATCCACTAACTGACAAAGCTAATTTTCAAACTATTGGTCGAGTTTGTTCTTGGAAACTCGACCGATGAGTCAAAATTAGTTTTTTTCATTAAATCAGTCGGTCGAGTTTTGTGAGTGTACAACTTGACCAATTGATCCATTTCCAAAAATCCATCACTAATCGGTCAAGATTCCAACTCGATCGACAAAATTGTTGTGACAAATTTTTGAAAATGATTTCATAGTGACCAAATGTTGGAATTAAGTGTCCCTGGTTTTTTTCTCATCTTAGTTACAAGTCATATCATCAATACAAGTGATTACAAAAATATTCTAAGGTTATTTGGAGTGATTTCCCATATTGCACACTTGCATTGCATTTGACTTGAACTTGGACAAGCTTGGGCTTGTGTAATTTGATCCTTTTCACGTACCTAAAGCCTGAAATCAATCTTAAAAAATATATTAGATACATAAGAATTGAATGGTTAAGAAATTATCAAAATATGGATAATTTTTAACTCTCAAGTCAACATTGTCCCCCTTTTGACAATGACAAACCATTCCTCAATAATATTAAAAAGGATATGTAAAGTTATACCTTAGCCTTATGAATTGCAAGGGGAATCAAAAAATTTACAATGTGAATTTCTCCCCCTCAATCTATGCTCATTCTTACATGCATAGTTAGTCTTTCTACACAAATCAATATAACAAGTATACACTATATGGTCCTTTAGCAAGTCACGTCATAAAGCATATATTGAACAATATATGGTCCTTTAGCAAGTCACATGATAAAGCATATATTGAACAAGGAAAGGATCACAGAGGAAATAAAAGCAATATAGTTGAGCTTTAAAACATTGAACTTCTCTCCCCCTTTAGGCATTATCAAAAAGTAAGGGGGGTAGAAGAGCACAAAATAGGTCTTCACGAAGGACAAACAAAACATACATCCACAAGATGAAACATGGAACCTCATAACACACAACAAACAGAGATGAGAGAGAACCAAACAATCTATGTCATAATCAAAATATGGGAAACATAGCACAAACTCATGAGATATAGTCAGTCAAAGAGGGAGTGTACATATGTTAAAGATTACAGCACTGAAAGCATGTCCTAAAAAACAACTACCAGCCAAAACAATGAAAACAACATGATGATAGAAAATAGTACATCTTAGATCATGTGTCCAGATGTTTTAGTACAAAATTAGTCTAGAAAGACATATATGATCAACATCTAAAGACTAAAAACTAAAACATATAAACATCTAGGCTATCTATGTCCACAACATCATCATAATCAACATCATTAGTAGAGGCTTCTGGCTTGTAGTCATCATCTCCATCTGAAGGTGCAACAGAGATAGCAGCTTCACCTTCATCACTAGATGCATCGCCAGAGCCATCATCAGGACCATCTAAACCATCCTCACCATCATCCTCAAAAGACTCCTCATCAGCAACAACAACTTCCTCATTGACCTGATCGGGCATCTCCTCATTGACTAAAGGCCAAACACCTGACGCAAGTGTGGGTAAGTCCTTGGTGAAGGCTGAAGACATCTTGATCAAGTGGATAAGTCCTTGTGTAGGTGAAAAACTATTGTCTTGAATAGGTAAAACCTTGGAGGTATGGTGGTTTCCTTGTATCTCTTATGATGGAATACAAGTATACATGGGATGCAAAGTCCTAGAGGTTGACCTCTCTAGGTAGTGGATTGATGGTCTCCTAGTTTGGAGATTAGAACCACTCTAACCACTTTATCCAAATGTATGTTTCAATCTCTCTCATCCTTGATATGTTTTCTTAGTTAGGACTTCAAATTGTTCTTAAGCATTTAGTTTCAATTAAAATAATTTGAAGGTCTAACTATTCTTGTGAGAATTTTTAAGCTCTATTCATCCCCCCTCTAGATCCCTTGATCCAACACCTTGCATGTGTACCTAAGGTTTGGATCTACCCTTGTTGAGGTTGTTTGGTGCTTCCATGCTTTGCTTCTTGGTCTTGGTAATTGTGATCTCCCACCCTTCCTTCATTTCCCTTGTTTTTTTATCTTCCCCTCTCTTCTTCTTGGTCAGATCCATGGTGTTTGACAGTGAAGCTCGTGCTAGAACTTGAAGAACACATGTTTCTTGTTTCCTTGACCTAGGGCTTTGCTTATTTTTGTAGGAGGATATAGGTTGGCCATGAGGAGTGCTCAAGATAGGGCTTCTTCTCTCTTTCCTTCAAGATACCTTGTTGTTTGCAGTTGTTTCATCTTCTTTGGGGTGATTTATATAACTTCCTCTATGATTATTGCTTACTCATATTTTGCATGCATGTGATCTTGCCCTAAAGCATTGTTCTAAGTAGAAAGATGTTTCCTTTACATAGGGTTTGTGTTCATATGGTAATTGTTTGGTAGTGTATCTTCTTGGATGAACCCTAACCATTGTGCATGGAACTTAGTTGGAAATGGAAGCTTACATGCTTGTGGAAAAATTATGGCTTTTGCTCTCTCTAATGATGGTTACTACTTAGTGTTTTCAATTTATCTCTCTCTCTCTCCTTGTGAGGCAACTTGATGACCCTTTTTATTCTTGGTGGTAACCAACTTGTTTCATTTTTAGTGGTTGATGAGATTTTGGTCTCCTCATGTTCGCCCAAGATTTTTGTATTCCTATTTGGTCAATGAGATTTTGAACTTGATGGTCTCCAAGGTTTTGAACTCATGTTGTCAATGAGTTTTTGAACTATGATTGTTCACCTAGTTTTGAACTTTATCTGGTTGCTAAAGTTTTGGAATACTAGAGGTTGATGAAGGTATTGAACTCTAAGTGGTCGCTAAGGTTTTGGTGCTATGTTGGTCGATGAGAATCCTAACCCTAGTGGTCGCTAGGCACCTAACCGTAGAGGTCTCCAAGGTGTTCCTAACCCTAGTGGCTGCTATTTGTCTAACCCTAGTGGTTGATGAGGTATCTGACCCTAGTGGTCGATGAGGTCTCTGACCTTAGTGATTGTTGTTCTTTTTTACCCTTGTGGTCGATGAGAATTCCTGACTTCATAGTCTCCATGATTTCCTAACCTATGATAGATGAGTTTTCTGATCTTATGAATATGAGTCAAGGGTTTTAGTTGTAGGGAATCAAAATGGCTATAGTTGACCTTACATATTTCATGATCTAATGGGAATGCTTGAAATTAGGGTTTTTCCTTGAGTGTTGTTTTGTAGCCCTAGTTGAACTTTTATCTTGTTGAACCTAACCCCATCAAATAGGTGATGATGGTTAATCATACTTAGTTTCCTTATATGATTGGTGTGAGGAGCAATACTCTCTCAATGTTTTTATAACCCTAATATGTTGTCATATGAACACCATGTGCTCTTAAATGCAATGCTATGTTGAACTTATATGTCACATGTGTGGTGATGGTTTGATGAGCCTTTGGTAAGGCATGAAGAGATAATGATGATCTTATAGGGAATGATGTGATGGTCTTAGTGACCTTGAGCATGGTTGAGATCTTGTGGAGGTGTGACCGTCTTCACTATGTGACAAGGATTAGTATCATGTGATGATGTGATAACAATTATATTTCATACGTGTTATATCTTCTAGAGTTGTAACATACCCATGTTCTTGTAGAACTCTTTTAAGATTTGTATGTAACTTGATTGATGTAGTTTATTGATTACCCAATTAGCATTAACCATATGCCATAGATCCAGTCTAGTGTCAGGACTTGTTGAATGGTGAAATGAGTATTCCTCTAATGGAAGCTTGAAGTCATATATTGTTGAGTGTGTGCATTTTTTAGGATGGTTGTGGTCATACCTCGATAGGAGAATGGTTGAAGACATATCTCTTATGATTCTAATCTAGTATATGACATATGATTGAGGAAAACTATGGTTGTACCTCGAATGATAGGGTTTTGAATGCCTTGGTTACTAGTGTCATGACCTATATACCTATGGTGGACTAGGTTGTTTTGTAGCTGGACGTATATGTCAATGCGACAGACTCGAATTGACTAAGGGTGGGTGAGATCTTAGGAGTCTGACTCACCTAGATCTTGTATGAAACTGATTTCAACTTAGTAGTGGTCATTAAGAGTCTCAATGGTATATCTCAAACTCCTCAGGGCTTAATAAAAGATGTAATACACTGAATGGTATATCTATTTTGGGTTAAATGTAATTCACATTGGTTGAGAACCCTTTCCCTATTTCTAATGTTTCTAGTTGTTATATCATACAATAGGAGTAGTTAACTGTCTAGAAGATGATAGTTTTATATATTTCTATATACATTGTTAATAATGCATGTTATTATACCTATCTATTTAACTAGCTTAACCTATTTAATTTGCTTAATCTTCTTAATACTATATAACCTGATGTAATAAATAACCATTAATGAGAGTTATATCTCTTGTTGGGACGTTGGTCTCACCCCATGGGTCAGCACATCTTTTTAGGTGATCATTAGCAATGTCGTCATGATCTTTGTGGTGCGGAAGATCATATTAGAGAGCAGTAGGAGTAGAAGGTTTCCTGGTGTTAGTCGTCCTTGTACTCTCAAGTATGGGCAAGGGATGTTTTGTAGATGATATGTATAACAAATTGAGTTTTTGGTAGTGTATTTATGTTTGTATATGGCATGTATATATGAAATGATATCTATTGTATATAGGTTGTTGTTGATGGCCACTGGACATACATATAAATACCTAATGTGGTATGTGTTGATATGCGAGTTGTTGGACCTTTATGTAATATTTTTGAACATGATGGTAATATTTAAATCAGTTTTAATTTACCCTCTCTTATGGTTATGTGGTTAATCAATAGTCGATGGTGTGTTTTGTTTTTAGTAATCTCATTTACCATGATGGGGTGTTACAACATCCCTCAAGGAAAACCATTGATTTGCAAATGTATGCAACCATCAAGTTGCAACCCTTAAGGAAAATTGTCAGTTTGCAAACCAATATAGCCATTAAGTTGTAGCCCTCAAGAAAAATCAACAATTTGCAAACTAGTGCAACCAATACAGCCATTGAGTTGTAGCCCTCAAGAAAAATCAACAATTTGCAAACTCGTGCAACCATCGAGTTGCATCCCTCAAGGAAAAGCATCGGATTGCAAACCAATGCAACCATCGAGTTGAAGCCCTCAAGGAAAACCATCAGATTGCATACCAGGGCAAGCATAGAGTTTTAAACCTTAAGAAAAACTATCGGATTGCAAACCAGTGCAAACCATTGAGTTGAAACCCTAAAGGAAAACCATCAGCTATTGAGAGTGTAGAAAAACCATCAGTTGTTGAACCAAAACAAGCATTCGAAGGTGCAAATACCTTCACTTCCACACAAAACGTAAATCAAAGGTTGATACCTTCATGCAACAAGGTTCCAAAGCATTCGGTTCAAGAAATAAGAGACCCTGTGTCATTAATTTTGTACCGCGCCATATCAATTATATCTAGAAAAAGCCATTTCTTTCTCAACAATGTCTTTGTCATTTGATCCAATAAGGTTAATTTCTCTCATGGGCTAAAATAATACAACTTTATTAGATTATGAAGAATACCATGAAGCAATATATATATATATATATATATATATATATATATATATATATGTGTGTGTGTGTGTGTGTGTGTGTGTTAAGATTGCAGTTAGATCCCAAGAAAATGAGAAATTGCATAGAGGTCCACGCCAGTACATAAATTAAAATACTTAATCAAACAAAACCCAATTTGAACCAAGTTTGAAACAGAGCTTTATCAATTGATACTAACACATAATTTAATGTTTAATCACGAAATTAAGCACCTAATTAAATCAAATAAGTATGCTTAACCATTATTCCAGGTCATGGGTCTTACACTAATAATGTCAATCCTCAATCCCTACATGAGTCAAGTCATATAGCAAAGATATATTGAGGCATACATGCTGACTTATATTTACTTGAGGACTTTTATATAATGAATTGCCTCATTTTGTAGTTGTTTTCATCATTCTGACCTTGATGATTACTTTTGTTTTATTTTGGCCTCATTAATATGTTAAATATGTGATTATAAATATGAGATTATTGTACTAGTTTAAAATATGACCATGTGTTTTATTTATATACATCTATTAAACCATTATATATGAGAAGATGAGTCATATATGTTAGAAATTTGTAATTTTATATCATACGAATTTCAACCTAAACGTTCCAACCCCTACTAGAGTAGTAGTAGCCCTACATAAATCCAAATATGATATGTGATATATAAAAAAAAATATAAAGAATTAATATGAAAGATTCTCACAATGTATAGGGTAAATATCTAACGACATATCAATAGAAAATTAAATCGATTGAAGGAATGTACATATGTTCCTCAAACTTGGACAAAAGATCTGAGAAAACAACAACCATATAGAGGCAATGAGAATGCAAAGACAACGAGAGATCCCTACTATCATATTAGGAATTTATAAACAACTCTCTACTTTAATACACCATAATAATAAATAAGTAAAAACGTTGATCATCGTTTTTTTTTCATTTCTCTATTTAACTTCCCATGACATAGTAACAATAATTACTCCTACAACTCATTTATATTCCTTTTCCCAATTATTACTCATATTTTCAATTTTATATATATATATATATATATATATATATATAGAGAGAGAGAGAGAGAGATTAAACCTGAGTCAACTACAGTAATGTTAAAGAGAACACATAACAAGTAATCCTATTATTTATTTATGAGATGCTAATATTTAATGATGTAAAATGTAAATATATGATTTATTTATTATAAATGTTATATCTCGCACAAATTCAAGGGTTTGAAGAAAATGTGTTATGCTGCAGATAGTTATGTGACATTACAACCTCATATATAGCTTATGAATTAAGGAATATAATATTAGAGTTAATTTATAATTATATTTGTAAGCAAGGACGACTAGAAGGTAACGATATTTATTGAAATTTATTTTAAGTAAGATATAACATAAAGGAAGTAGATCAGTAAAAAAGAGAAGAAATATATAAAAGAAATGATAACTTTACGTCATCACTAATGCCACGATTACTTTATGTCATCATTAATTTACCGTGTAGATTCTCTATAAGTTTTTCTATACACACCATAATTGAGACTAGAAATAGAAGCAATCTATTGTGAGCCACAAATTTAAAGATCAAATAAATAAAATAATATAACTTATTTGTCACATCTCTTGTTTTATGTGCAAAAAGACAAAATTGGTTTCATTTCTGATCTACAAGTTGTGTTCACCTAGAAATTTGTATTCTCTATTGTTTCATGATGTCACTATATTGATTATTTATTGTGTCATCTCAAATCAATCACATCTTTCTCTTTTCTTGGCATTCGCACAGTCCTAACCCTACAAACACAAGACAAATGTCACAACGTGTTGCGGACTTACTTTATAGAAACTACAAAGACCAATAGTAATTGTAAAATTTTGAATGTAAATTTAGATGAAACATTTCCTATGATCTTTTATGTATAATAATATAAAGAATATTATTTCTTTAAAATAAAGATAAAACTTGTATTGTCTTTCTTATAGCTTTACTTGAATACATAAGGATCAAATTAACATTTTAAAAAAAGTAAAAGATGCATCCAAACACTTTTATCCTCTCGAACTATCTTATTAAAATATATTAATTTGTAACGAAAACTAATAAAGGATACATGTAATAGATTTAATACTCATTTTTATATAATATAGACTAATATGACGGCATTTTATTGTGGCATAATTTTAATTAGGTGTCACATATTAAATTGTCCATACAATAGGCGCGCCAGTTATGCCCGCTACACCCTCCCACACGCGCAGCCACTTATATTTTCCAGAGAAATAACAAGAAGGAAAAAAAGGTGTGAATGCTCCCATCCAAATGTGCTCCCTCTCGTCTCCTTCCCGTAGTAGGTCACGCTAGCAAAGCCCCAAACTTGCTCAGCGTTCTCTCCTCCCTAATCACTAGAGACAGAACCGTCTCCCCGATTTCAGTTGCCAACAAAAGAACCCTCTCCCTCGACGCCTTCTCCCAGTTGGCAATACTGATGTCTTGGTTGTCCCTTTCCCGGTGACACACTTGCTTCTGTAGCTGACAATGATATTGATCTTCTCACAGCACTCCTGATCCTTGATACATGGTGTTCTTGGTTTTCATCTGGTAGTAGCGTGCCTAAAGATTTCCCTCTATTAACGTGCTGGATTTTCCTCTGCTAATGCTCTGGATTTTCCTTTCCCCTTGTCATCTTGTGATGGTCGGTTGTTCAAGATGATCTCCAATTATTGTGGCTTGAGTTGAGGTGAGTTCTTCCTTGTTAGTCGTACGTTAATTTTTCCTAATCTTTTTGAAATATAAATAAGCATTCTAGACTTCTGTAGAAATTCATCTAGAAATCAACTTTTGTTCTGTCCCAACTTTTCCTCTTATGCTCCTTTTCTATCTCATGCTAGACAAAGCAATAGACTACAGTAATAGCACATCGAAAAGGCACTCTTACAACACCCTCAGCCTCCTACACCATCATTATTCCTATTTATGATTTGAAAAAAAAATCTTTATTTGAGGCAACCATATTCATATACAACAAGTAAAGCTAACTACATCTATAATTCTTTGCATTTGCAACAGAAGATACATATTAATCTACAGGTAAGAAACATACATACTGGAAAGTAAGATTACTAATAACATAATATAAATGTTTTTAATCAACATGCCATTTATACATTTCTCAAAAAGAAGTTACATGTAAACAATTGTGTAGTTGGTATCCATTGTTTTTTAATAACACTTGTGATATGATTATAATGATATTAGTCATGTAAAAATTTTCAATTACTTGTGAATCATAAGAACTCTACCACGTTCTATATCTTTTCTTTATTAGATATGTATATGAAATACCTTTTAACGCTATGTATAATTGATGTTAAAGTGAGATGTTCAAATTAACATTTTGTAATGATTTAACACAGATTTGTGTATAGTGTGATATTATGATTTTCATATATTATACTTAGAGTTACAACAAAACACCTGGCCAATGTGGCTCAAGTAGTTCGGTCCGACTTGTCCTCCCTGGGGGACCCGGGTTCGAATCCCCCTGAACGCACTGTAATTACCAACTCCTTTGGTCACCCGGGCTCTGGCACCTGTTTGAGGAGGAGGGGGAGTGGGGTCTCCCTAAGACTCAAAAAGAGTTACAACAAAACAATTACTTGGATGTTTTTTTAGGAAAACATCATAAAATTAAACTCATTTCTTAACAATAAAAAATTATGTTCTTGAAAAATAAATTTAGGTTAAGTTCTAGTTATATCATTTGCATCATAGTTTATTGTAGGCTTACGCTAATAAATTGTAATTATTTAAACCATAGGTTCTAATGGTTCCACTGTAGACTAAGCTAGTTTTATCAGGTCTTGATTTAGTCCATGCTTTCAGCTTAGTCGACTCTTCATTTTGGTCTTGTTTTAACCCATCTTGAACAAATCGAGATCGATCCACACCTTTAGCCTTATGGTTTGTGATATATTCGAACGAACCCAAACATAAGCTATGTTCACTTAGAAAATATAGCTACACGATGCCCACCAAAATTCCATGTATTTTTCTACTTCATATATCTAGCTAAACGAGAGGCTACCGGTGGATCGGAGACCATTGTGAATGAGCGGACAGGGACCGAGGCAGAGTCTACCTCGTCTCAGCTTTCTATAGGTGTGGAGCCAATGGAGGGGGACCCTTTGGGGGCAGGGGTCGGAGAAGGAGACTAACTATGTGGAGGAGGAAGCCACGGAGGGAGTTGGGGATGTGGCCACGGTACAAATAACTGTTGCGGACACCATGGAAGCTATGGAAATGACAGATGATCAGGTGAACACCAATCAGTTTTCCATTCTGGAGAACTTGGATATCGAAGACCTATTTGATGAAATGGCTGGGACAAATAGCAGAAGGAGTAATCAGAAGACGGATAACAGTTTGAGGGGAAGGAGGACGTAGGCCAGAGTAAACACCCCGAGAAGGGGTGGGCACAACAAAAGGAGCATGTCATTCAACAGGGGTGTTTGCCTAGCGCTAAGGTGAGTGAGCAGATGAAACTGGAGCTGTGTGGTCTGGTTACTGAAAAGGAAATTAAGGATGCGGTCTTCTCCATTGGTTCGCCCAATGCTCCGGGGCCCGAGGGAATGAGAGCTCAACACTATGGATGTTGTGATAGGTCTTCCCTGGGCCAAAGAAGGTTGAGATACAATATGGGTTATGGTAGGTCGCCTTACCTAGATAATATGAGAAAGGAAGAGTTCGAATAAGGGATAAATCCAGTTGAACTACCCATGAGAAAGATGGTTCAATTACACCATGAAGCAAGTTCAAAGGTTCTTGAGTTTGACCTAAAAGTTCACTTCCATAAAGTGGAAGTAGGTACATGAAAAACTCAATGTTAGTATAGTTTATCACCCCTTAACTATGGTTAATATGATCCAGACTGAAGGGTCTGATGAGGGCATGTGTGCTCGTTCAGGGTGATATCTAGAGACAGTTCTTGTCCTATGAAAGATGTAGCAGTGACCACCATAGCCAGTATCGGGTTTTATAAGAAGCTTTGTAAGAGAGGTTGTGTCGGTCACCACTTCAGTAAGGTGATGTTGGTGAAAAGGACCACATGATGGTTAGAAAAGGACCACAGTGCGTGTAGATGAAGTCACTTTGATTGTGCAAGGGTTGAAAGGAGCCTAGAGACGATAAGAGTCGTGAGCAGATGCAAAGTAGACTGACATACAAGTTACAGTGGGAGAAAATGTGACATGAAAATCCGACCCCTCTAAGTTATATCTAAGAGAGCTGAGTCCCCGATACATGGGTCCATTAGAGATGGATGGGTGGAGAAGGTTAGGCTTGACCCTACCCCTCAGGATAAAGTAATTTGAGATGTTTCCCAGGTATCATTTAGAGCACTATGTGAGGTACCCGACCATGTGCTAAGAAATGAACCTAGTGAGCCCCAAGGGAGGCTGAAATGGCCTGAGTCACCTGTGTAGTTTATAGACGCCAGGATGAAAGAACTCAGAGAAAAGAATATGTGATGATCAAGGTTCTTTGAAAATGCCATGGGTACGACAAAGCCACATAGGGGCCAATGGTGGACATGGAAAAGTCTTATCCTAAATTGTTTGTTTGCTTGCCTGAATTTTGAGGACAAAATTCCAATAAGAGGGGAAGGATGTTATAACCCCAATTTTTGGGTTCATTTGGTGAGAAATGAAATTTCTCATATCAAAGATAATTGAACGAAAAATGGTATATTTTGTTTTGAGTACATGGATTTTGTTTACAATAGCCTTGATATTTGTGTTGCGGGCTTTATTGTCTATTGGGCCCAATAACAATGAAATAACAAAGAAAATTCAATTAGTAATTGAATAATTGAATATTTGATAAAAGAAATATGTGGAAACCTCTAGAAGGAAAATCCAAAGAGGATTTCGTGCCTCTTGGGTTCCTTGGGCTCCAAGGAGTATAAGTTGCATAAATAAAGCAATGAGAAAAGAAAAAGGTTGATTAAGTATTTCTTTATGAAGAAAGAAATTGGAAAATAATGATATAATGTGGAAAATGAATGAAAAGAGGCATAAATGAGATTTCTTGGAGAAATTTCGTATCCATGAGGTTGTTAATATTAAAAGCGATGCCAATGAGGAAAATAAAAGAGAAATAAAAAGAAATCCTCAAAAAGGAATATTTAAATGAGAAATAAACAAGATAATGTGAAATAATGCATATAGATGCATCTAGAAGGATAATAAGTATCCTTAAAAAGTAATTTCGAAATAATGGAGTATCTTGGGATCCAAGGAGTCCCAATAAAGAGGAAAGAAAGAGAAAATACTAAAAAGGCAAAATAAGAGGATAATGTGTTGCTTTATTAATGTATTATGTGGTGTTATTTAAAGGAAAGTATTTTCTAATAAAGGAAAATAGGTTTTCATGATCAATGGATTAAAATGCAAGAACAATGATAATAAGAAAAAGGATTTTCGAAATCCTATTATTAGAGGAGGAAGGAATAATAAAGGAATATGAAAGAGAGAGAGTCTTGCTTTTTAGTGAAGGAATATATTTCCTATTAGGCTTAGGCTTTATTTTTCCTTCATGGGCAAGCATGCTAGGGCACGAATACCTTGTTCTATAAAAGAGTAGACTCTTTGGACGAGCCCAAATAGTTTCCTTGCGTCTCTCTCTCCTCTCTGTCTTCTTCTTCATCTATGCAACCGTCCAAACCCTAACCAAAGGGTACAGCTCTAACCGTAGGGCAGCAAGCAACATGGGAGTCATCATCATGGGTGGGAGATGCGCACTTGGCCAGAGGGAAGCGCGGCCATAACCCTTGGAATCCAACGTAGGCACGACGGCCGCTGCATGGCTGCAATGCCGGTCGCGCATGGAGGACCCAACCGACCTAATCGTGTAGTGCTTGCCACGGCTGGAGGGCACCCACGGATATGTGGGGTTGCATCGGAGGCAGAGCCTTGAGTTCTAAGTAGTTTCGCGCCTTGGAGAACTCCCGCAACTAGCTGCAGCATGGCTGCATCACAGCTGTGAGCTGTGGACCTTTTGGCTTGCGCACGGCCATTTTGAGGGCGTCTTGAAAGAGTGCTACCTACGCCAGGGCACGGCGGGGGCGATAGAACCCTCCCCGGTGGCCAACAGGACCGAAGGAAGCAAGGAGGAGCCGCGCTTTGGCGGCTAGGGCAACGGCAGACGAAGGCGCAAGGAAGAAGAAAGGAAAGGGGGCGTTGGACGATATTGCCCCTCCGGGCTTTGCAAGACCAAGGAGTCGCACGAGGGTAAAGTGGGAATTTGGTTATGTTTTTAAAACAACCGAGTCACGCAGCTCAATTGCATGGAGAAGGACACGTGGCACCCTTCCATTGGCCAAGAGGTATACAATTTTACTAAAATCATATCTATGTATTCGTAGCTCGGATCCAAACAAGTTATATATGAAACTTGATCCTCAGGACGAGGGGAATTCAATAAAAATATGTTTATAAGCCAATTCCTCTTGCAATTTGAAAAGCAGTGTAATTTATCAACTTTAACATAATGATGATTAAAGAAACCCTACTTTGATATGATTAAAGTGATTAATAGGGTTTAATGGATCATTAGAGTTGATATTAACCTGTCAAATGTAAAAAGGTACATAATGATCAAAAAGGAAGAACTTTGCACATGATTAGCCTAATTTAGAGTTTATATGCTTGAAATTGGAAAAGTACATGAAGTTGTTATCTTTAATGATTTAACTAAGGAAAAACCCTTAGATTTTATGATAGATGGATAATTCAAGCTGATATTAACTTGTTGTTGATAAAAGTGAAAATAGGATTTAAAAGATGATCTTTTTATATAGTTGGTTTAATTTAGGGTTCTATGTACGTGAATATGCCTTAATGGGATTAGAAACCCTAATTTATGTTGATATGAATTTTAATGGTTTAATTGTACAAATCGACGAATAAAATGAAAATATGATGATTCGAAGATTAATTGAGTATCAAAGATCTTCAATGTGAATTATTTGGATAATTAGTGTTTCCTAGTGTATAAAAGTGGAAATAGTAATAAATAAGGTTCGTATATGTGAGTTGAACTATAATGAAATATGATTTGTCAATTTGGAAGAAACCGAAGATGATAATTAGCATTAATGTTTTGGATATGACCAAAAAGGATAAAGATAATAGTATTAGTGTAAAAGAAACATATTAGACTTATTTGACATTCAATTGTGCCTATGATGCAGAAATTAGGGTTTGTGAACTAAAAGAGCATTAAAAGTGATAAATGCATAATGAAGGCTAAAACCCTAATAACACCCTAAAGTTGGCCTAGAAATCATAAGGTGGAATCCAAGTTGATCTTGTGGATGTTTGAATAAAACAATGACACTTGAATGTTATGCATTATTTTCAGGATATTGTTGATTGCTTGTTAATTGTGTTGGATGTTAATGCATGGACATCAAGTTACTATGGATCAGGTATGTGGTTACAATTATGAATAACCGCTATAGTTTCCTGATGGATTCTCGAATATTTAATCGCATTGAATGCAACTAAACTGTTGAATGTTTATTTATTTCTTGCAACTATAAAGTGACTACGATTATCATATAAGTTATGTGCCTACTAGCTCAGATCCCGATTCCCCTCTGTGTCGTAATGGTTGACCTAGTACATGGCTACCTAGAGGGTAGGTCCATCAGGTCATGAAAGACTTTGGCTTCCTAGAGGGTAGGTCCATCAAGTCACCTTATAGAGGTACAATATAAGTCCTTACAGGGACAACACAGAGTTGTGGATAGGTATGGATTGAGTAGTTTGGCTTAAAACGTAATCTTGTTTGTTAAATGATTAATTGAATCATTACATGGTTATCATAGTTGCATGATTATCTGTTTCTCCCGCATAGCAGCTTCGGCTGACCGATGTTTTGTTTGTCGGCGTTTTAGGTACAATGAAAAGAACAAACAGTAAAGTGGCACATGTGATACTAAAAGAGAGTTAAAGTATAAAGGAGGATTAGATAGATTAGTATCGGTGTGGATAGAAGTTTAAAGATCCAAGTTTTTAAAAGGTATGTAAAGAAAAAATTTATTACCATTTTCAGTATAGTCTGTTAGAATTTAATAATTGTTTACAGTTATATGTCGAACCTTTGATCCGGGATTAATGGGTGCGACTTCAACCTCTTGGTCTCCCTTAATTGGGGGTTATCGGGAGGTGGGGTCATAACATTTGGTATCAGAGCGTAGGTTCTTCATGTAACCATTAGTAATTATTAAATTTTACAAACTCCATAGAACCCAAGGGAGTTATTAGAGGAGTATCCGAAAGACGGAGGTGTCTAGAAAGGGATCATGACCGGGGGCTGGCAAGATTTTCCTCCGCACCGCTAGTCAGAATACGAGGACTCCCGGACCCGTGTGACCGCCTGGCCAAAGTCTTAGGGTATGAATCGAAATAAGATACCTTTAGGACTTCTCATCTTATTCATCCCTTCTCATCACAAAATTCTAATTAGGACATAAAGGATTAGGGTTTCCTTTCTTCTCCTCACCCTCTTGAGGTATGGGTAAGGTTAATAAGGTTTAAGAAATCCTCCACCAAATTAATGAAAGGCATGTAAATAAGATGTCATGGACATAAGATTAATATATTAAGCGCAAAATAAATAATAGATACATGCTTAGTTCGTATGACATGAGTTGTCATGTCCTCAGAAGAGACCTGAGGCAAGACCTTCTTCTCAGGAGGATAAGTTAGTCTTGGAGATAGAGATCTCCATTGCAAGTAGATACCTGGCACATCTTCTGAGGATGATGCTAACCCTAACCCTAAGTAAAGGTTAGAGAGACATGAGTTGGACCATGTGTTTGAAAGGACATGCCTTTGGGATGCCATACGATCCATGGGTGACCTAGCACCTTTGGCAACCCAACCCTGGGAAGGGTCGTGCATGTCAGGGTAAAGGATAGCTCCTTAGGTGATGATGATAGTGAAGGACCATAGAAACCCTATGGGCTTGTTCAAGTAGGGCATAGATGGCACCTAGGGAACGTCATAATGTTGATGGTAGGATGAAACCCTGGATGATCTTAAGAAACCATAAGTTCGAACATAGGCTTCAACCACATAGAGCATGCTTTTGAGGTTGATCCTTCATGGAGAAAGGACCTCTAATGGTGAGGTTGGTGGTAGGGTTATCTCTAGGGAGAGCAGGAAACCCAGCAAGAAGGTTGGAAGCCTAAAACCCTGAACAATGGATGACATTGGTTGCCTCATAAGTTGACGATATCTTGGTTGCCTTTAGAGGGACCAAACCCTAGACAGTGAAGATGAAGCATATGGTTCCTATGTGCCTACAATATAGGTGTTTACCTTCTGAGGTAGGAAAAAGAGTTCCTTAGACCTAGAAAGGTTTAGTAGCGGGTTATGAGGCCTTGTACCTTGTTGGTTGTCCTTGAGGAGGACCCAACACTTAGTGTTGCTTGAGTTGAAGGATGACAAGAAGTGCATGTCATGCCTTTTTCATGCTTGGTTCGTAGTTAAGAGACAGAGCATGCAGTGAACCTAGGGTTCCTAGTCCTAAGAGGGAAAGTGGTATCCCTAATGCTCATAATGAGAAGTCGAGTTCCTATAGAAGCGAGCATGGTACTCCTCGTGTATAGAGGAAAAAGGGAAGCCCCTTAAGTTTAAGGTGTGGTTGATGGACCCCTCACAGCTAGGATGATGATAAAGGAAGGTATGATCTTGATCCAACATTGAGGAAAGAGGATAAGTATGACCTAGCATGGTACAGTAAGTGATATGCTCGTGCCTTAATGGCTTGTTAAGGTTAAGTAGGCTCGTGTGGATGTAAACCCTAGACCTAAGAGCTTTTGTGACCTTAGAGATAGTTTTCCTCCCATCCTGGGAGAGGGACCCCTTTGGTAGGGTGTGTATCTTTTGGGGTGGTTTAAGGTAACCTATAGAGGTCTCACAGGATTTTGAGAAGTTAAGAGAAAAGTACATGGTATGAGAATGAACCTATAGACCCATAGATATCCATCTCTAATTGCATATGAATGAGTTACCATGGAGGTAATCGGTGTGGGGCTTGACCAAGATAGGCAGGTTGCCATGATCCCTATGAAAGGATGAAAGTCAGCCCATGAATGCAGAAAGAGAGATGATGAAGACTTGTGTAAGGTTCTAAGTGAACATGTACTGTTATGGAGAATCCTAAGTCTATCCTAGGGTCAGGTAGGGATAAGACCGATGAAAGAAGGATTTGCCTAATTCCCCAGTTGCACATGACCATAGGGTCGGGAGGTAACAGCTATCATTGTTTGAGGGCCATGGGTTAGGAGAATGATCACCTTCATGAACTCATGGGACCCAAAGGGAAGATGAGTAGGGCACTCTCTTGATGCATGAGGGAAGAGGGATGACCCCAAAAGAGTCAGTACCCTATAGACCTGGAGGAGATGACCAAGGATATAAACCTCAGTAGGTTCAAGACTAGTTTGATATCATGATGTTTTTGATGAAGAGACATATGTGGCACATTGCAACTTAGATTTAAAGGTGTACTGGCAAGGTGGGATGTACCATATCTACTCTTGGAACAGGAAGAACTCTATATTTGGACTATAGCCAAATGCTTATTTCCTCTTGTTATGGGGGTGAGAGATAGGACATTATGCATGTCATACACTAAGGATAAGAGATGATGTAGGTTGGAGCGTTGCTACGAGAAATGGGGATAGAGAAGATATCTTACCATGGTAAAGTGAATGAATGATGGATGGCTTGCAAACACTAAGAGGAATGAGGTAGTCCCCTTATGAGGAAGTTTCTATGATGAGCTATGTAGAACTTACAAGTTATACCAGGTTGAGTTTGGTCACCATGATGATGAAATCAGAGAATGTTCTTAATAGAGATAGACATGGAGTTTGAGGTAATATGATAAGTAAAATACATGGAAGTGTATGTCTTCAATGTTACCTAGTACCCAAGGATGTGAGGTGGTAATGGATGCTCTGGTTGAGATATATCTGACTTGTTTGACTAGAAGCTAGAAGAGGTTGTTTGGCTAACCCTAAGTTTGAAAAGGAGAGGTGTTTGGATAACACTCAGATGTAACAAGATGCGTTGAAAAGTTAAGATTTGTTTGGGTTAGCTAGCCTAGTTCTTGATACCATGAAAGGATGGTGGTAGAACCTCAAGTGTGCTTCTTTGGAAAAGAAGGTGATGAAACCTTAACAAGAGTGGTTTAGGGTTTCTAATGAATCGATCTTGAAAGGATCATGACATACAGGAAATCATGATACACCATGGAAAATGGCAATAGCACGTTAGATGCTTAAGATGAGGTTGCATGTGGATTATGGCCATGCAAGCCAGGAGGTAAAGGACGAACCCCAGTAACCCATTGTATCGATATGGAGGACAAAAGAATCCCTGAGAGGGAATGAGAGCTCAACACTATGGATGTTGTGATAGGTCTTCCATGGGCCAAAGAAGGTTGAGATACAATATGGGTTATGGTAGGTCGCCTTACCTAGATAATATGAGAAAGGAAGAGTTAGAATAAGGGATAAATCTAGTTGAACTACCCATGAGAAAGATGGTTCAATTACACCATGAAGCAAGTTCAAAGGTTCTTGAGTTTGACCTAAATGTTCACTTCCATAAAGTGGAAGTAGGTACATGGAAAACTCAATGTTAGTATAGTTTATCACCCCTTAACTATGGTTAATATGATCCAGACTGAAGGGTCTGATGAGGGCATGTGTGCTCGTTCAGGGTGATATCTAGAGACAGTTCTTGTCCTATGAAAGATGTAGCAGTGACCAACATACCCAGTATCGGGTTTTATAAGAAGCTCTATAAGAGAGGTTGTGTCGGTCACCACTTCAGTAAGGTGATGTTGGTGAAAAGGACCACATGATGGTTAGAAAAGGACCACATTGCGTGTAGATGAACTCACTTTGATTGTGCAAGGGCTGAAAGGAGCCTAGAGATGATAAGAGTCGTGAGCAGATGCAAAGTAGACTGACATACAAGTTACTGTGGGAGAAAATGTGACATGAAAATCCGACCCCTCTAAGTTATATCTAAGAGAGCTGAGTCCCCGATACATGGGTCCATTAGAGATGGATGGGTGGAGAAGGTTAGGTTTGACCCTACCCCTCAGGATAAAGTAATGTGAGATGTTTCCCATGTATCATTTAGAGCACTATGTGAGGTACCCGACCATGTGCTAAGCAATGAACCTAGTGAGCCCCAAGGGAGGCTGAAATGGCCTGAGTCACCTGTGTAGTTTATAGACGCCAGGATGAGAGAACTCAGAGAAAAGAATATGTGATGATCAAGGTTCTTTGAAAATGCCATGGGTACGGCAAAGCCACATAGGGGCCAATGATGGACATGGAAAAGTCTTATCCTGAATTGTTTGTTTGCTTGCCTGAATTTTGAGGACAAAATTCCAATAAGAGGGGAAGGATGTTATAACCCCAATTTTTGGGTTCATTTGGTGAGAAATGAAATTTCTCATATCAAAGATAATTGAACGAATAATGGTATATTTTGTTTTGAGTACATGGATTTTGTTTACAATAGCCTTGATATTTGTGTTGTGGGCTTTATTGTCTATTGGGCCCAATAACAATGAAATAACAAAGAAAATTCAATTAGTAATTGAATAATTGAATATTTGATAAAAGAAATATGTGGAAACCTCTAGAAGGAAAATCCAAATAGGATTTCGTGCCTATTGGGTTCCTTGGGCTCCAAGGAGTATAAGTTGCATAAATAAAGCAATGAGAAAAGAAAAAGGTTGATTAAGTATTTCTTTATGAAGAAAGAAATTGGAAAATAATGATATAATGTGGAAAATGAATGAAAAGAGGCATAAATGAGATTTCTTGGGGAAATTTCGTATCCATGAGGTTGTTAATATTAAAAGGGATTCCAATGAGGAAAATAAAAGAGAAATAAAAAGAAATCCTCAAAAAGGAATATTTAAATGAGAAATAAACAAGATAATGTGAAATAATGCATATAGATGCATCTAGAAGGATAATAAGTATCCTTAAAAAGTAATTTCGAAATAATGGAGTATCTTGGGATCCAAGGAATCCCAATAAAGAGGAAAGAAAGAGAAAATACTAAAAAGGCAAAATAAGAGGATAATGTGTTGCTTTATTAATGTATTATGTGGTGTTATTTAAAGGAAAGTATTTTCTAATAAAGGAAAATAGGTTTTCATGATCAATGGATTAAAATGCAAGAACAATGATAATAAGAGAAAGGATTTTCGAAATCCTATTATCAAAGGAGGAAGGAATAATAAAGGAATATGAAAGAGAGAGAGAGAGTCTTGCTTTTTAGTGAAGGAATATATTTCCTATTAGGCTTAGGCTTTATTTTTCCTTCATGGGCAAGCATGCTAGGGCATGAATACCTTGTTCTATAAAAGAGTAGACTCTTTGGACGAGCCCAAACAGTTTCCTTGCGTCTCTCTCTCCTCTCTGTCTTCTTCTTCATCCATGCAACCGTCCAAACCCTAACCAAAGGGTACAGCTCTAACCGTAGGGCAGAAAGCAACCTGGGAGTCGTCGGCATGGGTGGGAGATGCGCACTTGGCCAGAGGGAAGCGCGGCCATAACCCTTGGACTCTAGCACAGGCACGAAGGCCGCTGCAATGCCGGCCGCACATGGAGGACCCAACCGACCTGATCGTGTAGTGCTGGCCACGGCTGGAGGGCACCCACGGATATGTGGGGTTGAATCGGAGGCAGAGCCCTGAGTTCTGAGTAGTTTCGCACCTTGGAGAACTCTCGCAACGAGCTGCAGCACGGCTGTGAGCTGCGGACCTTTTGGCTTGCGCACGGCCGTTTTGAGGGCGTCTTGAAAGAGTGCTACCTACGCCAGGGCATGGCGGGGGCGATAGAACCCTCCCCAGTGGCCAACAGGGCCGAAGGAAGCAAGGAGGATCCGCTCTTTGGCGGCTAGGGCAACGGCAGACGGAGGCGCAAGGAAGAAGAAAGGAAAGGGGGCGTTGGACGATATTTCCCCTCCGGGCTTTGCAAGACCAAGGAGTCGCGCGAGGGTAAAGTGGGAATTTGGTTATGTTTTTAAAACAGCCGAGTCACGCAGCTCAATTGCATGGAGAAGGACACGTGGCACCCTTCCATTGGCCAAGAGGTATACAATTTTACTAAAATCATATCTATTTATTCGTAGCTCGGATCAAAACAAGTTATATATGAAACTTGATCCTCAGAACGAGTGTTTATAAGCCAATTCCTCTTGCAATTTGAAAAGTAGTGTAATTTATCAACTTTAACATAATAATGATTAAAGAAACCCTACTTTGATATGATTAAAGTAATTAATAGGGTTTAATGGATCATTAGAGTTGATATTAACCTGTCAAATGTAAAAAGGTACATAATGATCAAAAAGGAAGAACTTTGCACATGATTAGCCTAATTTAGAGTTTATATGATTGAAATTGGAAAAGTACATGAAGTTGTTATCTTTAATGATTTAACTAAGGAAAAACCCTTAGATTTGATGATAGATGGATAATTCAAGCTGATATTAACTTGTTGTTGATAAAAGTGAAAATAGGATTTAAAAGATGATCTTTTTATATAGTTGGTTTAATTTAGGGTTCTATGTACGTGAATATGCCTTAATGGGATTAGAAACCCTAATTTATGTTGATATGAATTCTAATGGTTTAATTGTACAAATCGACGAATAAAATGAAAATATGATGATTCGAAGATTAATTGAGTACCAAAGATCTTCAATGTGAATTATTTGGATAATTAGTGTTTCCTAGTGTATAAAAGTGGAAATAGTAATAAATAAGGTTCGTATATGTGAGTTGAACTATAATGAAATATTATTTGTCAATTTGAAAGAAACCGAAGATGATAATTAGCATTAATGTTTTGGATATGACCAAAAAGGATAAAGATAATAGTTTTAGTGTAAAAGAAACATATTAGACTTATTTGACATTCAATTGTGCCTATGATGCAGAAATTAGGGTTTGTGAACTAAAAGAGCATTAAAAGTGATAAATGCATAATGAAGGCTAAAACCCTAATAACACCCTAAAGTTGGCCTAGAAATCATAAGGTGGAATCCAAGTTGATCTTGTGGATGTTTGAATAAAACAATGACACTTGAATGTTATGCATTATTTTCAGGATATTGTTGATTGCTTGTTAATTGTGTTGGATGATAATGCATGGACATCAAGTTACTATGGATCAGGTATGTGGTTACGATTATGAATAACTGCTATAGTTTCCCGATGGATTCTTGAATGTTTAATCGCATTGAATGCAACTAAACTGTTGAATGTTTATTTATTTCTTGCAACTATAAAGTGACTACGATTATCATATAAGTTATGTGCCTACTAGCTCAGATCCTGATTCCCCTCTGTGTCGTAATGGTTGACCTAGTACATGGCTACCTAGAGGGTAGGTCCATCAGGTCATGAAAGACTTTGGCTTCCTAGAGGGTATGTCCATCAAGTCACCTTATAGAGGTACCATATAAGTCCTTACAGGGACAACACAGAGTTGTGGATAGGTATGGATTGAGTAGTTTGGCTTAAAACGTAATCTTGTTTGTTAAATGATTAATTGAATGATTACATGGTTATCATAGTTGCATGATTATATGTTTCTCCCACATACCAGCTTCGGCTGACCGACGTTTTGTTTGTCGGCGTTTTAGGTACAATGAAAAGAACAAACAGTAAAGTGGCACATGTGATACTAAAAGAGAGTTAAAGTATAAAGGAGGATTAGATAGATTAGTATCAGTGTGGACAGAAGTTTAAAGATCCAAGTTTTCAAAAGGTATGTAAAGAAAAAATTTATTACCATTTTCAATATAGTCTATTAGAATTTAATAATTGTTTATGGTTATATGTCGAACCTTTGATCCGGGATTAATGGGTGCGGCTTCAACCTCTTGGTCTCCCTTAATTGGGGGTTATCGGGAGGTGGGGTCATAACATTTGGTATCAGAGCGTAGGTTCTTCATGTAACCATTAGTAATTATTAAATTTTACAAACTCCATAGAACCCAAGGGAGTTATTAGAGGAGTATCTGAAAGACGGAGGTGTCTAGAAAGGGATCACGGCCGGGGGTTGGCAAGATTTTCCTCCGCACCGCTAGTCGGAATACGAGGACTCACAGACCCGTGTGACCGCCTGGCCAAAGTCTTAGGGTATGAATCGAAATAAGATACCTTTAGGACTTCTCATCTTATTCATCCCTTCTCATCATAAAATTCTGATAAGGACATAAAGGATTAGGGTTTCCTTTCTTCTCCTCACCCTCTTGAGGTATGGGTAAGGTTAATAAGGTTTAAGAAATCCTCCACCAAATTAATGAAAGGCATGTAAATAATATGTCATGGACATAAGCTAAATAGATTAAGCACAAAATAAATAATAGATACATGCTTAGGTCGTATGACATGAGTTGTCATGTCCTCAGAAGAGACCTGAGGCAAGACCTTCTTCTCAGGAGGATAAGTTAGTCTTGGAGATAGAGATCTCCATTGCAAGTAGAGACCTGGCACATCTTCTGAGGATGATGCTAACCCTAACCCTAAGTAAAGGTTAGAGAGAGATGATTTGGACCAGGTGTTTGAAAGGACATGCCTTTGGGATGCCATACGATCCATGGGTGACCTAGCACCTTTGGCAACCCAACCCTGGGAAGGGTCGTGCATGTCAAGGTAAAGGATAGCTCCTTAGGTGATGATGATAGTGAAGGACCATAGAAACCCTATGGGCTTGTACAAGTAGGGCATAGATGGCACCTAGGGAACGTCATAATGTTGATGGTAGGATGAAACCCTGGATGATCTTGAGCAACCATAAGTTCGAACATAGGCTTGAACCACATAGAGCATGCTTTTGAGGTGGATCCTTCATGGAGAAAGGACCTCTAATGGTGAGGTTGGTGGTAGGGTTAGCTCTAGGGAGAGAAGGAAACCCAGCAAGAAGGTTGGAAGCCTAAAACCCTGAACAATGGATGACAGTGGTTGCCTCATAAGTTGATGATATCTTGGTTGCCTTTAGAGGGACCAAACCCTAGACAGTGAAGATGAAGCATATGGTGCCTATGTTCCTACAATATAGGTGTTTACCTTCTGATGTAGGAAAAAGAGTTCCTTAGACCTAGAAAGGTTTAGTAGCGGGTTATGAGGCCTTGTACCTTTTTGGTTGTCCTTGAGGAGGACCCAACACTAAGTGTTGCTTGAGTTGAAGGATGACATTAAGTGCATGTCATGCCTTTTTCATGCTTGGTTCGTAGTTAAGAGACAGAGCATGCAGTGAACCTAGGGTTCCTAGGCCTAAGAGGGGAAGTGGTATACCTAATGCTCATAATGAGAAGTCGAGTTCCTATAGAAGCGAGCATGGTATTCCTCGTGTATAGAGGAAAAAGGGAAGCCCCTTAAGTTTAAGGTTTGGTTGATGGACCCCTCACAGCTAGAATGATGATAAAGGAAGGTATGATCTTGATCCAACGTTGAGGAAAGAGGATAAGTATGACCTAGCATGGTACAGTAAGTGATATGCTCGTGCCTTAATGGCTTGTTAAGGTTAAGTAGGCTCGTGTGGATGTAAACCCTAGACCTAAGAGCTTTTGTGACCTTAGAGATAGTTTTCCTCCCATCCTGGGAGAGGGACCCCTTTGGTAGGGTGTGTATCTTTTGGGGTGGTTTAAGGTAACCTATAGAGGTCTCACAGGATTTTGAGAAGTTAAGAGAAAAGTACATGGTATGAGAATGAACCTATAGACCCATAGATATCCATCTCTAATTGCATATGAATGAGTTACCATGGAGGTAATCGGTGTGGGGCTTGATCAAGATAGGCAGGTTGCCATGATCCCTATGAAAGGATGAAAGTCAGCCCATGAATGCAGAAAGAGAGATGATGAAGACTTGGGTAAGGTTCTAAGTGAACATGTACTGTTATGGAGAATCCTAAGTCTATCCTAGGGTCAGGTAGGGATAAGACCGATGAAAGTAGGAGTTGCCTAATTCCCCAGTTGCACATGACCATAGGGTCGGGAGGTAACAGCTATCATTGTCTGAGGGCCATGGGTTAGGAGAATGATCACCTTCATGAACTCATGGGACCCAAAGGGAAGATGAGTAGGGCACTCTCTTGATGCATGAGGGAAGAGGGATGACCCCAAAAGAGTCGGTACCCTATAGACCTGGAGGAGATGACCAAGGATATAAACCTCAGTAGGTTCAAGACTAGTTTGATATCATGATGTTTGTGATGAAGAGACATATGTGGCACGTTGCAACTTAGATTTAAAGGTGTACTGGCAAGGTGGGATGTACCATCTCTACTCTTGGAATAGGAAGAACTCTGTATTAGGACTGCAGCCAAATGCTTATTTCCTCTTGTTATGGGGGTGAGAGATAGGACATTATGCATGTCATACACCAAGGATAAGAGATGATGTAGGTTGGAGCGTTGCTATGAGAAATGGGGATAGAGAAGATATCTTACCATGGTAAAGTGAATGAATGATGGATGGCTTGCAAACACTAAGAGGAATGAGGTAGTCCCCTTATGAGGAAGTTTCTATGATGAGCTATGTAGAACTTACAAGTTATACCAGGTTGAGTTTGGTCACCATGATGATGAAATCAGAGAATGTTCTTAATAGAGATAGACATGGAGTTTGAGGTAATATGATAAGTAAAATACATGGAAGTGTATGTCTTCAATGTTACCTAGTACCCAAGGATGTGAGGTGGTACTGGATGCTCTGGTTGAGATATATATGACTTGTTTGACTAGAAGCTAGAAGAGGTTGTTTGGCTAACCCTAAGTTTGAAAAGGAGAGGTGTTTGGATAACACTCAGATGTAACAAGATGCGTTGAAAAGTTAAGAGTTGTTTGGGTTAGCCAGCCTAGTTCTTGATACAATGAAAGGATGGTGGTAGAACCTCAAGTGCGCTTCTTTGGAAAAGAAGGTGATGAAACCTTGACAAGAGTGGTTTAGGGTTTCGAAGGAATTGATCTTGAAAGGATCATGACATACAGGAAATCATGATACACCATGGAAAATGGCAATAGCACGTTAGATGCTTAAGATGAGGTTGCATGTGGATTATGGCCATGCAAGCCAGGAGGTAAAGGACGAACCCCAGTAACCCAGTGTATCGATATGGAGGATAAAAGAATCCCTGAGAGGGAATGAGAGCTCAACACTATGGATGTTGTGATAGGTCTTCCCTGGGCCAAAGAAGGTTGAGATACAATATGGGTTATGGTAGGTCGCCTTACCTAGATAATATGAGAAAGGAAGAGTTCGAATAAGGGATAAATCCAGTTGAACTACCCATGAGAAAGATGTTTCAATTACACCATGAAGCAAGTTCAAAGGTTCTTGAGTTTGACCTAAAAGTTCACTTCCATAAAGTGGAAGTAGGTACATGGAAAACTCAATGTTAGTATAGTTTATCACCCCTTAACTATGGTTAATATGATCCAGACTGAAGGGTCTGATGAGGGCATGTGTTCGCGTTCAGGGTGATATCTAGAGACAGTTCTTGTCCTATGAAAGATGTAGCAGTGACCACCATAGCCAGTATCGAGTTTTATAAGAAGCTTTGTAAGAGAGGTTGTGTCGGTCACCACTTCAGTAAGGTGATGTTGGTGAAAAGGACCACATGATGGTTAGAAAAGGACCACAGTGCGTGTAGATGAAGTCACTTTGATTGTGCAAGGGCTGAAAGGAACCTAGAGACGATAAGAGTCATGGGCAGATGCAAAGTAGACTGACATACAAGTTACTGTGGGAGAAAATGTGACATGAAAATCCGACCCCTCTAAGTTATATCTAAGAGAGATGAGTCCCCGATACATGGGTCCATTAGATATGGATGGGTGGAGAAGGTTAGGTTTGACCCTACCCCTCAGGATAAAGTAATGTGAGATGTTTCCCAGGTATCATTTAGAGCACTATGTGAGGTACCCGACCATGTGCTAAGAAATGAACCTAGTGAGCCCCAAGGGAGGCTGAAATGGCCTGAGTCACCTATGTAGTTTATAGACGCCAGGATGAAAGAACTCAGAGAAAAGAATATGTGATGATCAAGGTTCTTTGAAAATACCATGGGTACGGCAAAGCCACATAGGGGCCAATGATGGACATGGAAAAGTCTTATCCTGAATTGTTTGTTTGCTTGCCTGAATTTTGAGGACAAAATTCCAATAAGAGGGGAAGGATGTTATAACCCCAATTTTTGGGTTCATTTGGTGAGAAATGAAATTTCTCATATCAAAGATAATTGAACGAATAATGGTATATTTTGTTTTGAGTACATGGATTTTGTTTACAATAGCCTTGATATTTGTGTTGTGGGCTTTATTGGCTATTGGGCCCAATAACAATGAAATAACAAAGAAAATTCAATTAGTAATTGAATATTTGATAAAAGAAATATGTGGAAACCTCTAGAAGGAAAATCCAAAGAGGATTTCGTGCCTATTGGGTTCCTTGGGCTCCAAGGAGTATAAGTTGCATAAATAAAGCAATGAGAAAAGAAAAAGGTTGATTAAGTATTTCTTTATGAAGAAAGAAAATGGAAAATAATGATATAATGTGGAAAATGAATGAAAAGAGGCATAAATGAGATTTCTTGGGGAAATTTCGTATCCATGAGGTTGTTAATATTAAAAGGGATGCCAATGAGGAAAATAAAAGAGAAATAAAAAGAAATCCTCAAAAAGGAATATTTAAATGAGAAATAAACAAGATAATGTGAAATAATGCATATAGATGCATCTAGAAGGATAATAAGTATCCTTAAAAAGTAATTTCGAAATAATGGAGTATCTTGGGATCCAAGGAGTCCCAATAAAGAGGAAAGAAAGAGAAAATACTAAAAAGGCAAAATAAGAGGATAATGTGTTGCTTTATTAATGTATTATGTGGTGTTATTTAAAGGAAAGTATTTTCTAATAAAGGAAAATAGGTTTTCCTGATCAATGGATTAAAATGCAAGAACAATGATAATAAGAGAAAGGATTTTCGAAATCCTATTATCATAGGAGGAAGGAATAATAAAGGAATATGAAAGAGAGAGAGAGAGTCTTGCTTTTTAGTGAAGGAATATATTTCCTATTAGGCTTAGGCTTTATATTTCCTTCATGGGCAAGCATGCTCGGGCATGAATACCTTGTTCTATAAAAGAGTAGACTCTTTGGACGAGCCCAAATAGTTTCCTTGCGTCTCTCTCTCCTCTCCATCTTCTTCTTCATCCATGCAACTGTCCAAACCCTAACTAAAGGGCACAACTCTAACCATAGGGCAGCAAGCAAGCTGGGAGTCGTCGTCATGGGTGGGAGATGCGCACTTGGCCAGAGGGAAGCGCGGCCATAACCCTTGGACTCCAGCGCAGGCACGAAGGTCACTGCACGGCTGCAATGCCGACCGCGCATGGATGACCCAACCGACCTGATCGTGTAGTGCTGGCCACAGCTGGAGGGCACCCACGGATATGTGGGGTTGAATCGGAGGCAGAGCCATGAGTTCTGAGTAGTTTCGCGCCTTGGAGAACTCCCGCAACTAGCTGCAGCACGGCTGTGAGCTGCGGACCTTTTGGCTTGCGCACGACCATTATGAGGGTGTCTTGAAAGAGTGCTACCTACGCCAGGGCACGGTGGGGGCGATAGAACCCTCCTCAGTGGCCAACAGGGCCGAAGGAAGCAAGGAGGAGCCGCGCTTTGGCGGCTAGGGCAACGGCAGACGGAGGCGCAAGGAAGAAGAAAGGAAAGGGGGCGTTGGACGATATTGCCCCTCCGGGCTTTGCAAGACCAAGGAGTCACACGAGGGTAAAGTGGGAATTTGGTTATGTTTTTAAAACAGCCGAGTCACGCAGCTCAATTGCATGGAGAAGGACACGTGGCACCCTTCCATTGGCCAAGAGGTATACAATTTTACTAAAATCATATCTATTTATTCGTAGCTCAGATCAAAACAAGTTATATATGAAACTTGATCCTCAGAACGAGGGGAATGAAATAAAAATATGTTTATAATCCAATTCCTCTTGAAATTTGAAAAGTAGTGTAATTTATCAACTTTAACATAATAATGATTAAAGAAACCCTACTTTGATATGATTAAAGTGATTAATAGGGTTTAATGGATCATTAGAGTTGATATTAACCTGTCAAATGTAAAAAGGTACATAATGATCAAAAAGGAAGAACTTTGCACATGATTAGCCTAATTTAGAATTTATATGCTTGAAATTGGAAAAGTACATGAAGTCATTATCTTTAATGATTTAACTAAGGAAAAACCCTTAGATTTGATGATAGATGGATAATTCAAGCTGATATTAACTTGTTGTTGATAAAAGTGAAAATAGGATTTAAAAGATGATCTTTTTATATAGTTGGTTTAATTTAGGGTTTTATGTACGTGAATATGCCTTAATGGGATTAGAAACCCTAATTTATGTTGATATGAATTCTAATGGTTTAATTGTACCAATAGATGAATAAAATGAAAATATGATGATTCGAAGATTAATTGAGTACCAAAGATCTTCAATGTGAATTATTTGGATAATTAGTGTTTCCTAGTGTATAAAAGTGGAAATAGTAATAAATAAGGTTCGTATATGTGAGTTGAACTATAATGAAATATGATTTGTCAATTTGAAAGAAACCGAAGATGATAATTAGCATTAATGTTTTGGATATGACCAAAAAGGATAAAGATAATAGTTTTAGTGTAAAAGAAACATATTAGACTTATTTGACATTCAATTGTGCCTATGATGCAGAAATTAGGGTTTGTGAACTAAAAGAGCATTAAAAGTGATAAATACATAATGAAGGCTAAAACCCTAATAACACCCTAAAGTTGTCCTAGAAATCATAAGGTGGAATCCAAGTTGATCTTGTGGATGTTTGAATAAAACAATGACACTTGAATGTTATGCATTATTTTCAGGATATTATTGATTGCTTGTTAATTGTGTTGGATGTTAATGCATGGACATCAAGTTACTATGGATCAGGTATGTGGTTACAATTATGAATAACCGCTATAGTTTCCCGATGGATTCTCGAATGTTTAATCGCATTGAATGCAACTAAACTGTTGAATGTTTATTTATTTCTTGCAACTATAAAGTGACTATGATTATCATATAAGTTATGTGCCTACTAGCTCAGATCCCGATTCCCCTCTGTGTCGTAATGGTTGACCTAGTACATGGCTACCTAGAGGGTAGGTCCATCAGGTCATGAAAGACTTTGTCTGCCTAGAGGGTAGGTCCATCAAGTCACCTTATAGAGGTACCATATAAGTCCTTACAGGGACAACACAGAGTTGTGGATAGGTATGTATTGAGTAGTTTGGCTTAAAACATAATCTTGTTTGTTAAATGATTAGTTGAATGATTACATAGTTATCATAGTTTCATGATTATCTGTTTCTCCCACATACCAGCTTCGGCTGACCGACGTTTTGTTTGTCGGCGTTTTAGGTACAATGAAAAGAACAAACAGTAAAGTGACACATGTGATATTAAAAGAGAGTTAAAGTATAAAGGAGGATTAGATAGATTAGTATCGGTGTGGATAGAAGTTTAAAGATCCAAGTTTTCAAAAGGTATGTAAAGAAAAATTTTATTACCATTTTCAGTATAGTCTGTTAGAATTTAATAATTGTTTATGGTTATATGTCAAACCTTTGATCCGGGATTAATGGGTGCGGCTTCAACCTCTTGGTCTCCCTTAATTGGGGGTTATCGGGAGGTGGAGTCGTAACAGACGTGGTGTCTGGTGACACTCCCCGGTGAGCCTCTTAAAGATGACCTTGATCTACTCGATGTTAGCATCTGATGGTAAATTGAGAAATCTGCTAGAAGTCAATTTCCAGCGCTAGAAAGGAGGTGAAATCCAGATTTCTAATCTACCGCTACACATAAATGAGGAAAAAATGCTCGAGATGGTGGGAAATCTCATTGGTGAGATGGTTAAAAGTATATTTGGAAAGGAGTTCCACCTTTATATGTTTCTGATGTACTTGTGTCTACTTGTCCCAATGGGCTTGTGTCCACATCCGAAGGTGAGTCACTCTTCTGCTGGAAAGGAGTTCTTCCAACTTCTAATGTTTCTGGTGTCGTAATAATACAGACGTCCTCCTGGGCTTTAAGCCTTTTCTCGAGCTTCTGATCGTTGACAGTTGGAAGATATGTATGGTGTAAACTGTCTAATTAGTTTTCTTGATAGAGATTGTACTATTGTACCTCTTGTAAGTGATGGTGTTGCCGCATCAAATGTCTACATGGACCATGAATGAGTGGCTAGTTAGCAAGTTGCTGCCCGAATAAAAAAATGTTGTACCAAATGTTGCACAATATAGTGACATACATTACCACTCATCTTCAGATGGTGTGAAATAAAAAGTATGTAATTTTTAATGTTCGAGTGTAACAATGTTCATGTGGAAGCAAACACTTGTATCAAGATGTTTCAGAAATGAAAAAATTATTTACTTGAATGTCAGTTTCATTTATTTTGTATCAAATAATATATACATGTATATATATATATATATGTCAATTTGGAAAACACGTGATGCCTATTTTGATGTTGTTTCGGCATATTTAAAAGCCATAGTATCAATTTTCCGGCATTTATGACATGATGGGTTTGGTAGTATTGTGTCGTATCTTTAGATCCACCCCGACATTCACATAATGCCAGTTTTAAAGACATTCCGGCATATTTAAAAATACCTAGAATATCTTTTTGTGGCACGCTTTTCAGCAGCATTATTCCGGTTTTAAAGACATTCCGGCATATTAAAAAATACCTAGAATATCTTTTTGTGGCACGCTTTTCAGCGGCATTATTCCGGCTTTTTAAACTATGCTGGCAAAGAGAAAAATCGGCATAGTTTAAGTTCAACACCGACATTTTTTATGCCGTAAAATACAATATTTGTCCGTAGTGTATATACTGATTATTTTGTAATTTTAAAAAATTGAAGAAAAAAAGCTCAGTGGATTTTGTTGTATTTTTTTTTATTGGTGGAGAATTCTATCCCCATTATATTCGCCCCTACTTTTCATGTTACCCACTCTCACGCACTACCAAGGCTGACGCTTGAACGGATGACATATGCTCACAATTATAGGTTGGTTGATGGTGATGCTTCACGGCCATCGACTCATCTTAAGCACTAATTATATTCAACCATCAACTCATTGGTCGTGGCCTCTCTATCTCGACCACTTGTGTAGTTCAACGGGACGTGTGATGTATGGCTAGTTAGCATCTCTACTACTGATATGTTGATATACCTCTATGGGAATACCTAGAAGGCTAGAAGCCTTTCACATGTAAGTGATCCCTATGTACGTATTTATGTAATCGTCTTTAGGAACATGTAGTCATGTTCGATGTTTTTTCGCGTGCCGACATGGTGCCCTGCATTGTGGTGTGTGCAGTGGCGGAGCCACTCACAGGCACCGTGAGGCACGTGCCTCACCCACTTGCTAAATGTATACCTACTAATTAATGTGGTGCACTTGGCAATGGGCACCCATAATCCAAGTCTGTTTCTGTTATACATCTATGGCTGATTATGAAGATAAAATCTCTTATAACAGGGGTGCCTCAGATTAAAACCAATAGATCACCAAAACTGAAAGCATTCAATTGAAAACATCAGTAGATTGAATCCGCAAAGAAGTGTTGGACGCATATATGCGCTAAGTTATCTACGTGACATGTTATTTTACCTGCTATATTCGGAACCGCAAAGAAGGCAAACACTTCTCTGCACATTTTTCTATTCACTTGTCAATCGCCACATGTTAATTGTTCAACCAATTTCACCAAAGTTGCCGCTTACCAATTTCTTCTAATTGATGGCAGCATGCTCCGCTATGTCTGGATTTATTTTCTTTCCCTTCCATTTATCAATTATTCGTTGATGTGCTTCTCCTTTAATAGATTTTTGTTGCACTCTTGGTATTCATAATCGTTTATTTTATTTGATCAATTTCGATGTATTGACGTAGTCACTTTTTATTTAGAATAGAATCACACAAAAGGGAAATGGACTAGCATTCAAGTGTATTATGAGTGACAGTCGGTTGCTTAATGTGAGAAGGGAAATAATTCTATTTTTGCATACTCACATATGAGTAATCAACATATACACAAATATATATATAATTTATCAGAAGACATTATACTTGTTGGTTTTATCAAGATCATCATTTTATTGTTGTGCCTCACCCACATTGACATTCTGGCTCCGCCACTGGGTGTGTGGTTTTACTGTTGGCTCTCTGGTTCCCATTATGCCACAAACAAGATGGTCGTACGGGCGGGAGGTGGTCAGCAAACAAGATGTAACAGTGAATCTGAAGGCAGCAAACAACGGCTCACACGCTGGGCACGTTGGACCCTTTTATCGCTGACACGTCAGGAATACGCCTAGCGCCCTTGACTATTTGGCCACATTGTGGAACGTGTAATGTGACTGGCCGCTCCATATGAAAGTGGTAATCCGACATCTCGGGCAGGACATGTTTACGGGATCATGGGTAATCGAGACTTGTATAAATGGTAGCTTTCATCCGTACATGTAGAATGTATAATCCATGTTTTATTAAAGTAAAATAAAATTGGGATAGACAAGTTTCCAATAAAAGACAACGGCCGAAAATGCACTGGATGCTCGAAGTGTAGCTTTTATTTAAGACAAAAAAAAATCTAAATATCTTTTTTTTCCTTCCAATTTTAATAGTTAATTAGTCATATTTCAGAAAATATTGTAAAAATTTTGTGCTTGAGAAACAATATTTGGACGCATTGAGCAATACGCCTTCGGTTAGGAAACATTAAACCTACAAGGGACGATACTTCCTCTTTAAGAATGTTGTGCTCTCAAATTGTTTCTTTTATTCTGATACCATATCAATAATTTTTATATTAATTTTTTCGGATTTCTGAACTAGTCCAGTAATATATATATATATATATATATATATATATATATATATATATATATATATATATATATATATATATATATATACATACATATATATATATATATATACATACATATATATATATATATATATGTATATATACATACATATATATATACATATATATATATGTATATATACATACATATATATATACATACATATATATATATATATACATACATACATACATATATATATATATATATACATATATATATACACATATATATGCATACATATATACATATATATATATATATACATGTATATATATACATATA